>OX439474.1:4432520-5032520 GCA_949320105.2 Crepidodera aurea
AACGGACAACGGATATGAACTCAGGATACCTTGAATGTGTGCGCGCCTAAATTTCAGCTTTCTACGACTTCCGGTTTCAAAACTGGATTTAAAAACTTTAACCGGAAGTTTAGAAGTCTATTGTTCCCGCTCTCTAGCTGGTGCCGTTACTACTTGTTTTATTTTTATATAAATTACTTGTGAAGTCTACCTTGCTGATATGGATGGCGCATCCCTGTTTCGAGATCCTTTTAAACATGGAAATATGGAACGCCACTGGCGAAAAGGGTATTCCTATTTCTTGGCTTATCTGCTTTATCTATATATATATTTTTTTATTTCTCGACTGTCGATAGCATTTGAAGTATTCGAAGGGCTCCACAGGGTCAAATAAGACTTTATACAGAATTCGATACTAAGGGATAAAGTCCTTTGTGGTTTTGGATCCTTTGTGTCTGGAGCTCAGGATTTGGAGTCCGTTAATACGGAATTCTAGAAGGTTGATGTTGATCGGCTATACAAAAATAGGAAACTATGCGCAGGTTGGATTAATTTTAGGATACGTGGAGATAAGGATAGATATTTGTAGTAATACTAGTATGCGGGAAAATGTTTTGTCTTTGAAATAATAAAACAAGATCAATCGGCTTGATTTTATCTTTAAACATTTTATCATCTCCTTCTCTCGCCACTTCTCCGTTTTTTGCTGAGCAACAGTAATTATATCGCTATAAACGGACATTATTTTCTTAAACGGCGTTTTCATTGGTATAGCTACTCTTACTAGCAACTGGTGCAAGTAGCTACCCCAAGTCCAAGATTAGTAGGCGTTTACAATACTATTACTAGTAGCAGATTTTAGAAAATATGGCTTATCGCATCTTAAAAGTTTGCCAGTGTCTAATTCAAGAAATCAGTGACCAACAGGACAAAGAACGTAGCGGAAAAAATTGTGGGTTAGAAAATTGATAAGTAGAAGGAATACCAGAGGTGCGTCTGCCTTGCTCTTAAAGGAACTCTCAACAGAGGATCCTAGGAATATATATTGTGTCTTGGATTAACTCCTAAACTATTTGATACCTTGCTGACTATGGTATCACCTGCAATTCAACATCAACTGGCACTCGCTGGCGCAAAACTGTTTGAGATGAGTATCAAGATCAAGGACAGTAAATTTTACTGTAGTGGGGGAAGGTTAGTAGGCTAGAAAATAGCCTACGCAGCTATTTACTTTCCTGGCCAGTCTGCTGGTACAAGTAAGTTTTTTTTTTTTTTTTTTTTTTTTGCGGAGGTGAAGGAAAACCCTTTATGGGGAAGTTATGAGCCTAAAATCTCAAGGTCTACTGTGAGACTCTCCTTTCAAAGCATACTCACTAAAAAACTTCACCCCCTGGTTGGGTCCGTCTGACCGAAGCCTCCGGTGACACTTAGGCCTGTCGGCCCATTGTATCTTCCCTCTCTGTTTACAATACCCAGTCCAGTACCTTAGTGCCCTGTACAAGCTTGTACAGGTCCTGTACTGAGTGGGAGTTGTATAGTTCTGGGTCACCTATTGGCTGCCCAAAAATTTGCTGTCTTTTGCGGTCCAGTGCCTCGCATCTACACAGTATATGTGTCACTGTTTCTGTTTCCTTACCGCACAGTCTGCAGGTAAGGTCACCATTGTACAGTCTTATCTTGTTGAGGTGCCCCTTAACTGGCGCGTGGCCAGTAAGGAGTCCCGTAACTGTTTTCAGCTGGCTCCTGTTCATCTTTAACAGGTCTGCCGCTCTTTTGTGGCACGGTCCTTTGATGTATTCTTTCCCGTGTTTGTTTCCCGGGACGTTTTTCCAGTAATTTTTATGTTTGTCCCAGATCCAGTTTATTACAGACACTCTTGCTGTACGCTTTGGTACCTCTAGTGTCTGTCCATGGTTTGGGGGGTTTTCCGAGCCTCTTCTTGCGAGTTCGTCTGCTTTCTCGTTACCTGCAATTCCCTGATGTCCTGGCACCCATATCAGTTTGACGTGATTATGGTCTGCCAGCGATCTCAGTTCCTTTTTGCAGTCCCATACCAGTCTCGACGTCACTTCCTTGCTGCACAAGGCCTTGAGTGCCGCCTGACTGTCTGATAGAATATTAATACGCGCGTTAGCTATATCTCTCCTGTTATTCTCCCTCGCGCACTGGAGAATAGCATATACCTCTGCCTGAAAGACAGAAGTGTGAGTACCCAATGAGTAGCTGATGCCAGTCTGCGGGTTCCTAGAGAACACACCCGAGCCCGCTCCATTCTCAGTCTTGGATCCATCTGTGTACCAGATTTTCCCCTGTAGAATGTTCCTGAGCTGTGAGTCGTTCCATTCAGTTCTATCTGGCACCACTACTTTGATTGGGTTGTTGAAGTCGTATCTTTTCGGAATATGATCTGTTCTCGTCCCTAGTACGTCCCCGGTCACTATTCCGACGATACTCATATGTCCAGTCCCAACGTTCATATTGGTTTGTGTGTTCTGTAGTCTGAGGGCACCAAGCCTTGCCTCCCCTTGTACCACAAAGTGGAGAGAAGGCAATCCCAATAGTGTCTCCATCGCTAGAGTAGACGTTGACTTTATTGCCCCCGTGATTCCAAGACATGCAAGTCTTTGCACCTTGCTTAGTCTTGTAATGGCTCCTCTCTGATGCGTCTTTGGCCACCACACCAGAGAGGCGTAGGTAATGGAGGGCAAGACCACCTTGTTGTACAGCCAGTGCAACATTTGTGGTCTTAGTCCCCATTTTTTCCCAAAAGAACGTCTGGCTACAACTAGTGAAGTCACCGCCTTTCTGGTGGTTTTTTCCAGATGTTGGTTCCAAGTCAACTTGGAGTCAAGAACTACTCCGAGATATTTGACTTCTCCCTTGAGCTGTATGTCTTCCCCTCGAAGTCTTATAGGTCTAAGACCATCCAAGTTGCGTCTTCGGGTAAACGCTATGATGTCCGCCTTGCTGGGATTGATATTCAACCCCTGCGAGTCCGTCCATCTTATTGCCAGGTTGAGAGCCTCCTGCATGCGATCTCTAACCGTTGTGTTGTATTTTCCTTGTACAAGGACTACTATGTCATCGGCATATCCAAGGGCTCGATGACCTGCATCTTTTAATGTACCCAGCAGCCCGTCCGCTATCAGATTCCACAAAAGAGGGGACAGAACCCCCCCCTGCGGACATCCTCTAGTCGTTCTGGCTACTAAGGTCTCTTCTAAAATTGTTATGTGTATCAACCTGTTCCTTAGCATGGAGTCTATCCAGGACACACACGGTTCCTCGATTTCTCTATGTCTAAGGGCTCTTGTGATTGAATTTATAGAAGTATTGTCAAATGCCCCTTCTATATCTAGAAAGGCCGCTAACAACACTTCTTTATTTTCCAGCGTGTTTTCCACCTTTGTTACTAGTTGGTGGAGTGCTGTCTCCGTTGAACAGCCAGCAGTGTAGGCATATTGGTCGCGATGCAGTGGTCTCTCCACTAGCGCACCGTCCCTAATATGTCTGTCTACTAGCTTCTCTAAAGTCTTAAGTACAAATGACATGAGACTTATAGGTCTTAGGGCCTTCGCCGAATCCTGTCCTGCTTTTCCAGGTTTCGGTATAAAGGTAACCCTAACATGTCTCCAAGGTTTTGGTATGTGTCCGAGAGCCAGACTGCCTCTGAATATGTTACAGAGTCTGGTTTGCATTGTTTCGAGACCCCTCTGCAGCATTGCAGGATATATACCGTCTGGCCCCGGTGATTTGAAAGGTTCAAATGTCCCTATTGCCCATTGAACTTTTTCGTGCGTCACGATCCTTCTAGCTATGTCCCAGCTTATCCTGGAGCCTCTTTTAATTATCTCCAGTTCGTCTGTTTGTTCCATAGCAGGTGTCTGTTCTAAATGTGCTCCAGGGAAGTGAACTCTAAGTAGTTCTTTGATTGTTTCTTCTCCTGTACATGTATGCTCACCTTGCTCATTTTTCAGGGAGTATATTACTTGTTGTGTGTCCTTTGAGAGTACTTTTTGGAGTCTGGCACACTCTTGAGTCCCTTCTATTTCCTCACAGTGTCTCCTCCATGAGTCTCTCTTGGATTTGGTCAGAGCTTTTTTGTAACTGGCCAAGGCGTTCTTGTAATCATCCCACCTTCCTGTTTTTTTGGCTCTATTGAATTCTTTTCTCGCCTGCTTTCTCAGTTCTGCAAGTTCTCTATGCCACCAGGGCACCTTCCTGGTGGTGTTCCTTGAGATGAGTGGGCAGTGCTCATTGAACGTGGAGGTGACTGTGTCATTGAATTCTTTCACAGCCATACAAGTAAGTTAGTATGCAGTTAACATTGGATAGCAAGATACTGGCGCCAGTAACTAACCTATTTACTATACCAATGAAAACGCCGCTTTAGTTGTGGAAAATTGATAATGTACTGAGAATCATTCGTAGAGTTTTATAAGATCTCATAATTTCTTAAAATTCTATCAATACTTGATTGAGAATATAAACCGGAATTTTATCAAGTTCGCCACATAAAATGACAGATTAAATATAAGTATTTTTCTACATAAATTTGTACGTAAATTTTTGTCAAATGTATAGTATTTTTTGAAGAATCGTTCCACATGATTTTTACAACACATTTGTTAAAAAGTTTATAGCGGCATTTGTTCGGCTGATAAAAAAATCCAAGAATTTAACGTCATTCTCAATGGCAGAATCAGTAAAAGTCTGACGTTTATTAAATTTTGCAACTTATTAACCTACTCTGGTTTGTTTCGTTTTCAGTAGTCAGTGATTTTCTTTGTTCAGTAACTAGGAAGGTAGAAAAAAAAATGCACCTACACCGATACAGTATCGAAGACTCCCACAACCCGAACAAAAGCAATATACATCACAAGATAACAATCCAAATAAAAACAAAAATGCCCGCGAAGTGCGTTAGGGGGGTCGAGGGAATCGCAGGGGGTCTTCTCTCCGAGAACTTAGTATGGGCAATGATGCGTGAATAAAAGTCGATGCAGTCACGCGCTCGCGAGATCTCGTCACGATTTCCATCCTCAGAAAGCGACGCAGGGGAAGAACCGTGAGGCGTGAGGCATGAGCCGTGCATCTTTTTCTTCTTCTTCCTTCTATCTTCTTCTTCTGCTGCTTAGTGGAATACGGCGTTTTTCCTCTTCAGCGCTTCCAAAACGCACGAAGTTCTGCTGCTGAGATTGCTGGAATTGCTAGAGGTGGGTACTGCTTTTCTCTAAAGGTATTTGAATTGATCGATTGCAAATTTCTATACTCGTATTATTAATTCAACGAGCATAATTTGTTGGATAGTATTCACGATGAGTTTAAGAGACAAATGTAAATTATTATAGGAGTAGTACATAACATGCGTATCAATTTTGGCGAAGGGGACTATTATTTCAAAGAATAACAGAACAAATTAAGGGAGTGGGTGGCTCAGTGGTAGAGCACTGGACTCATAATCCAAGGGTTGTGGGTTCGAATCCCACCGTCGGCAGAAATCTTTTTCTGATTTTTAATTAATTAAAAATTTAGAAATTGATTTTCATATACCAGGTGTGAATCCCCACTCGACCATTCACTGTTGGGTTCTAATTAACAGTGCTGTTCCTAAAAGTGGCGCTGGGAAACAGTAACAAAGCCTACACAGAACACGAGGCTAATGACCAGAGTAGTCGATGCCGTTGACACAGAAGTAAAAAAAAAAAAAAAAAACAGAACAAATTATTAAATTTAGACTTAGATAATAGGCATCTCCCTTTATCCCCTGAGATACATAACGTTCTACATTTATATGCCATCGCTAACAAACTTGAAGCTAGTAACTCAAACAAGTATTAAATACGTATATCATTATGACATGTAAATATGTCGTAGTGATGAGGGAGAGAAAGTAAACTACCAATATTAACAACAACTGTAATTGGGATTAACCCATAACAATAATGAATACAATACTTGACATATGCATGAATTAATCTAAATTGATCTGATCTAATGTCTACAATAATTCGATATATTGAAACGAAATGTCAAAAATTATTTATTATAACAATTTCAGGTGATGACACAAAAAATAAAATTAAACGTTGCTGAAAATTACAAACTAATTATTATTAAAACATTCACACTCGCTCTCTCACAATTAAATAATATTACACAATAGAAAACAACAAAATACTCTAACACTAGACACTGAAAGTTTTGAAATACCTTTGACCTGTATTATAGTAGTCAAGGTCCTTCTAACTCCATCTCCTCCAAAATCAAATTAGTCTTCTCAATTAAACTTCCTCGTTCAAAACTTGTACATTGACAAACTCTTATGTAGTTACAAACTTCCATATACCATATAAATTAATACTAACATAAATTATTGCTCAATTTCAACTTTCTGCAACTTTGCAAATTTCCTAAAAAACCTTTAACATTTCTTTTCTTTTTCGTCAATCTCCCAAAAAAATATCCCCTGTCACCCTTTCTTTCGTTACCTGGTTACCTTCTATATACCTTCTATGTATATACCTTCTATGTAGAAGGTAACCAGGTAACGAAAAAAAATGGTGGCAGGTGATTTTTTGGGAGAGATAGAAAAAAGGAAAGAAATGTCAAAGGTTTTTTAGAAAATTTGAGAAATATTAAAAAAGGAAAATGTAAATCCACCAGGAGTTGCAGAAAGTTGCAATTGAGTAATAATTTATGTTAGTATTAATTTATATGTTATATTATTGTACGAATTCTGAACGAGGAAGTTTAATTGAGAAGACTAATTTGATTTTGGAGGAGATGGAGTTAGAATGACCTTGACTACTATAATACAGGTTAAAGGTATTTCAAAACTTTCAGTGTCTAGTGTTAGAGTATTTTGTTGTTTTCTATTGTGTAATATTATTTAATTGTGAGAGAGTGAGTGTTAATGTTTTAATAATAATTAGTTTGTAATTTTCAGCAACGTTTAATTTTATTTTTTGTGTCATCACCTGAAATTGTTATAATAAATAATTTTTGACATTTCGTTTCAATATATATACATGCATAACCCTTTATCGGAGAGTGACCTGGAGTTCACCCACGTAAGATCGAGGCCCGACCTTGCCGTATAAGTCGGTGTCTTGATAACAATAACATGACCCGACAGTAAACTTAAACAATAATAATTATACACTATACGGGGTGCTCGATATACATGTGGTATATCACAATCATAAACATGTATAAAGCGCATTCATAATATTTTTCGCAGAGAGAAATATTCATTTTATTTTAGGAATTTTTTTTTGTAAATTGTATCAGTTCTTCCAAATGACTCTAAGTGAATACCCCATATTTAATGTGCCCACCTCTAGCTCAATTCTATCACCACGGTTCATAGCCTAGTTGACTCGTATCGCACACCCAGACTGAGACACATCGCACAAAATTCTTAACAATGCTGATTCTGCCGGCTTATAGTTAAACTCGAAGGAGATCAGTGCATCGAGCTGTGGCGTTACAATTTTTTTTTTTTTGCTTTTTGCGCTTCAATTTTTTATTTCTCGCTTGATCGCTCGGTTGCGGAATTCTAAGTATGCAAAATGCAAGGCAGTTGTTTAAGGGTATAAAAAATTAAGGGGTACTTATGTTTCCTGCCAGTAGGGATTGCCTTACTAGGGTCTGGGAAAATTTCCTATCTTAATAGCATTGTAGGCCACGCCGCTTTTTCAAGATGGCCGCGCGTCACACTGGTAGCAATTTTTTATCCAAATTGCAGCGCCATCTGAGTGTCGTCACACGCACAAATGAACGTACGTACAAACGAACGTACGCCGCACAAACGAACATACGCAGCGTTTTCCACATTTGGCAACCCTGCTGGCAATTACAGATTCCGACACTCAGGTGGCACTGATTCCCCATGTTGAGTTAATTCCGACACTCAGGTGGCGCTGATTCCTCCATTTTCCCACCCCCCATTTCCCCATCCCCAATGTTGAGTTGGTAAACCTGTTGAGTTGGCAATTACAAACACTCATTGACAGGTGGCACTACGTGGATTACAGATTTCTACGTAGATTACAGACACTCATTGATAGGTGGCGCTACATAGATTACAGATTTTTACGTACATTACGGCTTGAAAAGGGGCGTGGCCTACAATGCTATTGAGATAGGAAATTTTCCCAGACCCTAGTCAGGCAATCCCTACTCCTGCCTACTGTGCGAAAAGTGTTTTGCCGGCATTGTAAATTAAACAAATCAAAAATCACAAATATAATGTTAAATTTACAATTTTTACTAAAGCACTCCCGACTAAGATGAAAAATTAAATGGGCCAGGACCGGTCGCAAGAGCCTCTAAATTAATCTAGAATTTTCTTATTTAAAAATGAAAATATATTTGTCCGGGCAGGAGTATGATGCATCTATTGCTGCAGGAATTTAACGATGGGTATTGGTATATTATTATTTGTGTTTATGTAAATTTTCTGTGAAGTTTTAAATAACGTTTTTGAAAGGACCCCGCACAAAAGGATAGGATTTTGCCGTTCGGTCGAATTGGCTGATTTTTGGATATGTTGTAGGTTTTGTCATCCTGAACAAAAGTCTCCATGGGCACCAAGGTCCAAAGTCCATATTTTGGCCGCTTCCTAGCTCCAAAGGTCCATTTCTCCATCATAACGTAACCTCTTGAAGCAAGCCAATTACTCATTGAAATATCGTTTTTGATTTATTTTATTATCTAGTTATATGTTTTCGAGGTAGCTGAGTTGGAATTTGATGTCAAAATGACAGAATTGACAGTTGACAGCTGTCAACAAGCTGTCAAGTTGACGAAAAATAAAAAAAACTTGAAATAATGATGAGATCATATGTTTTCGAGGCCGCTGAGCTTGAATCTGATGTCAAAATGACAGAATTGACAGTTGACAGCTGTCAACAAGGAACAGCGAAAAAATGACTACTCTGAAGTTATGGCGATCTCGAAAACATATGGTCACCTCATTATTTCAAGTTTTTTGTATTTTTCGTCAACTTGACAGCTTGTTGACAGCTGTCAACTGTCAATTCTGTCATTTTGACATCAGATTCCAACTCAGCGACTTCGAAAACATATGGTCACATCATTATTTCAATTTTTTTCATTTCGGAAGCTCATTGTGGTTTGTATTTTAATTTCTCTCTCTTTCCACTGGATTAAACGTCAATAAAAAAACTTTTTTAACAACTAAGTGGTTTTAATCCAGTGGAAAGAGAGAGAAATTCAATTTTTTTGTATTTTTCCGTCAACTTGACAGCTTGTTGACAGCTGTCAACTGTCAATTCTGGCATTTTGACATCAGATTCAAGCTCAGCGACCTCGAAAACATTTGGTGACATCATTAATTCAAGCTTTTTGTATTTTTCCGTCAACTTGACAGCTTGTTGACAACTGTCAACTGTCACTTCTGACATTTTGACATCAGATTCCAACTCAGCGACCTCGAAAACATATAACTAGATAATAAAATAAATCAAAAACGATATTTCAATGAGTAATTGGCTTGCTTCAAGAGGTTACGTTATGATGGAGAAATGGACCTTTGGAGCTCGATAGCGGCCAAAATATGGACTTTGGACCTTGGTGCCCATGGAGACTTTTGTTCAGGGTGACAAAACCTACAACATATCCAAAAATCAGCCAATTCGAACGAACGGCAAAATCCTATCCTTTTGTGCGGGGTCCTTTAAATTACCACGCAACCTTGTTCATATTGATGACTGCAGTTCTCTTTAAACAAGGAAATATCAACGGTGCAGAAGGGACAATTGCCCTCCCCCCCAAAGTATAGCAATGAGAGGATATTTCTCAACAAACCCAAAATATTAAACTTTTTTTTTAAAGTAAGGTTAGCCATATGTGAGTAGTAGGTACTGAGGTTAGGAAGAAAACAAGATCCTTTATTTCTCACAAGTTATTTTTATTGAGCGACCGGTTTCGGCGATTAAAACATCGTCATCATCAGGCCCTACGTGGAAAAATTATGGAGTTAAAAAGGTCACAATGACAGTTTAGTTAAGTTATAAAGATTAAGGAATTTATTTTAAATTAATTTATTTTAAATAAGTAAAAAACTCACCATAACTTTTCCACGTAGGATAAACAGCAGGAAAAACACCTGCTGTTTCTGCTATTTCTTGGCTTATCTGCTTTGTTTATCTATATATTTTTTTTTATTTTTCGACTGTCGACAGCATTTGAAATATTCGAAGGGCTCCACAGGGTCAAATAAGACTTTATACAGAATTCGAATTCAAGTTTGTGTCTGGGGCACAGGATTTGGAGTCCGTCAATACGAAATTCTAAAAGGTTGATGTTGATTGGCTACAAAAATAGGAAACAATGCGCCTGTTGGATTAATCATAGTATAAGTGAAGATAAAACTGGATATTTGTAAAAATAGTTATAAGGTTTTGTAGACGGGAAATTGTCTAGCTGAAATGGTCCAAAAATCGACCCCTAAAATAATTTTTACTTTGATAATTATTTCATCAGCAATTCTTTAGCAGACAGAAGTACAAATTAAGTCTATAGGTATCTCTAAAATGTCCAAGACTGACCTTTTTAAAATAACTTTTTCTCTAATAAGTTTCCCATTCCTGCTGGTCCAAATTCCCTATTGGATAATCGCTGAGCAGCAAAAAAAAAATCCTGCATGTACCAAAAATTGTGTTGGCTCAACATTTATGCTTGTTCAAATATTATGTTGGCGAAAATATCCCGTTGTTGGACAAGATAAAAATGGCCGTCAAAGACAAAGTATAAAAAATAAAGACGAATTGTTGGGTTGTTAGAAGATACAGAATCCAAAGAAGTAGAATAAGAATCAAAGTTGATACTATTCAAGCAACTGGACGAATTCAATCGAAATTTCGAGAGAAATTTTATTGGAATAATTGGAAATTTGACAGAAAAATCACAAAATTGTTTTGCTCAATTTCTTCTTCTTGAAATTGTAGCTACTTATTCGAATATGTGTCGGATGACAGAAGTTCTAGATGAAGTTATGTCAGCCAAAGATAATTTAATAAATTTTTTTGGGAGCTATGCACAACGGGCATTTGTACAACAAGCGTGAAATGACATGCTCGTGCTACAAACTCTTAAGGGTGCACATAAACTCGTCTGAAGATAAGAAGGGTATTTACGAACTAAATTGCCTTACTTTAATCACACCATTAAACTCGCCTGCAGACAAGCTAGGGTCGTATAAAAGAAGTATTAAACTTGCCTGGAAAAGGATTGATTTAAAAAATTAATTTATTTTAGAACATCTTAATCATCTTAATCATAACATACTTTACTCGTGGGAAATGCGTATTTTTTATTTTTATCAGCAAAGTCGCTACAAAATTTTAGAAATAAACCACTTTTCTGGGTATTCAAAGTGAGGAAGAATGAATGAATGAATATATACATGGATTTCCCTGTGCCCAAATATAGTAGATAAATACTAGGGAGGTTTTAAGCCACCTATTTGAACACCAATATACTTTAAACGTTATAAATCGCATGCGCAATAGCGCTAAAATAAGGGAAACTTTATTAACTAATATTGTTTTACGTTATTAGAGGTGAAATAAGGTTCCTTTAATAACGGATATTGTTTTCGCCATGGTGCCGCATGTAGAACATTTATATTTAAGTTTTATCGTGAACTCCAAAGTCTATGATAAATACATGTGAAATTTAGAAAATTTGAGTAAGTCTATAGTTTTCACCATTCTTACCACTTTTTTTCTTAAATATGAAATGAAAACATTTCATAAAATTAAATGTTATGGCAACATAGGATATGGACATTGAAGAGATGTCACAACAAGTATTTTATCTAACCTATCTTTTGTAGTATTTGTTTCATTCTGGCTTCATTTAAAAAACGATTTAAGGCAGTTAAAATAAAAAAAAATCGTAAATGATTATTTAAACTATCACAAAGTGAGGGTTATCATTTATAACGTTATAAATGTTTCTGACATCTGTCACGTAAATAACGGAAGAGTGGGATGGCTTAAAAACTCATTTTCGAAATACGTTATTAACGTTCTGTGTTTACTTTAATAGCGGATAAAGGGATATAACGTATGACGCTCAAGTTGTGGCTTAAAACATCCTTACTATTAACATAAAACACAATTACCAATCTAAGAATTCCAAAAGTCGCAGGATTTTCACGAAGGACCTTCTCCGTTCCAAAACTTATCCTGTCGTAGCGGTACGTATCTACAGTGTGTGCAAGTGCGAATGCGAATCGATATCGCAGTCTGGGTCTGGTTCGTTGCCCCGTGACGTCACACCGTAATAATGCGTGCACGATGCCGAGGTCAGTGACGTCTAAAGCGACGTCGTCGCACACTTTATCAAAAGTTAGAAACCAGGTGGACAGAATTCGTAACAAAATCGCCAATAAATTCGGATAAAGAGAACCTGGTGTCAATATTTCGAATAAGTATATACTATTTATTTTTTACACTTTCATAAATAATAAATATAAAAATCATTGCCAAATATTCCGGAACCCCATACAATTCCTTAAAGGACCTTTAAATACTTCGTACATTTTTCTGACAGCTGTGGCTTTATTATGATTTGAGGTTTATCCCAAATACTTGTATTGTTTGCAGAGGAACATTAGAACTTACAAACACTTCCTGCAAGTTTATTTCCGGCTTGCAACTCAAACTTATTTTGTAAGCGTGTGGAAAATTTGCAATAATCTTACAACTTTTAGTTTATAATCGAGAGTTTTTAGCCTTTTCTGAGAAAATTTAAATTTTTAAACTTGAGGTAACTAATCCTATTTCTGTGAACTTTCAAAATCAAATTAGCAGAGAATTGTTATTCATAAGTTCATTTTCGAAAATTTAATATAAGTTAAATACCTACATTAAAAAAAATAAGATTTGTGAATATCATCTATTAATTATATATTTTGATATGTTGATACTATTATATTTATTTAAACATTACGAACGGTTTAATATTAACATAATATTAAACTTTGAATATAACAATTGTACCTTCGCGCTCTACAAAATAAAGAATATAATTTAGTACACAGCTTTAATAACTTCGCTATTAACAAAAATATTTAAAATCAGAAGATTTATGTACCCAAGAAGTTAGGCGACACGACCATTAGCGTTTCAGTCCGCGGACGAGTACTCAACTATAGTTCATACTAATATGAATAGGTCCAGGCGTCCTAGGTTCTAGTATTAAAACAATGAAATCATAAGAGTGTAAATTTCCTAAATCATATTTCCCCCCTTATATTGGGTACCGTTTTCCCCTCCTGCCCACACATGCCCCAACTAATACATAATATAACACCCTTAGGAATTAGCTAGGTTACTTATTGTAATCAGGGCACTCTATCCTGAAAAGGAGAAAAACTCCTTTGGTAGGGAATTAGGAAAATGAAATGTCCTAGAAAAATGTAACATATTAACCAAACGAAGAAAAAAAAAGAGTGTGTAAACCAGTAAGGAATTTTAATTTATTAGATTCGACATCCTAAGACCGGTTTCTGTCTTTCGACTTCATCAGTTAGGCTTTTCGAATCCAATAAATAAAATTCCAAACTCGTACAAGTCAATAGCTATATCCGATATAAGATAACATTTTTAGATGTGCTACCATCTATGGTAAGAAGACATTAAATTTTGACTGAATCTAGTCAAGATGTCACTCTCTTCTTTTTTATCCCTTTCAGAGATTAATACAAAGCCTAACTGATGAAGTCGAAAGACAGAAACCGGTCTTAGGATGTCGAATCTAATAAATTAAAATTCCTTACTGGTTTACTCACTTTGTATTAGTCTCTAAAAGGGTTAAAAAAGAAGAGAGTGACATCTTGACTAGATTCAGTCAAACTTTAATGTCAATACTCTCTTCTTACCATAGATGGTAGCACATCTAAAAATGTTATCTTATAGCGGATATAGCTATTGACTTGTACGAGTTTGGAATTTTATTTATTGGATTCGAAAAGCCTAACTGATGAAGTCGAAAGACAGAAACCGGTCTTAGGATGTCGAATCTAATAAATTAAAATTCCTTACTGGTTTACTCACTTTGTATTAATCTCTGAAAGGAATAAAAAAGAAGAGAGTGACATCTTGACTAGATTCAGTCAAAATTTAATGTCAATACTCTCTTCTTACCATAGATGGTAGCACATCTAAAAGTGTAAAGTGTATTTATAAAGGTTAGTTTAATGGAAGTTTAAATACAACATTAATCAAGTGCAATTTCGAAAGTTTACAGTTAATTTGTGATTGAAAGTACTTAACTAACTTTTATAGAGAAAATTTCAATAAGTTTTAAATTGTTTGTTTTTAAGTAAGTTTATTTTTTTAAGTTGCCATAAAGTTAAGCGTTTTTAAGTTAATTTTTTTAAGTTGTGAGTGGGGCAGATTCAAACTTGGTGAAAGCTATTAATAACTTGCGAGGAAACTTGCATTTATATTGGTAAGCTTGCAAACAAATTGCAGTAAGTGTATCTTGTTTAGTGGGAACTATATTACTGACAAACTTCGAAAGTGATCAAAGGTATAGGCTCAGCACATTATTTTCAACCATTCTTCTGCAAAGTTATTTCCCGTTAACGCGAATTAGGGCACTGTAAGGGCTAAACCTACTCAAAGGAGGTCTACTGACGTTTTCCCCGTCTTTACTTTGCAATTCCATCAACAAATTCCAAAGATATAGCCTTTGAGAAACAAATCATTCGCAGCTGCTATGATTTTAGAGTGCATGAAAAGGGTCGCGCTTCTGGATCCAAACGTAATATCTTTGTTTGTTGATAGAATTGCAAAATAAAGAAGGAGCAAACGTCAGTAGACCTCCCTTGGGCTTGTTTAGCTCTTACAGTGCCCTAATTCGCGCTACTTATCGACGAGGGAGCTAACGTAAATAAGTGTCATATAGATTTTTCAATTTTTTTAATACAAGAATCCCGGAAAAAAGCGCACAGGAAATATCCGCCCAGAAAAAAGCGCACAGGAAATATCCGCACAGGGAAAAATACGCACAGGGTCAAAACCGCACACGGAAAAATGCGCACATGAAAAAAGCGCACGTGATAAAACATAAACGATTGTACTTTGGGCAGAACACATTATTTATGGTTAAATTATGAATAATTGGTTGTTCTTGGTGATTCATCAAGAGCGGCGTCGTAATGGTTCCATATTCTAGGATGGAATTGTGGACTCCCTCCTGCGGCACCTTCTATGTATGTTGAAAAAGTCAGAACGTCATTAAACATCTCTGCATCAGGAAAACTTCCTGCAATTTAAACATATTACACTACAATATGCAGTTTGCGTTTTTTTTTTCATGTGATCTTTTCTTCCAAAACAAAACGATCAACAGAAATTGTGGTGTATCCAATTATCGTACAATTCATAATTTAACCATAAATAAGGTGTTCTACCCAAAGTACAATCGTTTGCGCTTTACCACGTGCGCTTTTATACATTTTTCCGCATTTTTTCGTGTGCGATTTTGACGCTGTGCGTATTTTTCCACGTGCGGACATTTCCTGTGCGGATATTTCCTGTGCGGATAATTCCTGTGCGCTTTTTTCCGGTCACCCACTATTCATAGAGTGGATTAAAAATTTTGTCCCTCTAAAAGTTGAACCCGTCTCACGTAATATAGTCCGCTCCTACTCCTACTACCATCCTCTACGAAGACTGCGATTACGGCTTACGAGCAACGGCTCTCAGACAATGCCGCATTCGGGTGGTTCGGTTCGGTTTAGCTTTTTTTGGAGGTGTGGGTTGGCATAGGTCGCTGGTCCCTGCGTTCGTCGCGTTTTCTATGATGGCTGTCACTGATTAGGGGCTCTATTAAGGGATGAACGAACGAATAATCTGCTTTCAGTTTTTCTAAGGGTTGCCGCAGTTTGTGTTTCGATTAAAAATACGTATCTCCAATTATTTTAGATAATGGGGTAATAGACTGGAAAGCCCCAAATAAATTTCTAAAACTTTCTAAATTATTCCGCATCCATTATATCTGTCAGAATTTTGTCTTGCATGTCTCTAGCTCGGCGTCCCCTTCAAAACGTCCAAAAACCTCCTGCTGGAGGGGTTAAACGCGTTTTACAAGGTTTCCTTGTAGAAAAACACACTGTCCACCCATTTTCGAGGATGCTGAGCACGGTGGTGATGTTGGATATCGCTTCCGACAACCACCAAGTGTCAAACTTGGTTACGTAATGAGCTTAATCCCACAGAATGGGGATGGATTCTAACCAAGACGTTTTAGAACCTAAATATTCTGAGAAGAATCTGGTGCCAGACTTTTTTTTCAAGGAATATAATTGTGGTTGCAAAAAAGAATGTAGCAAACGATGTAGTTGCGTAAAAATAGGCTTATCTTGTAGTACATTCTGTAAGAATTGCAAAGGGAGTAATTGTCAAAACTGCATGTCTGAAGATGAAGCTTATGTAGTTCATGATTCAGGCAATTAATACCTTGCCTCCACTAGAAAAAATTATAGAAATTGCTGTTTATGATCAATTAATGAATCATGTTTCTGAAAATTCGAGCCTAATATGTAACCAATCTGGTTTTAGAAAAAAATTTTCATGTGAATCAGCGCTACAACTTACACTTTGTAACATTCAAACTAAATTAGACGAAAATAAATATGTTGTAGCAGTATTTTTGGACTTAAAAAGGGCTTTCGAGACAATTGACAGACAAATTATGTTATCAAAATTGAAACAATATGGTATTGGGGGTAGAGTATTGCAGTGGGTTAGTAACTATTTAAATAATCGCAAGCAGAGAGTCCGTTTTGCTGACCAAACATCCTGTGACATAAATAATAATATAGGGATTCCTCAAGGGAGTGTATTGGGTCCTCTTCTTTTTATTTTATATATTAATGATATTGAACTCTTTGTTGATTGTGAATTCATTAATCTTTTTGCTGATGATACTTTAATAACATGCTAATCTGGATAAAGCCATAGAGAATATGAATGCCTCATTATCATCGGTGAATAAATACTTGAACATAAATAAACTAAAATTAAATATAAGAAAAACTAAAGCAATGGTCTTCACAACGAAATTCAAATATAGTAGTATCGACGTTAAAAACATAAATTTGAACATTAATAATGAACACATTGAAGTTGGTTCTAATATAAAATATTGGGATTTCAACTAGACAATTACTTAAATTTCGATAGCCACTTTAACTATATTTATAAAAAAATATCTAAAAAATTTTATTTCTTCAGTAGAATTTCGCAAAACTTATCAACTGAAACCAAAATTACTGTATATAATACCATAATTCAGCCTCATTTTGATTATTGCGCATCTATATTATACTTATTCAACTTAAATAAATTAAACATGCTACAAAAACTTCAAAATCGAGGAATGAGAGTAATACTGAAAACAAATCGTCTTACTCCAATTACGTCAATGTTAAATACTCTAAATTGGTTTCCGGTAGAGAAAAGAATGTACTATTTTACAATGATTTTAGTATTTAAAATAGTAAATCATATGGCACCAGAATACTTTCAACAATATATTACGTTCAACAATAATATCCATAATTATAATACAAGATGTACAAATACCATCTACATTGCAAGAACTACTTATCAAAAAACTATGAATTCTTTATTCTTTAAAGGTTTCAAAAAATTCAATGATCTCCCTTTATCTATACGCGAATCAACCACAATAAACTGTTTTAAAATTAAACTTAAGGACTTTATTAAAAATTCAATTTAATTAAGGTTTTACTAATTCCATTTCTTGATGTTTTTAATGTATATTATTTTTGTCTATATTATTTTAAACTTATATTTTATATTTGAAATGTGTATATGTATTGTAAGGGTTTTTATTTATTTATGCTACTTTTAGATTTATATGTAATTTTTAGTCTAGTTTTATATGTATATTAGGATTCCTAATTAATAATAAAGATCTATCTAATAATGACAAATTTTCAATTTTTTATGCCTGATATAGATTTAGTGAGTACATACTATTTAAGCAATGAAAATTGTGAGGGAAATGACGAATATAACTTTGATTGTAAGCGGATGATGATTTATTAAAAAACAATATATTGAGATAATATAAATAAATTCTTAAGTTTTTAATTTTCTTTAGTTTTTATTTTCAAAATTTACACATTGACATCTATCAAATCAAAATTACTATCATCCAAAACAAACATCATCACCATCGCAACTATTTTTTTTAAGTCCTTTTTACATAGTTTCTTTAATAATTTTTTTTTAAATGTACTTCCAATAATTTTGCCCCATTTTTTATATCATTACAACATTCCCCCAAATTTTATTTTCTTAATTTATTTTTATCATAAAAAAAATTAATAAAATCAAATTTTAATTTCTAATTTTTCCACTAAAATCTTGTATTTTTTTTATTTCTTAAATTCTCTTCCTCTGCTATTCCCAAATTCATTTTTATTTCTTTTTTTAAATTTTCTTCCAATATTCAAAATTATTTATTTTAATTTCATCTTCCATCTATGATAATTTCTTTTCAAATTGTCTATTTCCTTCTGTATTTCCTTAATTCTCTCGTCTGCTTTATTCTCATCTTGTTTTTGTTCTTCTCTTAATTTTGTTCCTGTCTCCTTCACACTTTCTTCTACTTTTTTTAAGTCTTCCTTTACTTCTTTTACTTCTTTTTCAATTTTTTCTTTGAAAATCGCTTCTTTTTCTTGTATTTCTTTTATTTCGTTTCTTGTTCTTAAATTCTCTTCTTCAAATTTCATTGATGGTTCACTATTACATATACCTGCTCTTGGTTCCCCACTTCTGCTTGCTAATTCTTGCCTGATGTCTTTTTCTACGTTATTTATTCTTAATCTTATTGAATTATTTTCTATATTGGTCACTTCTTCTTGCAGTCTAAATCCTTCCTTTAGTTGGTCTTCCATTTTTTCTACAGCATTTTGCAATTTCTGATTCACCTTTTCCAATTCCTTTCCTACATTTTGTTTTAAATTTTCCACTGTTTCCATACCCTTTTCATTTTGCATTTCACATTTTTCGACTTCTTTTATCAATTCCTGGCATTGTACCTTTATTTCTCTGTGTGCATTTCCATAAATCTTGGCATTCAATTTGATGTCCCAACTCCATAAATTTCTCTTTTACCTCTTTGTCCATTTCCTTTCGAATTTTTATTCCATTTTCTACAATCTCTCCTCTCAATTTTTCTTCTTGTTCTGTTATATCTCTTCTCATTTATATAGTCTCCCGTCTGACATTATCAATTTCTTTATCCTGCTCCATAAATTTTTTTGTTATTTTCTTATCGAATTCTAGCAATATTGTTTGATTTTTTTGATTATATTCTTCAAATCTTGTTTGATTTTCTTCAAATCTTGTTTGTTTTTCATCAATTTTTATCAATTTCATATTCATATCTACTAATATTGCTTGATTTTCTTGTTTAGTTTCTTCCGACGCCCTATTCATCTTAATCATCATCTCCATTAACTCCTTAAACTGATCTCTACTTGTTTCTTCCTTTTTTCTATACTCTCGTTCTTCCTTCATGTTTTTGGGTTCACTCAATTTCGAGCCCACGTTGTTGGCGCCAATTGAGATAATATAAATAAATTCTTAAGTTTTTAATTTTCTTTAGTTTTTATTTTCAAAATTTACACATTGACATCTATCAAATCAAAATTGCTAACTATCATCCAAAACAAACATCATCACCATCGCAACTATTTTTTTTTTAAGTCCTTTTTACATAGTTTCTTTAATAATTTTTTTTTAAATGTACTTCCAATAATTTTGCCCCATTTTTTATATCATTACAATATATAATATAAATATAGAAAAAAGGTTTAAATCCAAGAAATACAAGGATTAATCTTGAGGATGCAGTGTATCACTTTTGTAATCTTTTGTAGATATCTTGATAAAGGAAATGAACATTTTCGAAAGCTCGATCATATAACAAAGAGTATTCTTTAACCTTTGAAAGCCTAGAAGGTTTCCCTACGTTTAACCCCTACAGGGGGTGATTTTTGGCCGTTTTGAAGGGAACGCCGAGGGTAAAAACTTTTTTTAACCTCAGATTCGGTTTCAGCGACCCCCAAGATGGGGGGGGGGGAGAGACTAAATTTGCCCGGTCCGAAAAAAAAGGTGTAACTCCGAATCCTGACCTCTACTATTGATACAAGCCGCCAAAGCCGATCAAAACAGCTTGTCGGGAATTTTGTTTTTATATTTCTGCAAATGAAAATAGAAAAACTGTACAACTGTAGGGAGATAACTGAACCCTGAGGAACCCTGCATCAATATTAAATGGACTTATTAAAGTGTTATTGATTTTCATTTAAGATTGTACACCATTCAGATAGGAGTGAATTGTCTTATTCGAGTACAGAGGGAAGTCGTTTGCAAGTAATTTATTTATTTGTCCATCAGTCCGGAGTCACAAACACTGCACTGCGATTATTCCCGAAGTTTTATAATCTTTTGATGACACTAATGGTTCTATGACATGGTTCACCACACTTCATTTGTGCTTGGTCTTCGACGTTTTTTAATGGTTTATACTGTTGTTCGAAGTACGAATGCTATTGGTGATTTGTTGAGTTTTCTGGTTATTTTTTGCCGTATAAACTGACTTTTTCATTTATGTAATTTTTTTGTAGTTTGATTACTTCCTAGTCTAGTATGTCTTTAAGGTTTATGTTTGCCTTGATCTGCAAATCTTTGTCTTTTAATTGTCTGTATTGTCATTTAAAAATAGAGTTAAAAGTGCGGTTATATTTGATTAATTTCAATTTAAAGGATTTATAAGCGAAAAATGAATAATATATAGACATGTTTATGTTATGTCCATCAAGATGGTCAAAAACATGAACGACATCTTACAATGTGATACGTCGAAAGCATATTTTGAATATTTGGGATTTCGAAAAATCGAAATGGTTTGCTAACTTTTAGAAACTATAAATGGCTGGATTGATGAAATTCCTCCAATAGAACATAGAACAGACACAGAGGTTTGGAAATCAGGCATTTAGAGAATAGATAGATAGATAGATAGATAGAAAAAATTCGTGGGAATCCACTGATAGATAGATAGATTGATAGATAGATAGATAGATCTTTATTAATTAGGAATCCTAATATACATATAAAACTAGACTAAAAATTACATATAAATCTAAAAGTAGCATAAATAAATAAAAACCCTTACAATACATATACACATTTCAAATATAAAATATAAGTTTAAAATAATATAGACAAAAATAATATACATTAAAAACATCAAGTAATGGAATTAGTAAAAACTTAATTAAATTGAATTTTTAATAAAGTCCTTAAGTTTAATTTTAAAACAGTTTATTGTGGTTGATTCGCGTATAGATAAAGGGAGATCATTGAATTTTTTGAAACCTTTAAAGAATAAAGAATTCATAGTTTTTTGATAAGTAGTTCTTGCAATGTAGATGCTATTTGTACATCTTGTATTATAATTATGGATATTATTGTTGAACGTAATATATTGTTGGAAGTATTCTGGTGCCATATGATTTACTATTTTAAATACTAAAATCATTGTAAAATAGTACATTATTTTCTCTACCGGAAACCAATTTAGAGTATTTAACATTGACGTAATTGGAGTAAGACGATTTGTTTTCAGTATTACTCTCATTCCTCGATTTTGAAGTTTTTGTAGCATGTTTAATTTATTTAAGTTGAATAAGTATAATATAGATGCGCAATAATCAAAATGAGGCTGAATTATGGTATTATATACAGTAATTTTGGTTTCAGTTGATAAGTTTTGCGAAATTCTACTGAAGAAATAAAGTTTTTTAGATATTTTTTTATAAATATAGTTAAAGTGGCTATCGAAATTTAAGTAATTGTCTAGTTGAAATCCCAAATATTTTATATTAGAACCAACTTCAATGTGTTCATTATTAATGTTCAAATTTATGTTTTTAACGTCGATACTACTATATTTGAATTTCGTTGTGAAGACCATTGCTTTAGTTTTTCTTACATTTAATTTTAGCTTATTTATTTACCGATGATAATGAGGCATTCATTTTCTCTATGGCTTTATCCAGATTAGCATCACTACATGTTATTAAAGTATCATCAGCAAAAAGATTAATGAATTCACAATCAACAAAGAGTTCAATATCATTAATATATAAAATAAAAAGAAGAGGACCCAATACACTTCCTTGAGGAATCCCTATAACATTATTTATGTCACAGGATGTTTGGTCAGCAAAACGGACTCTCTGCTTGCGATTATTTAAATAGTTACTAACCCACTGCAATACTCTACCCCCAATACCATATTGTTTCAATTTTGATAACATAATTTGTCTGTCAATTGTCTCGAAAGCCCTTTTTAAGTCCAAAAATACTGCTACAACATATTTATTTTCGTCTAATTTAGTTTGAATGTTACAAAGTGTAAGTTATAGCGCTGATTCGCATGAAAATTTTTTTCTAAAACCAGATTGGTTACATATTAGGATCGAATTTTCAGAAACATGATTCATTAATTGATCATAAACAGCAATTTCTATAATTTTTTCTAGTGGAGGCAAGGTATTAATTGGTCTAAATTCATCAGCATTATTGGTATTGTTTATTTTTGGGATAGGTATAACTGTACTGATTTTTAATTAATTAGGAATTCTGCCAGTATCAAGTGACGTATTTACTAGATTTAATATGACGTGACCAATAGTTTCGATAACTACTTTTAGCATTCTACAGTTTAAAATTTCGTGTAACGAGAATTTATTATCCAAATTGTTAATTATTTTTCGCAAATCATTCATAGATAGCATTTCAAAATTCTCAAATTGTATGTATAAGTTACTGTTTAAATTGCACCATGTTTCAGTACTATTGATACTATCAACAATATTTCCAATACTTTCAACAAAATATTTATTAAAACTTTGTGCTATTTCTAAGCTATTAATTACTATTTTTCTCTCATCTCCTACTTCAAAAATTATACTGTTTGGAAAATCTTTATCTCTGTTATTATTAATGAGTTGTTTTAAGGTTCTCCACATTTCTTTTGGATTATTTCTAAAGCGATCTACTTTGTCAAAATAATACTGCTCCTTTTTTATTTTTAAAAGATTAACTACCCCATTTCTATGTTGTTTAAAAATTTGCCAATTATTTTGTTTTTCATTCTCAGGACATCATTTAAATATCTTGTATGCTATATCTCTATTTTTAATTTTATTGTGTACCTCACAGTCAAACCAAGGCAATTTAGGTTTATAATGACATGTTTCTATAGGAGCAATATTATTAATTACAGTTTCACAAGTTTCAAAAATCTCATTATAAATAAAATCAACATCAGTAGAGTTCAAATTAAATTCGCGCACAATAAGACTGGTTTTTATATTATTTAAATTTGGAATATTTAATTTTCTAAAATGTTTTAGTTTCGTATAAATTTCAGCACTATTGCAAACATTAACAGAAATTATAGAATGGTCCGTTATTTTTGGACAATCATGTACATTGGACAATCATGTACATAATGGTTTAAAAGACTAAATGATCAAGTAATTGAGTTATTCCAGAAGCATTATTTCGAAGTATGTGGTATGTATACCTGGTGAAAGGTTTTGGAAATTCAATGGCACGGGTCACGAATTGTCATTCATTATGTTCTTGTGTGCGCTATTTAAAATCGGTTTTCTAAAATTCACAGATCAACCCGCAACTGCTGGTAGAGCATTTGTAAGGTATTTACCGTTGGTTAGAAGATTACAAAAAACTTACAGAATGGAGCCAGCCGGTAGCCATTGGGTGGGGACTTTGGATGATTATCAGTTTGTTCCATTCATTTGGGGAAGCTCTCAGTTTGTTGGAAACCTCAAGGACAACATAGTAAGAGAATTCGCATCAGAATACATGTTAAAAAACTTACAGAATGGAGCCAGCCGGTAGCCATGGGGTGGAGAGTTTGGTTGATTATCAGTTTGTTCCATTCATTTGGGGAAGCTCTCAGTTTGTTGGAAACCTCAAGGACAACATAGTAAGAGAATTCGCATCAGAATACATGTTCCTTGGTTGCATTAAGTATATTAATGAAGTAAAAACTGGACCTCTGGCTGAACATTGGTCTAAAATCAATTCTAGTCCAACACATCTATTTTGGTTCAATATTTACTCTGAACGCGGCCGAATCAGGCGACGACTTTTAAAGAACCAGCTTTAAAACCTGCAACCCCTCCAGAAAATTTGGATACAACTACAACTAAAACATCTGCAGAAAAGCTAGAACCTTCAAAATCTTAAAAATATAAAAATGTTATTTGTATACTTTGTGATATTTGTGTTAAATTACGAAAAATTTCATGTAAGCAACTCCCTATTTTTAAAATATTGATATAGTATAGAGATGTAAGATTTTAAGCCATGTGTCATCCAAATAGGCAAGTGTTTGCCAAGGCAAATTTACGTAAAAACGAAAAATGAAACTCCAGTACGCGAAATTTTGCCACTTTCTCCATGTGGCAACTATCCCTGTCATCCGCTAATCGTTTAGTCTTTGGTCCAATTAAGAAATTTCTTGAAAAGTTTCAACAAAAACTGTTGGTTTTGTTTAATCAGTACTGTCACGCTAAACAAAAGAACACTCAGTACAACGAGTTTGCATTTTTGTGTTTAATATAAGTTAAGTAAATTATATAATCAAACCAGCGATTCGAATAAACAATAATAGTATTTTTTAATAACATAACATTGAGCTGGTCACGTCAGACCCAATTCGCGATATATAAATATCCGCCGAGTTAGCAATAAAGGACACTCTTGTCCTGGAGTCGTAGTAGACTCTGGTCTTGGAGTCGTAGAAGACTCTTGTCTGGGAGTCGGGGTGACTCTTGCCTCGGAGTCATAGACTCTGGTCTTGGAGTCGTAGTGGACTCTTGTCCAGGGGTCATTGTATGTAACTTATGGTAAGGTCCTTTGTATTTTATAAGTGTATATTTTTATAGTTGTTAATAAACTTGTTTACTGTTTAACCTGGTTTTATTTCATAAAGAAAGGTAGCAAATAATTATAAGTTAATAATTCTCACAACCATTAGGGTCGTGACAGTACCTTGACTTGATATCTTTCCTTACTAAATAAAGATATTGTAGTGTGTAAGTTAGGTTATAGTTTTTTTTTATAGTGTAATAAGGAGTTTTTTGTTTGACAGTAGTTAGGGATAAAAGGTTGTCAATGTTTTTTTAATAAAAAAAAATGTCAGATATTTTATGAACTCACCAAATACCCTGATATTTGTTTTGAATAAAAGTTAAAAATATAAAAAGGTCTTCTTAATAAAAATATTTGGCGCCCAACGTGGGGCCTCTATGTAAAAGAAAATAATAAAAACGTGTAAAAAAAATGTAGAAGTGGAAACAAAAAGATGGATGGAAGAAGATCAGATCCAATTATGCAAATGTTAATTACTATGAACAGAAATCAAGAAAAGATGGAGAATAACATAGAAAGAAATCTAGAAAAGAATAGAATGGAGATGGAAAATCAATTCAAAAGAAATAATGAGGAGATGATAATTTTAATAAGAAGAGAATTTGAAAGAGTTGAAGTGAGATTAGAGAAACAAGAAAAGGAAACAGATAAAAAATAGAAGAAATTAGAGAAGAAGTAGAATTTGCTATTAATGCAGTGGCTAATAGAGTAGATAAAAATCAGGAAGAATTAAAAAAAGATAGGAAAATAAGGACATACAAGAAAACAAAGAAGAGTGTAAAGTAGCTTTAAAGCAATTAGAAGAAAATTTAAAGAAGAATGCTAGAAATCTAAAAACAGAACAATATGTGAGTCATAAAAGAAACGTAATGGTAAAGAAAACAAAATTATTTACAATTTATGAGGAAGAAGAAGAAGAAGAAGAAGAAGAAGAAGAAGAAGAAGAAGAAGAAGAAGAAGAAGAAGAAGAAGAAGAAGAAGAAGAAGAAGAAGAAGAAGAAGAAGAAGAAGAAGAAGAAGAAGAAGAAGAAGAAGAAGAAGAAGAAGAAGAAGAAGAAGAAGAAGAAGAAGAAGAAGAAGAAGAAGAAGAAGAAGAAGAAGAAGAAGAAGAAGAAGAAGAAGAAGAAGAAGAAGAAGAAGAAGAAGAAGAAGAAGAAGAAGAAGAAGAAGAAGAAGAAGAAGAAGAAGAAGAAGAAGAAGAAGAAGAAGAAGAAGAAGAAGAAGAAGAAGAAGAAGAAGAAGAAGAAGAAGAAGAAGAAGAAGAAGAAGAAGAAGAAGGAGAAGAGAAAGGAGAAAAAGAAGAAGAAGGAGAAGAGAAAGGAGAAAAAGAAGAAGAGAAATATGATAAAGCAAAGATACATGCAATAACAAATAAAGTAATTGAAAAAAGAAATGTACAAAATTTAGGTAATCGTCGCTGGGGGGCGTACAAACCTAAAATTAAAAAAAGTTGTAAATATAAAATAATGAGATACCAAACAAAAAGAATTAGAAGAAGGAAGAAAACAAAAACAGTAAAGAAAAAGAAAAGAAACTGGAAGAAGGTAAAAAAAAAAAAATAATGTTCAAAAACATTTAAAAATATTTTTGCTGTTTAAAAATTTTTTGAAATGTTGGGGGGGTTATGTAGTGTGTAAGTTAGGTTATAGTTTTTTTTTATAGTGTAATAAGGAGTTTTTTGTTTGACAGTAGTTACAGATAAAAGGTTGTCAATGTTTTTTTAATAAAAAAAATGTCATCAAATACTATTAAACGAGCAAGGTTTGTATGTATGTATGTATGTGTGTGTGTGTGTGTGTGTGTGTGTTCAATGAAACTTTTAGGGTAGACTAATTCCTATCTAAATCGGCAAAAAATGTAGGTCTCATGTCTGTGAAAATTCGATCTTCCGAGATATTTACAAGAAAAGTTAAGCTTTTAGTTTTATTTCCTAGCAACGGCAGATATAATAACTTGTTTCTATAGTAATATATACTATAAAGGATAGATGAGTACAGTAAAAGTGGGGATATAACGTCACATTCCATAGGCGTACTTTGCAAAATAAGTTTCTATAATATAAATAAGGTCACAGCATATAAAATATATATACGCACTTCGTAGATTAAATTTTGAAGTTATATTATTTACAAAAAATAAAAATAAACTTTATGCATCTGACACTTTAACATTGAAAGAATTAAATTTAACCAATAAATAACAAGGAGGATTATATGTTGGGATTAAACTTTTTTTAATCTCTTGGCATTAAAAGTAACGCTTCAGTACTTACCTAAACTTAAAGATTAGAAAAAAAGTTAGTTCAAGAACTATCTATAAAAGTCACTGTCTTCACTAAAACTACTGGTATCACCATAATTGTCTTTTCTGAGGTTTATTATTATCGGTTCTATTAAATTATCCATTGATATATCCACTTTCCTAAATGAATTTTCCACATTTTTAACATGACCAATGCATTTTCCCCAATTTTCTCTGTTTACATCTGAAACTGCATTCAAAAACAAATTTCGCACATCAGGAAATTTAAATGTTTTATTGTTTTGAGAAACATACCCTTTTAATAATTGTAACCACATCAGTTCAATGGAATTTAACTCTGCGTGGTTCGGAGGCAATCTGAGAATTTTATGTTTTTATGTTGCCTTGCTATTACTAATAATTCTGCGTTCAAGGATTTAGGAGGACTGATAATATTTTTAGAATGAAGCCATTTTGAAATATATATTAATACAAAATTCTGAATCAATTAAAATACATACGATACGGCTATGAATAAATAAAGTCTGAGTTATCTGTCAAAAGAACAGGTTTATCTAGACAAAAACTATATTAGGCCGATCAGATGTATTAAAATTTAAATTTTAACTACAAATAAGCATTGAAGGATGAGGTAAAAATAAAGTTTCTACCTCTTGAATCTGTACTACGTTCTGCAAATTAAATACTGCACTCCTTTCTTCTGTATAGTATAGTAGTAAAAAGATTTGACTTTATTTAATTTCTGGCGTTTTAATCTGAAAGAATTCAATTTTAAATTTGCCGCTTTATATAAAAAAGGAAAGGTTCATTTGACGGACATAAATAATTTGCTTGTCAAATGACAGCCATCTCATAAATGCAAAGTTGAAAATACAACGTTGCCAATTCAATTTCAGAAATCATGGGTTTAGGTAAATATTTATAGGAACGTTGAGTAACACTGTTAAAATGGACACTTGTCAAAATGTGACACCTGTCAAAACGTGACAACTGTTAAAATGTGATACGTGTCATAATGTTACAACTGTCAAAATGAACAAATCTCAAAATGAACAAATGTCAAAATATGACACCTGTCAGAATGTAACAAATGTCAAAATGTCACACGTATCGTACTTTTCTTTATTTATTACAAAGATCTAACCTAACCTAAAGCTAATCTTTTTTTTTGCGGGTGGAAATGCTTTATGCACATCGGGTAAAGGTTCTTCCCTTCCCCGATAGTGTGAGACTACCCCTTACGGCTACTATTTTATTATGCGGACAGTTTTAATATTTAAGTTTTCATTATCATAGAGAGAGAGAGAGAGAGAAAAAGGATGAATGCTTGTACACGTGTACTAATAACATAGATTTCAATTTTTTATTTTACAAGAAACTTTAAAGAGACATTTAAAATTCTCTATTTTCATAGTACATTTTAAGGTTGATTGTGACTTTGTATTTTCCAAGAGCAAATTGTAATGTAATGTACGAATGAACTATTTTTGTAACTGAAAATTTTTGAAAAAATATGATATCAATATCTGCCACACGTCGAGAGTCTGGTCACAGGTTTTTGTGGAGGTTTTTACCCAAGTATGAATATCAGACCTATAATTTTCCTTCACTGCAGATCAATAAATAATAAAATCAATTGAACATAGAGTTTTTCTTATATAGTGATAAATAGAGTGAGCTGAGCGATCTTCTGTTGACGGGACGTGTGCCCCACACGCTGCTGTTGCCCGTCCCGGAAACGGGGCCTGTCCACCTTGACAATTCGCGAAGATCAAGCGTCAGTAGATGTTGCCCTAAAAGGGTGAAATGCATTTAACTAACCTCTGTGACAAGCAGTTGATAAACGTCAACAACAGCTGCAGCCAATTGAAAATTAACACTGACAGCTTTTTTAATTTTCCCGCCTACTTTCAAGCCAATCGCCAATCAACTTTTTATTTATCTCCCTATCAGTAGTTCAAGTAGATGTCGCCCACTCCGTGATTTTCGCGAATTAATTAATAATTTGTCAGGTTATAAATATACTTAAATTATATATTCATTGGACTGCTTAAAAATGTAGATTTGAATATTAAGAGCGAAGCTCGGTGACCAGATATTATTTTATGAACTCACCAAATACCCTGATATTTGTTTTGAATAAAAGTTAAAAATATAAAAAGGTCTTCTTAATAATTAAAAATAATATAAATCATCCCTTGCTACCACACTGTTCTTTCACAAAGTCGATTCGTTCGTAGTAGCGACGAAACGTAGTGGGTGCAAGAAACTTAAAACTGGATGATTCTCGGGTCGATGGACATTTAACGCCTAGGGACTACGCACGATCTTTATGGATATCGAGTAATTTGAGCTCGTTTATATATTTGTAAACTAATTATTAGATTGCAATATTATTTGTGAAGATGAGTAAAACTATTAATAATTGAACCACAAATGGCCCGTTGAAAAAGGGAATGGATATTTAAAAATATCCTGTGATGCCCTGCCCTAACAAAAAAGACACTTTTGGTGTGGGGTTTCTTCATTTATTTTAGTAATATTTTGGATAGTCAGATTACTTTAAGAACAATATTAATGTTTTGTACATTTAGTTAAAATAATATTTTGTTGAGTAAGACAAAAAAGGTTTTTAATTTTCAGGCTAAATCCCGTCCTTACCTTTGCAAAAATCATATTACCGTCAATTTCTCACTGTCTGCCAACCAAATAGAAAAAAAAATGTAACCTTTGTTCACCGCCAACTTTGTTTTAACGCTCAGGTGACATTGCATGCTACGTCGGTATATCGCAACGTGGATTTGAAATTTTTTCGCAAAAAAAGGTACAAACTATGATAATTTATGAGCATGCACGAATATCGCAAAGTTGCACTAAAATCCATCCATGCCTGAGTTGACGAAAGACTGTCTATAAGGTGACTCAAAAAAATTACTATGAAGTTTTTATAGGTTTTTGCTTCTCCGGGCAAAGCAACAAAATGTGGCATCTTTTAAATATGCATATTTATATGCCACGAGCTGTTGTAAATGCTACTGTAGATTCTTAAAGCTATTCTTATGTTTTGGATAAAATTATATATATTTTAAAGCGGGTGTCATAGCTCCGCAGAGGCGTGTTTGCTCTGCAACATGCCTCGGAGTTCATGTAAAACCGTCGGTCCTGCCTACATAATAGTAGACGTCAAGCCATGTAACGGTACTCGCAACCTGAAAATTTGATAAAATAAGCAGTTCTGTTTATTTTCCTAGCAGCAATAAAGCTTACAGCAATTTTTATAGCAGGTAGCTTTCATGCAGGCTGTTTTAGGTCCGTTTTACAGTTGGGTATTTTCTTTGCAGCAATTTTTGAAGCTGGTATCGTTCTGTAAGCTGTTTTTAATATTTGCTTTACAGCTGAGTATTTTCCTATCAGCAATAAAGCTTACAGCAATTTTTATAGCAGCTAGCTTTCTTGCAGGCTGTTTCTAGGTCTGTTTTACAGTTGGGTATTTTTTTGCAGCAATTTTTGTAGCCCTCGTAAGCTGTTTTCTTTACATCTGAATATTTTCCTAGCAGCAATAAAGCTTACAGCAATTTTTATAGCAGCTAGCTTTCTTGCAGGCTCTTTTTAGGTCTGTTTTACAGTTGGGTATTTTCTTTGCAGCAATTTTTGAAGCTGGTATCGTTCTGTAAGCTGTTTTTAATATTTGCATTACAGCTGAGTATTTTCCTAGCAGCAATAAAGCTTACAGCAATTCTTATAGCAGGTAGCTTTCATGCAGGCTGTTTTAGGTCTGTTTTACAGTTGGGTATTTTCTTTGCAGCAATTTTTGAAGCTGGTATCGTTCTGTAAGCTGTTTTTAATATTTGCTTTACAGCTGAGTATTTTCCTATCAGCAATAAAGCTTACAGCAATTTTTATAGCGGCTAGCTTTCTTGCAGGCTGTTTCTAGGTCTGTTTTACAGTTGGGTATTTTTTTGCAGCTATTTTTGTAGCCCCCGTAAGCTGTTTTTAATATTTCCTTTACATCTGAGTATTTTCCTAGCAGCAATAAAACTTACAGCAATTTTTATAGCAGCTAGCTTTCTTGCAGGCTCTTTTTAGGTCTGTTTTACAGTTGGGTATTTTCTTTGCAGCAATTTTTGAAGCTGGTATCATTCTGTAAGCTGTTTTTAATATTTGCATTACAGCTGAGTATTTTCCTAGCAGCAATAAAGCTTACAGCAATTCTTATAGCAGGTAGCTTTCATGCAGGCTGTTTTAGGTCTGTTTTACAGTTGGGTATTTTTTTTGCAGCAATTTTTGAAGCTGGTATCGTTCTGTAAGCTGTTTGTAATATTTGCTTTACAGTTGAGTATTTTCCTATCAGCAATAAAGCTTACAGCAATTTTTATAGCGGCTAGCTTTCTTGCAGGCTGTTTCTAGGTCTGTTTTACAGTTGGGTATTTTTTTGCAGCTATTTTTGTAGCCCCCGTAAGCTGTTTTTAATATTTCCTTTACATCTGAGTATTTTCCTAGCAGCAATAAAGCTTACAGCAATTTTTATAGCAGCTAGCTTTCTTGCAGGCTCTTTTTAGGTCTGTTTTACAGTTGGGTATTTTCTTTGCAGCAATTTTTGAAGCTGGTATCGTTCTGTAAGCTGTTTTTAATATTTGCATTACAGCTGAGTATTTTCCTAGCAGCAATAAAGCTTACAGCAATTTTTATAGCAGCTAGATTTCTTGCAGGCTGTTTTTAGGTCAGTTTTACAGTTGGGTATTTTATTTACAGCAATTTTGTAGCCTCTGTCGTTCTGTAAGCTTTTTTTAATATTTGCTTTAGAGCTGAGTATTTTCCTAGCAGCAATAAAGCTTACGTCAATTTTTATAGCAGCTAGATTTCTTGCAGGCTGTTTTTAGGTCTGTTTTACAGTTGGGTATTTTCTTGGCAGCAATTTTTGTAGCCGCTATCGTTCTGTAAGCTGTTTTTAATATTTGCTTTACAGCTGAGTATTTTCCTGGCAGCAATAAAGCTTACAGCACTTTTTATAGCAACTAGCTTTCTTGTAGACTGTTTTTAGGTCTGTTTTACAGTTGGGTATTTTATTTGCAGCAATTTTTGTAGCCGCTATCGTTCTGTAAGCTGTTTTTAATAATTTGCTTTACAGCTAAATATTTTCCTAGAAGCAATAAAGCTTACAGCAATTTTTATAGTAGCTAGCTTTCTTGCAGACTGTTTCCGTTCATGACAGTGCAGTTTGCGGTGTTATATATAGTGTAGTGAGATATTACGTTTTTTCTAGTGTTATTGTACGGAATTGAAGCTTAGACCATAGCATCTTTGTCATCCACAAACCAGGGAGGCGACGGATATCTTGTTTGTGGAACCTCCCCAACAGATAAGGACAAGCGAAGAAGATCTGCATATAGTAAATGATCAGGACATTTACATGGATCAGTTCTTCGTCAATTAGCGTTATCAGTCGTACCTATGAAATTTATTTTTCGCCTTTTTGAGGGTCGACCGATTTTTTTAAATTTATTTATAGTTTAATAACATTTGAAAGTATTGTTTGGGATACGGTGTATCACAAATCTGCACCATACAGAAATGCGCTCATGTTTAAATCGAAAAAAGTCCACGTGCATCTCAAACACGTCATTCGACTGTAATACATTGTGCATAGGCCTGCTTGATAATTGATCAAATATATTTTCGTCTTTTGTAATTGTTGCATTCGATCCGTACAAACCGTGGATAAATTGACAGATCAGTGGGAATGTACGGAGTTTTTTTTTTTTTTAGAAAAAACCGTACTGTCTGGACTGCGGTCGTTTTAAGGTTGCCTGATTTTGTTTTTTACCGCGAGATACAAAGTCGATGAAGTGAGAGATTCAAATAAAAATGCATTTTAACTATCTTGTGATCCGATAATCGGGTTTACAGTGTGAATAAGTATAAAAACAGAGTAGGACTTCATTCAAAGCGTAATTTTAACAAACAAAATGAATTTATTATTTATTATTTTTATTATTTATTATTAACTAAATACTTAAAAGTTGGCAACTAAATTGTCACTAACAGTACAACCAAAATCGCATGAAAAAATAAACAGTTCTATTTTTTCGACTTGTATAAGGTCTACTTGGACATTTTTCTTGCGATAGTAAAGTTTGCAGCAATCTAAATATTTCAGGCTGTTTTTTAGGTCTGCTTTAAGTTTGGATATTTTCCTGCTTTAAGTTTGGATATTTTCCTTGCGGCACCAAGGGCGGATTTAACTTTTTTTATGGGGGGGGGGGGGGGGGGGTAAAACTTACCAAGTAGTCCAAGAAAGCTAGTAATTTTTTTTGTAATATCGAGCAGAAACTAGTAACTGATCAGATCGACTTAAATTTTTTTGCAAATTGCTAGTAAAGGTGTCTAGAAGTAGAAAACTTTCGTTAGTTGCGTTTTGAATGATGGCAGGTGGGGGTGTGAAAAAAAAGAAAAAAAAATTCGTAATTGATAAATTACCTTTTTTAATGAATTAATGTTCCCTCCCGAGTTATAGTGCGCAGAAAAATACGATATTTACCACAATATTCGTACATTTCTAAAAAAATGTATTTTTTGTCCGTAACCTTTTTTGGCTGATAATATTAAATAATGTAGAATAATCCATTTTAAAGCTTAGGATATCGCCGAAATATCATATCATGACAAACTTTTTCATTGGAATGACCGTTTTTTCAATATTTGACCCGAAAAAATTACATTGACGGTTATAAACGCAAAGATAAAAAAAATGGTAATTATTCGGAAGAACATTTGCTCAAAGCCTTGTCTCTTTAATTTTTTTTCAAAAATCAATACTTTTCACGGTATTGACCAAAAATTGAAAATGTCATAAAAAACAAAAATTTTGCACAACTTTAACAGACCAAAACTTAAAAAATAATTATCCATAGGGCTAAAAATTACTAATTGTAAAAATTGTAAAAACATATGTTATGACTTTCTGCAAAAGGATTTTTTGTCAAATACCACAGTCTAGATGGCGATAAAAAAATAGCGTAAAAAAATTGAAAATAATTTATTTTGTCCATAACTTTTTTTCTGCTTATGTTAAACGGTTCTGGATGGTCTTAAAATGTTCCCAATGTTGTTCTCTCATTAAGATGTTATATACATTTTTTTGTGGAAGTCATATTTTTTCAGATATTTACGCTAGAACAGCGGTTCTCAAACTTTTCAAATTTTGTACCACATAAATATGAAACAAAAATATATGTACCACCATAAAAGCATTTCGCCGTTAAAAATCAATGTGTCGCGAAATTGTTCGAAGTTTTTGGAAAAGTCGTCATTTCAATATTAAAGCTAGAACCGTTAAAGTCAAAAACTTGAAGAAAAATATATGTGTTTCTGAAAACAAAATGTTAAATTGTACCACTAAAACATTGTAATGTACCACAGTTTGAGAGCCCCTGCGCTAGAACGATCCAGTTTCTTAAAACACCTATTTTTCAATTGCCAGATCTTCCTTCGTATTAATCGTAGAAAAATAAAATATTTTAATTGTTAGCTCAAGGCCATAAAATTAGTTCATATAAATTTTTACGTAATAATATCAGATTTTCGGTTATATTTAAAAAACTAGAAATGTACGATTTTTATGGTGAGGGTGGGGGGGGGGGGGGGGTTAATTACCCCCTGTACCCCCCGTAAATCCGTCCTTGAAATTCGGACATTTACAAAGTTTTTAAAATGGCTGCTTTTTCTGAATATTAATTGTTAGGTATATTTGATATTATTTTTTGGGCCTATTTCGATTTCCAAACTTCCATGACTTCTACTTAACTTCTGTGGACTTCCTTGGACTTCATTATGACTTCACGTGACTTCAACGGACTTCCATTTATTTCCAAGGGACTTTTTTTAATTAGAATTAGAATTAGATAGTATCTTTTCAGAATTGTTTATTATTATTCCAGTTTATGTTTATGTTAGTATAAGACTTAATTATGACTTCACATGACTTCAAAGGACTTCCATTTATTTTCAAGGGACTTCCTTGAGACTGTACGATCCTCGGCCTATTTTCAAATACCACCAGTGGTCTAGTAAAATAAGGAAGCTGCATACATTTTTTTATCGCGTTATAAGAAGCACCACTTTCTTTATGATGTAAAACAATTTTGTGTGTATTATGTTTTATAATTTTTTTTATAAATTACAATCATGGGGGGGGGGGGGGGTAATTACCCCCTGTACCCCCCGTAAATCCGCCCTTGTGCGGCACTAAGTATTTTCCTAGCAGCAATAAAGTTTACAGCAATTTTTATAGCAGCTAGCTCTCTTGTATGCTTCTTAAAGCGCCTACAATTTTTGTGTTTAAGGTGTGCTTTACAGTTGAGTATTTTTCTTGCAAGCTGCAGTACACTTTATATTTTAGGTTTTTTTTGGGTAATTTTGGATGAAAAATTCATTGGAATTATCAAAATTTTCGAAAAAAATTATTAATGGACAAAATGAAGAAGTTTGTACAAGGCGACAACATTTATATATAGAGTAAGCTTGCGAGTTAGGAATTTAATTTATTCGATTCGATATCCTAAGACTGGTTTCTGCCTTTCGGCTTCGTCAGTTCGGATCATCGGCGAGAAATTAATATTTTCTTTTAGTTACCCAATCCTAAAGTTAAAAAGTTTAAAATTTTCTTCGTTCTAGTAACTAAGATAATTATTATAACTTATTTCTTTTGTAACGAACCTATTTTTGTGAACCATTTAATAGTCCAAGAAATTTAAATACCATTTTAAAAATTAAATTAAATATTCGATCTCAGAACATCACCGTGTGTCGTGAATTTTAGATTTCGTTTCCGAATATATGGAACAGCCGGCGAGAGTGTTAAAAATTTTGGAAAAAGAATTCATTCTATTTTTGCAATCGAAAGAATCTTATACCAGAACCAAAAATGATTGAGAGTTTTATTGGCTCTTGGCATATTGAAGGCAGTGGCGTGCTTATTAATTTTTGAAAGGGTTAAGGACTAACCCAAATATTAGTTAATTATTTTTACAATAAACTAAAAACTTGTTTTTATTTTATATTTTTTTGTATCTTTATACATACCTACAGATGCACTGTCGCTATCGCTATCGTCAGCAAAGTTGATAATGGGCGCTTTCACACTAGGCCGCACGACAACGACACGACACGGAGTAGGGATGAATTTACATTGAAATCGACGAAGCCACTACATCGCTTTCAATGTAAATACATCCCTACTCCATGTCGTGTCGTTGTGGTGCTGCCAAGTGTGAAAGCTGCCAATGACTGGTTCAATATTTTGGCCAATCCGTTGGTCTATGTCCCACATTTTTGTTCTTCTTTCAGAACGTGCTTGATGCATTTCTTCCAGTTTTCTTCTGCAGTGACGCTTTGAATGGCTTTTTTAAGGTAATTTTGTACATCCGCCATGTTAAATGTTCTGTTTTCTCGTACTACTTTTGTCCTTTTACTTGCGCCCAGATCAATTCTATAGGATTAAATTCGCAGTGGTAAGAAGGTAATCTTAAAACTGTCATTCCACGTCTTAACGCCATTTCATCAACTGCGTATTTCTTATATTTATAAACATGTAGTTTTGTAGTAATTCTGCCTTTAGACTATCTTCATTATAATGGATGTTTTTATCTATTAACCATTGTTGAATTTCAGCTTTTTTCCATGATTGTTTCGGTAATGGTTCTAAATGCCGACTATGACAGGGGGCATTATCCATGACGATGACTGACCCAGGTTCCAAAAGTTGAATGATACCTTCAAACCATTTTTCTGCATTTATCTCATCATGGTAATCGCCAGTTTTTTTTAAATCTAAAGGCTTCCTGTATTTAATTTTTGCTACTCTAATTCTTCCTTATTCTAAATCAACACCACGTAATGATACGTTCGTGGAATTAGCTGGTAGAAAACGGATTCCTACTTACTCGCTGGTTAAAATGTACTTATCAGTGAAACGGACAAAGACAGAAATATAGATAGCGTTGCCATGAGTTGTATAAAAGAATAAGTATTAAATAAAATAAGTTAATTGAAATTTATATAATATTGTTTAATCATACTTTTATTGTGTATTATCCATAATTAGCCACAACCTTCAACTTTACCGTTTATATTTTGATTGTTAAAAATTGGTAAAATAAGAATGAGAATGAGGCGCATTCTCAAAAGAATAGAAGAAACCACTAATTTCGAGGAATTAATACCCAATCACCAGTTCGGTTTCAGGCATAGTTACTCGACTATTCAGCAATGTCACAGAATTGTCAATAAAATAAAAGAAAGTCTGGAAAAGAAGGAAACGTACACATCAGCCTTTTTGGACATAAAGCAGGCCATTGACAAGGTGTGGCACAAAGGCTTACTTTATAATCTAAGACAAAAAATACCGAGTAAGTTCTTCTCAAGTGAAATATGAAGACAGTCTATCACAATACCACTCTATATAGAGGGCAGTGTCCTCGGACCACTACTATACCTGATCTTTACCGCTGATGTACCAATTGGGGAAGATACACTTGCGGCAACATTCGCTGACGACAAAGCAATACTTGCTGCTGACGCAGATCCTGTATTGGCTTCAGAAAAACTGCAAAACCGCTTAAACGAAGTCCAAATATGGAGAATCAACGTAAATACAGAGAAATCGTGCCAAATTACATTTACAACCAGAAGAACTGAATGTCCTCAGCTTATCCAGAGTTGGGCAAACTACTTTCAAAAAGTAGTTGAGTAAAACTACTAATTATTTTAAGAAAAATGTAGTTTAACTACTATACAGGGTGTCCCATTAAGAATGGGACATAGAACAACCGCAGATTCTCCAATTCAAAATAAAACGATTAACATTTTATCTAAGCATATTTCGCTTAATCGTTTTATTTTGAATTGGAGAATCTGCGGTTGTTCTATGTCCCATTCTTAATGGGACACCCTGTACAGTTAAACTACTCCTACTAAATAGTAGTTAAAACTTCAACTACATATTCTTAAAAAGTCTATATTTAAAAAAGGAACAAATGTCCTTTTTAGACAACAAAATATAAATCTCCAAAAAATACATATATTTTTAAAAAAGTGAAAACAAAGATTTTAAGATGTATTCGCTCTGAGTTGTCGAGTCTATTTCTTTGAACACATTAAGCCACCTCAGCTTTATACCGGGTATGGTACTTGAAGCAATTATTGGTTCAATCGATTCCTCATTGATATAAAATAGCATAATAAACCTACGCTGTAGTGATGAAATTAATTTTTCAATAACAAACTGTAAGTTTCGAATATTTATGTTGTTTTTTGCTTTTTCCAATTTTACGTTTAACGATAAAATGCTAGGAAAAAGATACCCATATTTTTTTCGCCTTGCAAAAAATCTAACGTTTCAGCTACAGTCTTTAGTACTGCTAAGTATTCTTCCAGATAAGCGATTTGAGTATCTCTTAAACCATTTTTTATTTCAAGTTTGACGCATTTGCCTTTACATTTTACTTTTAAAAGTAGTTAAATTGTTTTAGAAAGTAGTTAAAATACTTTTACAAGTAGTTAAGTTAAAAAAAAGTAGTTGAAACTACCTAAAGTAGTTAGAAGTCGGTAGTTAACTACTTTTTTAACTACTATTTTGAGTGTTTTTGGAGCAAAAAATGTAATCGAGTATAACTACTTCATAACTGAAAGTAGTTTAGCTACAACTACTTTTCCTAAAAAATGAATTAACTACGTAGTTAACTATTGCCCAGCTCTGCTCATATCCCTGTAAAAGATAAAGTAAAATATCTCGGACTCCATCTGGACAAAAAGCTGACCTGGAAAGCACATATTAAAGCAAAAAGACAACAATAAGATTTAAAGATAAGAAATATGTCATGGTTAATAAACCGTAAGTCAAAACTCTACCTAGGAAACAAACTACAAATATATAAATGCATCCTACAACCAATTTGGGCATATGGTATCGAACTGTGGGGCTGCAGCAAGCCCTCTAACACCAAAATCGTCCAGACCTTCCAGTCTAAGACGCTAAGGATGATCACAGCTGCACCGTGGTACGTCTTCAACAGGATCCTCCATACTGACCTCAATATACCCTTCATAAACGACGTCATCCGTACCTATTCAAACAAATGCAAAAACCGAAACACCAACCACATTAATCAACTCGTAAACGGACTCTTCAACCAACCACTTGAAAATAGAAGACTTAAAAGAAAAATATCTGGTCACCGAGCTTTCGCTCTTAATATTCAAATCTACATTTTTAAGCAGTCCAATGAGTATATAATTTAAGTATATTTATAACCTGACAAATTATTAATTAATTCGTGAAAATCACGGAGTGGGCGACATCTACTTGAACTACAGAAAGGTAGATAAATAGAAAGTTGATTGGCGATTGGCTTGAAAGTAGGCGGGAAAATTAAAAAAAGCTGTCAGTGTTAATTTTCAATTTGCTGCAGGTGTTGTTGACGTTTATCAACTGCTTGTCACAGAGGTTAGTTAAATGCATTAAAAGTTGCCTAGTTTCTGGAGATTTCACCCTTTTAGGGCAACATCTACTGACGCTTGGTCTTCGCGAATAGTCACGGCGGACAGGCCCCGTTTCCGTGTAGGGCATAGTGGTTTCAGTGGGGTGGTTTTAGTGAGTAACCGTAAGGGGTAGTCTCACACTATCGGGGAAGGGAAGAACCTTTACCCGATGTGCATAAAGCATTACCACCCGCCAAAAAAAAAAGATTAGCTTTAGGTTAGGTTAGATCTGTGTAATAAATAAAGAAAAGTACGATACGTGTGACATTTTGACATTTGTTACATTCTGACAGGTGTCATATTTTGACATTTGTTCATTTTGACAGTTGTAACATTCTGACACGTATCACATTTTAACAGTTGTCACGTTTTGACAGGTGTCACATTTTGACAAGTGTCCATTTTAACAGTGTTACTCAACGTTCCTATAAATATTTACCTAAACCCATGATTTCTGAAATTGAATTGGCAACGTTGTATTTTCAACTTAGAATTTATGAGATGGCTGTCATTTGACAAGCAAATTATTTATGTCCGTCAAATGAACCTTTTCTTTTTTATACTTTTCAGGTTTATTCTGGTTATAAATTGCTAATTAAATAAAGTCAAACCTTTTTACTACTATACTATACAAAAGAAAGGAGTGCAGTATTTAATTTGCAGAACGTAGTACAGGTTCAAGAGGTAGAAATTTTATTTTCACCTCATCCTTCAATGCTTATTTTTAGTTAAAATTTAAATTTTAATACATCTGATCGGCCTAATATAGTTTTTGTCTAGATTTAATCTTGTTTCCATGGTTTTTACTGTAATTAACCTGTTATTTTGACAGATAAGTCAGACTTTATTTATTCATAGCCGTATCGTATGTATTTTAATTGATTCGGAATTTTGTAATAATATATATTTCAAAATGGCTTCATTCTAAAAATATTATCAGTCCTCCTAAATCCTTGAAGGAAGAATTATTAGTAATTCAAATTCAAAATTCAAAAAATATATTATAGATGAGATGGCCAGAGAAAAACTAATTAAAATTCTCAGATTGCCTCCGTACCACGCAGAGTTAAATCCCATTGAACTGATCTGGTCACAATTATTAAAAGGTTATGTTTCTCAAACCAATAAAACATTTAAATTTCCTGATGTGCGAAATTTGTTTTTGAAGGCATTTTCAGATGTAAATAGAGAACATTGGGGAAAATGCATTGATCATGTTAAAAAGGTGGAAAATTCATTTAGGAAAGTATATCCACTATCAATGGATAATTTAATAGAACCTATAATAATAAACCTCAGAAAAGACAATTATAGTGATACCAGTAGTTTTAGTGAAGACAGTGACTTTTATAGATAGTTCTTGAACTAACTTTTTTTTTAATCTTTGAGTTTAGGTAAGTACTGAAGCGTTACTTTTAATGCCAAGAGATTAAAAACAGTTTAATCCCAACATATAATCCTCCTTGTTATTTATTGGTTAAATTTAATTCGTTCAATGTTAAAGTGTCAGATGCATAAGGTTTATTTTTATTTTTTGAAAATAATATAACTTCAAAATTTAATCTACGAAGTGGGTATATATATTTTATATGCTGTGACCTTATTTATATTATAGAAACTTATTTTGCACAGTACGCCTATGGAATGTGACGTTATATCCTCTCTCCTTTATAGTATATTACTATAGAAACAAGTTGCCGTTGCTAGGAAATAAAACTAAAAGCTTAACTTTTCTTGTAAATATCTCGGAAGATCGAATTTTCACAGACATGAGACCTACATTTTCTGTCGATTTAGATAGGAATTAGTCTACCCTGAAAGTTTCATTGAATTCTGACGAGTGGATTTCGAGATCCTCTGGACACACACACACACACATACAAACCTTGCTCGTTTAATAGTATTTGATATGGCCCGATGATCTCAATAGATGAATCCTGAGAGCTGTCAATGGACAGTACTTCCTTAGATCATATATGCTACGCTAGATACGGTATTCAGGTTATTTGTTGTGGTGTACAGGGGGGAGTTAGAGTACCATCCCTCTGATTGGTCGATTTCAAATTTCGACGATACCCGCTCATATCGTAAATTTTGACAGATGTCAGATATTCTGTTTTTTGGGAATTATTGTGCTAATCTTGTGTATTTTTATAGTTTTTTGAAAGTTTTTGCTAGGTACAATTAGTTTAGAGAACAGTGGTCGCATTTCTCAACAAAATGCCAAAGCCTTGTTAAGTGTACAACATCAAATTTGAGAAAGGTGCTGTCATCGGTATGTATTCCATAGGCGTGTTGTTGGATAGGACAGGAAGTGAAAATAAGAACTAAACGTAAATTATGTATACTTTATTTGAATTGTAAATGAATTGTTTAAATATCTGTCTATTGTATGTGAATTTATGTTTTATTAAAATAAACCATGGTCATCAGTAAATTTTTCTTTTAGGTTCATTTTTGAAGGAAGTATCTTTTGTATTAATATACCTACCAACTTTTCATTTTGTTTTTTCTATATTAACGAGTTTATAATCAATGGGATTTTTAATTTGCTATAAAAAAATATTTACAGAAGCGCAAGATGATGGTATTCAACCTCTCAGATTATTCCCATTCCAAACAATTTTCGTATGCATGCTATTTTATTTATTTTCGATTCACATTAATTCCCATTTTACTGTAACCTACAGTCACTCAATCCTTAGAAAATGAAATATGTGTTGTATAAATATGACAATATATTATACTGTATCAAAATATTCCGAATGGTACGCTATTGTCCCTTCACCCCCTCTCGTCTTTACCCCTCTAGAGCCAAACAAACACTATAGGATGCCGTATCTAGCGAAGCATATATGATCTCACTCACGCCAACATAATTTAGACTATTTATTCATTATTAATTCAAGTGGATTGTAAATAAGCAGTAAATAAATAAAAAAAGAAAATTTATTTAGTTTTTCGCTGGTTTATAATTGCGGTTATTTAACCATGCATGTACGATCCCCTGATCTCTTTTCAGCTTCAGCAAATTCTTTTCTCCACTGTCACTACTGAATGTAGTTATTCTGAAACCACTTATAATTGGGTGTTTAACTAATTCTCAGATTCTATTTAAAACCTTATAAATAACAAGTACGATATGAATAAATAACAATACAATATGTTTTTCTAATTTTAATTCCATACATAATTTTTACCAGCTCTTTATTAATTTTTATAATGTGCCTTTTGAATATTGCGAAAATGTTGAAATTACGTCACTGGTTGCGTAACTGAAGTTAGATATAAGCCGAATCGAAAGTTCAACGAATTCACTCGACATCAAAGTTAAAATTGTTAAATGTCACTGTCAATAATGTCATTTCTTTGATTTTTGTTGAAGCGTGGGTTTGTGATTTTGCATTTATTTTTGATTTATTAATATTTTTTAATTAGTATATAGTATTTTCTTTGTTTCTAAGTTAGTGTATTTGTGTTTTCCCGACTTTAAAATCGTTATTCTATATTCTTCTTCTTCTTCGTCTTCGTTTTTCGAAACTAGTGATGGTCTTGGTCTGTTATGTTTCTTCTTTTTTAATCGTTTACCGTAAAGCAAATCAGTACCGTCCCAGTGACGTATCTGCATAAAATCTCAAATCTTTTCTTATTATTTTTTATCTATTTTAAGCAAAAAAAACATAAAATCACATGCAATTATGTAGAAAGTAATTAAGTATGAGTAATTAGAAATACAATACAAATGAGGTTAGATTTGGAGTTAAACACCTAATTACAGAAAAGAAACATTCTCGCTCTTGAGATTGAAAGAAAATTCTGAAACACTTCATTCTAACTCTAGTGTCAGAATGTTCATTCTGTAACATCTAGCTGTAAATATCACGTCCGCATCCTAGATAGCCATGAATTTCATGTTTGACAGTTCTACGCGACGTGTTATTTAATTTGAATTTGCCTGAACAAAGATAAGCTACGTTTTTGTGAGGTTTCATTTTACTATATTCAATTTCTATTTTGGTCGTGGAGAAAGTACAGTCTGTTACTCTTCTGTCTGTTACTTCCAACCTTGTTACAGAATATAATATTCTGTATCAATAGCGATTAAGCTACCTGTGCCCCTAAGACGCCGTTGTGGAATAAACCACATTAAATAATCTGGCGCCCGAGCGCTTCCCGATATAAGGCGTCACGCGTAAGGTATAATTTTTCTTTGAGGCAAGAAAAAGCCTTACACTCCATTTAGATTAGAAAAAAGCATTTTTAGATGTGCTACCATCTATGGTAAGAAGAGAGTATTGACATTAAATTTTGACTGAATCTAGTCAAGATGTCACTCTCTTCTTTTTTATCCCTTTCAGAGATTAACACAAAGTGAGTAAACCAGTAAGGAATTTTAATTTATTAGATTCGACATCCTAAGACCGGTTTCTGTCTTTCGACTTCATCAGTTAGGTTTTTCGAATCCAATAAATAAAAATTCCAAACTCGTACAAGTCAATAGCTATATCCGCTATAAGATAACATTTTTAGATGTGCTACCATCTATGGTAAGAAGAGAGTATTGACATTAAATTTAAAGGGATAAAAAAGAAGAGAGTGACATCTTGACTAGATTCAGTCAAAATTTAATGTCTCTTTTTACCATAGATGGTAGCACATCTAAAAATGTTATCTTATAGCGGATATAGCTATTGACTTGTACGAGTTTGGAATTTTTATTTATTGGATTCGAAAAACCTAACTGATGAAGTCGAAAGACAGAAACCGGTCTTAGGATGTCGAATCTAATAAATTAAAATTCCTTACTGGTTTACTCACTAGAAAAAAGCAGTTATACAACTTTAAACTAATTTTTTATTAAAAAATATCTGTATTCAAAAACAATTTTGAACAAAATTTTAAAGATAAGTCTCGTCTAACATACACCACAAAGATCTTGCTTCCATTGCTTCCTTTCTGACCAGACGTTTTTTATCGTCCACGCAAAACGCAAGTTTTTTTAGCACTTCGAATTTGTGAGGTAAAATTAAATGAGAGCCGTAGATGCTAGGGAATAATTTGACGCATGTAAGGCACTCAATTCGTACTTTCTGAAAATAAAAAAATAATAATAGTAAACTGACCAAAATTCTTGAAATATAAAATGTATAAAAAATTCTATTACGACTCTTATTAAATTTTTCTTTTATAATTCATCGAATACGACAATGCTATAGACGAACTAATTTTATTTACATCAGACAACCATACTTTTGCAAATGTATTTAAAATTATGGCGAAGGCGTTACTAAATAAATACGGTTGTCTGATGAAATTAAATTAGTCAACCACAAATTTTTCATATTCACAGATATTGTGGCATATTAACTACTACTTTTATTTCTTCGAACTCATAATATTTTTTTATATTTAATTCTAAAAATAAGATGCATACGCAGTTTATCGAAATTTCGAGACAAACTAATTTTATTTGCATCAGACGACCATACTTGCGATACAGTAATAAAAAGCCGTTTGGGCCATAATTATAATAAAATTTGAGAAATAGTAAAAAATGCCGTTTGCACCATAACTATAATAAAATCTGAGAAATAGTTAAAAATGCCGTTTGCGTCATAACTATAATAAAATTTGAGAAATAGTAAAAATGCCGTTTGCACCATAACTCTAATAAAATTTGAGAAATAATAAAAAATGCCTTTTGGACCATAACTATAATAAAATTTGAGAAATAGTAAAAAATGCCGTTTGCATCATAACTATAATAAAATTTGAGAAATAGTAAAAAAATACCGTTTGCACCATAACTATAATAAAATTGGAAAAATAGTAAAAAATGCCGTTTGCAAAATTAATAAAAGTTTAAGGTCTGACATGACGTGACCAATAATATTGCAATTTAAAGATTATTCAACAATTACCCAAAACTATTACAATATTATATTTTTCTCTTATGACTCCAATTAACGTTTTTCTTCATAATTGACCTGAACTGACCGGATGCCCAAATTATTGCAATCAAAAAAATTATTGAAAAACGCTTGGAACTATTACGATTCCCATTAACTTTTTGTTTTATAATTGATCAGTAATTTTACGAGAAAAACTTACCATCATTTTATATCTCGTCAGCTTCAGTATCCTACTAAAAAATTCGTTAAATCCTTTTTCTAACATACCACTATAATTAGTAGAAACGTTTTTTAAAAATATAGTAACAGCAAGTAGTACATCTGGTGCTTCATTTTGCTCTAGACATTGTATCAACAACGGAGTGATCTAAAAAAAAAATAATATTGCAGAGTCAATCCACTTTTTATTAGTTACCATTAGTAGTAGTTAAATGAGAGTGCGGAGTGTGGAATAAACTTGCACATACCAAACTGGTTAAGTTATAAAGTTTTATTCAGGTTAATATTTTAATTACAAATACAAGTTTCTATTTTAATTACAAATACAAGTTTCTAAAAGGAAGATGATTAATGATATATCAGATGCATTTAATCATTTCAAGACTACTTAAATGTGTGTAAAATTTGCAAAAATCTGTAAGGTTTATAAAAATTTGTAAAAGTTTGTAAAATCCATAAATGTCTAAAAATTTGAAAAATTGTTGAAGGTTTGTAAAAATTGTAAAATTTGAAAAATTAGTAAGATTTATAAAAATTTGTAAAATTTGTAAAAGTTTGTAAAATTAGTAAGATTTATAAAAATTTGTAAAAGTTCGTAAAATTTGTAGAAGGTTGTAAAATTTGTAGGTTTGTAAAAAAATTTGTAAGGTTTTCTAAGAATTTTCTAAAATTTGTAAATAATTTATTTCTGTATGACGATATTTCGCTCTAAATGTATATGTAATCCTTTTATGTATATGTGATTTTCGAAATAAATAAATATTATTATTATTATTATTATTAACTGGTTTAGCAGGTGCACATTTCCTCCACAATCCACAATCTCATACAACCCCTACTTTTACCTTTTGAAACTTGAGTATAACAATTTGCAACGGGACATGCTCACATAAGTAAGCTAGTCCGCTTAACAGAAATTTTCTATCCTCTGCATAATCATCGACAATTTTGTTGACCATGAATTCGAAAGTTTTTTGTTTATAAAGTGGCCTAAAATAATAAAAAAAAAATAATTTAGACTGAGATTTAGTTTTAAATGGCAAAATCTCGCTTACGCTTTTCGGCAATGAAAATCTGCACTAAATGCCGCATAATCCTCATCCATTATTATTTTTATGCCTTCTGCAGCATGCTGGTGACGTTCTAATAAACGTACCATCTAAAATTTAATTATTGTTCATATAAAATATGTATCTGGCGAAAGGGGAATGCCATCTATCGACAATACGCCGAAGTAGCTTTGGTTAATACTGGGTCTGCACAGTTTTCTTTTATTCGGGAAAAATGTAGGACGCAATCTTGGACGTATTTTCCACAGATGGAAACATTCAAATTGTTAATTTTGACTGGTAGCTTGTGTTAGCTAAGGAATCAATAATGCGGTTGAAAAATTTGTCGTTATGCCGTTGGCACCACTTGCTGTCAATTTAATGTCATTTATCAATTGTAATTTCAATTCTTTGTTATATATTTAATGGGGCACAGAACACTTTGCCCCTGGATGTCTTAGGGACCATTTGGGAGGCATCACGACTTTTCTGGACAATTGACAATTGATAGGTGACATTAAATTGACAACAAGTGGTGCCAACGGCATATTGACAAATGCCTCATCTTTTTCAGGTGAAATATGGTCAATTCAAGAAATACAATTTTATTCGGTAAACTTTGTTTGAACTGCATTATTATTAAATTATAGTTTTATAGCTGAATCGGAAGTAAAAATAACTATTTTTTTTTAAATATAATATTTTTTACTAAATCAATTTCAAAAAAAATTATTTAGACTCACCAATAGCATCCACTTGGAAGCTTCAGGATGATTTCTTAAAATTAATCCCTTAGTTATGAAATATGCCATCTTGGCATGCTTTTCAGAAACATCCAAATGACTTTCATATTGTGAACAAGCATATTCCAAAAATTTGTTCAAATCTTTAACTAAAATATATCAAAAATTGTAAATACACCTTTACCGTAATTTTTTATTCACATAAACTCGAAAAAACACACTGTATTATTTGAAAACATTCAATTTACCTAAAAGGTTATAAAAAAAGGTCGTCTCATTTATTTACATATTGCAACTTTAATCTAAGTTGAAGAAAACGGCGGAAAATGAAAAATAACGACATTGACATTGATATATGAATGTATTTACATATTGCAACTTTAATCTAAGTTGAAGAAAACGACGAAAAATGAAAAATAACGACATTGACATATGAATGTATTTACGTTGACATATGTCAGTATTGACATTTACATATGACAATATTGATGTAAATTGACGCGAGTCAAACCTCAAAAAAGCACATCAAACGTCAAAAACGTGCGTCAAATGTCAAAAAAGTGCATCGAACGTCAAAAGTCAAGTCATATTATTGACATATTAACGCATAACCGAAAATCATAATTATAAACAAGTATAAAAATACAATAAACTTACCGTTCTCCCATTTGTTGACCAAATTACCCAATAGTTGCATAGCAACATTACTTACGACTTCATTATTTGTTTCGAGTACTAAATTATGAGCAATATGAGGTACTTGAGGATTTAGTGGAATCTCCTTTCTCAAGGGTGCTAATAATCCAAATAGGAGTAGAAAATTCAAGTCGTTTACAGCAATCCGTTCGGAAATAAGGTTGTAATATTTCTCCAAGATTTCCTTTTGAAATTCGAGTGTTTGGGGGGCTATCAACGAAGTCATAATAACAGATATATCCTTTAGTAGAGGAATATCGGTACAATTGTTACTAAGAATTATGTCGATAATAGTTTTTAGTACATCCTTTTCTATAAGCTCTTTTAACAATCCGCTATTTTGACGCTGTTCTTCCACTAAATATCTTGTATTCTGTATGGTAATTTTTGAATATTCCATTTTTTTAATGCCGTCCAAATAATTTTCTATAACGTAATCTTTTAAATCTTTTAGAGTTATCAAAGCTGCTTTAGATTTCAACAAAGGGCCCCACAGGGATAATTCTGGTGTCACGTTAAAAATGTTATTTTTTACTTCGTCTGGGTAGTGGCTGGCAGTGGTTTGTAGACAATGGATGAAATAAAATTCCGTTAATTGATCCATTGGGGTAAACATTATGGTTTGTAGACAGGGATACAGTTTTTGTCTCGTCTAAAAATACAGGGGTTGTGAATAGAAAGACCTCAAAAAATTATTGTATTGGACATTGTATTTCCAGTACAAAACACAATGAAAAGTTACCAATTATTAAAAATGTATTTAATTTGCTTTTCAAGAATAATAAACACACGAAAGTTACATAGTTTCAAATTGCCAGCATTCAACAAAAAATTAATATTATTGCCTTTTGTTGAATAAGTAATTTTTAGGAAAATTAAAAGAAAATAACTTTCTCAAAGTCTTCCATTTGCTACAAATGACAGAAGTTATTTACGAGTTGCACCACGACTAGACTCGAAACTACTACTCCTGGGGCTAATGCCCCCACAGGCATTGAATTAAACCAGTCCAATCGCGTGTCGGAAGCCTAAAAGCCACAGCCAACACTTTGATTTTGTTATTCAAGGAGCCATCATTATTAGACCGGTTTCGGCATTATTGTGCCTCATCAGTAGTTGTAAGTAATTTTTGTTGAAACTTATGGCGTACAAGTCCTGTCGAAAACAATACGAAGAAATTGGTTTAGACGCTTCAAAAATAATGATTTTGATGTTGAATGCGCACCGAGAAAGTTTGAAGAAAAGAATTGAAGGCATTTACTTCCTGAAAACTAATCTTAGACGCTAGTTGAACTTGCTGAATCATTGGTAGTTGAACAGACACAAGTTTCGAAACGTTTGAAAGCTTTAGGAGTGATAGAAAAACAAGGACATTGGATGTCGTACAAATTGAAGCAGAGACACGTCGAACCTTAGAAAGTAGTGGGGTAAACCCGGCCGTATATCCATAGTTACAAGCTTCTGCTATTCATTTGGTGGGATCATCTGGGTGTAGTTTAATATGAGCTGCTTAAATTGAAGGAAACAATCACGATTTATGTTTCAGCCGAGCACTGAAGGAAAAATGGCCTCTCTACAAGCAGATACAAGACAACACTCGACCATATGTTGCAAAACCGGTGAAAACTTAATTGGAAACGCTTGAATGGGAAGTACTACCCTACCGGCCGTAGATGGAGAAGATGGAAAGAAACGTGTCGTTTATCTGACATGGAATTCAAATGCTGCCAAAAAATGGGGAAAATAAATTCGTTGGAGTACAAAAAGGGGGTTAAAGTGGTAATAAAGACTTCAAAAGAGAAAATTTTGCAGAAGGCAGTAGTTGTAGAAAAAGCAACTGAACCAAGATCTTATTGGGTTAAAAAAGAAGGGAACAAAAGAATTGTTCGACGTAATACAGCACATATGAAACTATCATCTTCAAAATCAGATTATAAATTTATATGTGAACCCAAATTGTACCCCAACGAAAGCTCTAGTAGTTTTGATAGTGATATTCACCCTAATAATATTTTCCCTCCCAAAATGTTAATACTCTGAACACCCCTGTAAGTTCTCCTCAGAGCTCAGCATCAGGTAGCACCACAGACTTTGCAGGTTTCTCAATAATACCTCCAAATGTAAGTGTAGAATTAAATGGTGAAAATTCAAAGTATACGCGCTCCCGATTCGGTCGTACAGTGAAAGCCCCGAGATGTCTTAATCTTTGAGTGGGAGGTGTTTGAGTGGAGTTAATCTGTCATGTGAACAGACCTTTAACGAACTAAAGTGAACGTATACAGTCAAGTACGTACTTAAGGTCTGTTCACATGACATACTAAATCCACTCAAACAGTGGCTAGTGATGGATAATACTTTCAGTGATATGTTATTCACTTATGTTTTAAATAAATGATTATTTTTCATGAGAAAACATCGATAACTTATTCAACATCCCTATACATTAAAATACAATAAGAATAATGATTGGTTTACTTACTTGTAACGTTAAATATGGTATAAAAATCACTAAACATTCCAGTCCTACTTTCCTGGCATTCCGTTCAGCATTAAGCAATTCCAAACAGGAAAAAGGAATAAGTAATAAATCTGGAACCGCTTCATCTTCTAAACTTTTATTATATTGTAAATGCACTTTAGTCAAATGTACTAAAGTTTTAAGAACAGTAGATTTTTGGTTGATATCGGTAGTTATTTTATAGATGTTGGTTAAAGTTGGGACGATTTCTTTGATTACGCATTTACAAGATTTTTCCGATCCTGTTGCTGTGCAGATTAAAATTTGAGAGGTTGATTTGAATAATTTTGAATCTGGAAATAAATTTCCCTTTAAGGTATCCAGCATATCTTTTAACGTGGTCAAATTAGACTCTTCCGAAATTTTTGCTATGATTGAATGGTGGGTGGAGAGGCATTCCGATCTTATAAAATCGGAGGTTGTGCTTAATATTTCTTTTTGTATAAGCGGCCATATTTTCGAAAAGTTTTCTATGTACACTGAAGATTTGAAGTTTGAACAACCTTCTTTCTAAAATAAATGTTTTTTTGAAAACAAAATTTACCATTTAGTGTAAGAAAAAGGCGAGTGGGTACTACATTCTTGTCTTTATCACTTTAAAATTTTAAAACTCATTGTTAAAGATAAAATTTAAAGACATTTTAATTTAATTTAATTTGATTTTATTGTATTTTACTTTAATTATAGGTATCTTAAAATTGACTAGGGAAATAGGTCTTAGGTATTTTTTAAATTGTATTTAAAAAAATGTATGATCCTGAATGCTGAATAAATTTCATTTATTTACTTTATTTATTTATTTTCAATTGACAATTTCGAATTTTAATATGTTTGTCTTTATTACTTCACCATTTTAAATATGACTGATGTTGGTCTTTAATATTTAAAAGAACTATTTAAAAAGAATGTAAAAATGTAATTTTAAAAACTGTGCTTAAAAATATTGACTGGTTTTGAACTGACAAGGTGACAAAAGTGAAGTTTACATTTTGGTGGGTTTAATATTTTTGCCTTTATCACTTCTTACCAATAATTTTAAACTATCAAGTTTTGCAATTTCTAAAGAAGAATCCAGCTTCTCTAAAGCCAAAGAAATACAAGAATCCCCAAAATCTGAATTGGCACACAAACATGGACGCAAGGCATCTGCCAAATCTTCCCTGGAAATGGCCTAAAAGATAACTTGTATTGCAGTTTATCGAAATAAAATTAAAATACGGTAAATTAGGCTGATCTATTAAAAAAAACTTACATTATCATCTGTTGGTGCTCTAAAATCAACAGGAAAGTAACAAGCCAATATATCAAACAAATCTTCAGTTAAATGCTGAAGTAGGCATACACTAAGAAATTCTTTCATCCATTTAAACAAAAATAACAAGTTTCTAGGATCCCTTTCATTTTCGACAGCTTGTAAAACACCATAGACGAACTCCAGTTTCATATTCTGAACCTCTAGAAGGTAAATATTTTATTTTGAATATTTATATTAAACTATCTTACCTTGTTTAAAAAATATTAACGACGCATCTAATATTTGGTAAATTGTATATCGATCTGCTCTTTGTTGCTGCTGACAGGGCACATTTTGAAAAATGGTGTTTAATAAAAGTGGTACTTTATCTCCAGGAAAGTTTTCAAATCCTATTAAGATTAAAATTCCTGATAATACAGCTGGCAATAACTACAAAATGTCAATGAACATTTAGCGATTCTGATTATTTTTTAAATTTTACCTGATGATGATCTTTAAGCTTGCTACTATAAAAATCAGCAATAACTCCCAACTGTTGTCCATTTAAATAATCAATTGGAATATTTTTTAAAACTTCGTTTAGTATTAAGGTGGCTAATTCTCTTTTAAAAGGAGATTTGTCTGTTAACAAAGGCCCTAGACTTTCAATTAGGTTAAGAATGGTTGTTTTGGTTTGTTGAATACCTAAAGAAACAGGAATATAGCGAAAAAAAACACATTTTAAGTAAATACAATTTACCTTTAGATATAACCAAGCAGTTTTCTTTAAAAGCAGCATCGTCTTTTTCTTGAAAACGGTTTATAATGTCTTTGAAATCCATTTTACTGCTATCAACATAACCTCTAAAAGTCGGGAATTTCTGGCAACAAATCTATAATCTCGATAAATTTTCAACATAAATATAAAGAGAACTTTAAATAGATAAAATGCTAAATAAAACAAATCACTTAGGATTGCATTTTTTATTCATTTATGCCATAAAATCAAATTTTTGCCGATACTTCTCACACGACTTTTCTTATATTATCTTCTTTATTTTTTCATGTCACAATATTGCATATTGTAAAAAATTCAACTTCTTTACTGTTGTTTGGTCAAGCTTGGTGACTACTCGTCAAAATATTTATATTTTTTAAAAATATTAAACTCCTTTTAAAAACCAGTAAAACCACATGAGATCGGAATTTGACACTAACATGACAGTTTTGATATTGACAAAGACAGTCAGGATTGCCAATAAATTTGTTCTTAATTTCTTTAAAAGAACTGTTTACCACTAAAGTAAAAGACAACTTATATGTCAAATACTGTCAGACTGTAATTTTTTTTTTGGATATTTAAAATAGTAAAATGGAACAATTTACGTTGACTTGGAAGGTACCTTATCTCTAAATTACACACATGGCAATGCAAAATATTATGTAGCAGATTAGAAAGTACCTAAAAAATTACAAAAATGGTTCGCCAGCGTAGAGTTCAGACAAATTCAGAAGGCAATAAAGCCGATAAAGGCACAAATAGTAGCAGTAGTAATGGAAGTAGTACTTCGAAAATAAAATCTTCCAATTCCAGTAACTTTTTAGATTATTGGAAGCAATTAATAGTAATTATAGTTCTTGGTATAGCAGTATGTTTTGGGTACATGGGATACTTGGAGACTAGAATAAATACGCCTTTAGATGACAAAAAGGTAAGATAAAAATACAATCTTATAGTTCATAAGCTATTTAAGCCGTTTTAGGTAGCTGTTAGAAGTGGTTTAGATGTGCCCGATTTGTTTTGGGGAAGTTATAGACCTGGTAATTATTTTGGTTTTAAAACAAGAGATCCAACCTCTTTAGTTACAGGTTTAATGTGGTATTTTCCTCAGAGGCTGGGACCAGGAGGAGATGGGATAAGGTACAAAAAAAAAAATAGTTTAATTTTGTAATGACTTATTTTGTTGTAATTTAGGCATTGGTGTGAACAAGGTGACAATTTACAAAAATATGGCTGGCTTCAACATGACGGCCGCAATTTCGGTATTCAAGAAATTATTGATGGTCCTTTTAAACTAGTCACCTCATTTGTAAAAAAGCCAGGAGGTGCTAGAGGAGGTGATTGGTCTGCTAGGGTAGAGGTTGATTTTGTTGTAAGTATATTTCATATTGGTGTGTATGACAAATTAATTTATTCAATACCTAATTTTTTTCAGAAAAATAATTCTCTCAAAAAAGAGGAGGTATCGTTAATTTGGTATATCGCTTTAGACGATGAAACTAAAGGATTTATAGAACCAACGAATTCGGCTACAAAAATAACTGGCATTAGAGGAAGTACTTCTATGTTAGGAGATTTTACTTTAAAATTTAGAAACACTTCAGGTAATTAGTTAATAAATAAGTATATATGCAACAAATGGGAAATTTTTTTATTATTAATTTTACAAAAAATATTGATTTATGCTGAAGAGTAAAGTTCTTTTAAATTTAAATATAGAATAAAATTTCATTTGAAAATGTTGATAGGAATTAAAAAGTATGTGCAAGTTTAGATTCATGGCCTTCTAAAAATTAATTCATAAATTTAAAATAAATAATTGCATAAAATAAATCAAAAATGAAATTTAGGTATTTTGGAACACGAGTCGTTTTTAAGTACCGTAACACCAGGTTTGCACGTACTCAAAGAATCTGTGATATCATCCTTGAGACTTGCTCAAGCAGACAGCCCGACGATCGCACGTAGAAAAATAGTTTTGGCTGGAGAAATACCGTCGTTTGCTGGTAACGAAAAGGTACAAAAAATTGACTAAATAAATTTTTTTATTAACTAAATGCAATAATTATATTTTAGTTAGATCCGAATTTTGTAGCAATACAGTTGACTGGTAAAGTTCCTTTTGTTCTTGATATTACTTACCAAAGCGGATTCGGAAAACAAGAAATTTTGGCAGGAGAAGCATATTCCAAAGCTTTAGATTTGCATAGGATTGAATTTTCTGAGAAATTTGAAGAAAAATTCAACCTGAAAGCGAAAGGGTATGTAAAAGTCACTTTAGTACATCTGTATTATGTTTTCCCTTTATATAATTAACTTTTCTCGGTTTATAAAAATATTTAATGTCACTTTGTAATTGGTTAGTGATCTTGTAACAATTTAAAAAATAATCTGTAACATTTTAAAAGTGGTTTTGCTATCCAAAAAGAAGAGCAATCTGTAACATATTTATTTTCCTTTTAGTCGTTTTATTTCTATTTTTAGGCATTTTATTTCCATTTTAGGTGTTTTTATAACAAAAATAATCTAACATTTTTCTTTTCTACTTTTTTTATTGAAAAAATCTTTTTCAGTCATTTTATTTCCATTTTAGGTATTTTATTTCCTTTAATCTTTTTATTTCTAGAATTACATCTTCTAATAAATAAAAACAAAACTTTGAATTTTAGTTATGAACCAAAAAGTATTGACTTTACACAGGTCTCGCTTTTTATTTCTTTTTTCGTCGCTTTATTTTGTTTTTTATCTGGTTTATTCATCTTTTGGTCGTTTTATTTAGTTTTAATACGTTTTATTTCCTTTTTATTCATTCAAGAAAAATATAATAAAAAAATTTCTTTCTTTATGAACCGTCTTTTTACTCATTTCCTGGAATTACATCGAAATTATTTTTACAAAATAAAACTTTTAATTTTAGATACGATCAAAGAAGCATTGACTTCGCACAGGCAGCTCTAAGTAACATGATCGGAGGTATCGGATACTTCTACGGGGCTTCCAAGGTTCAAAGTAATTATATTAAGGAGCCCGTCTATTATTGGAGGGCTCCACTTTTCACGGCAGTTCCTTCGAGGTAAAAGGGTAATCAATTTGAAATGGTAATCGATTATTGAATATTATTTTCTGATTTTTAGAAGTTTCTTCCCGCGCGGTTTCCTCTGGGACGAAGGTTTCCACGGACTCCTCATCTCGCAATGGAGTCTCGATACCGAACTAGACATCATCGGTCATTGGTTCGATCTAATTAACGCCGAAGGTTGGATTCCGAGAGAACAAATTCTCGGCGTGGAAGCCGTAGCTAAAGTGCCTAGCGAGTTTGTCGTACAGAAGAACACCAACGCCAATCCTCCTACGTTCTTCTTGACTTTGGAGAGCATTCTGGATAGATACGAGGACGATTTGAACGGAGAGAGGTTTAGAATGTTGGAGAGACTCTATCCTAGATTGCAGGTTAGGAATTTTTGTGTTATGTATTGAAGGTACTTCTTGAAGAACGTCCAACGCATTTAATTAATCTAAATACTCTAAAAAAAGTTTTATGCAGATGTAAATCGTAATATTTATGTATTTTTTTAACTGAAACACTTATCGGTACTTTATGCTTTAATTTAGTACTTATATTTTGAAATGATAATCAAATTTTAAAAGGTTTTAAATTTCTTAATATTCTTTATTTTTCAACTTCACCACTGATATTTCTTAAACTATTCTATCAACATAAACCAACATCTCGAAACAACCATTATCTTTTTTTTAAGTCCTTTTACATTTTTTTTAATTCGTTTAAAATACACTTTCCATAATTTTGTCCCATTTTTTACACGATAACAAGAAGACCCTAAAATTTGTTTTCTCAATTTATTTTTATCTTAAAAAATAATAAAATCGCTTGACTTCTTTTACTTCTTTTTCAATTTTTTCTTTGAAAATCTCTTCTTTTTCTTGTATTTCTTTTATTCTATTTATTTGTAAATTTTCTATTTCCATGATTCTTCCAATCACTTCTTTCCATGTATAATTTTGATTCTTCCAATCTCTTTTCAACATTTCCTAGTTTTTCTTCCATTTTCTCTATCATTGTTTCATTATTTTGTTTCATTTCCTCTTTTATTGCTTGTTTTATTTCTTGTTTTGTTTCATTATTTAAATTTTTATTGTCTTCTTTCAATTATTTCTCTTATCATTTTAAACATACTCATCATGTCCATTTCCTCTTTCTTTATATTTTCTTATTCATACTGATCAAAAATTTTACTTGCCCCACGTTGGGCGCCAATTGAAATGATAATCAAATTTTAAAAGGTTTTAAAATTTCTTAATATTCTTTATTTTTAATCTATTATAATCAACATAAACCAACATCTCCTAACAACCATTATCTTTTGTTTTAAGTCCTTTTTACATTTTTTTTTAATTCGTTTAAAATACACTTTCCATAATTTTGTCCCATAAAGCACTTATTATTATTATTATTATTAAATAATATACTAAATAACAATTTAAGGACGCGCGCGCTCATAATCATTTGCAAGTTAACAATTCACAGTGACCGTGAGATCTAGGATTCGGAATAAATAGCCCAAAGAGTTTCCGGTAATTTGAACAGAGCGCAAAGTCTAAACCAACAAAGAGCGATAATTTGAATAGAGCGCGAAGACTGAACAAATAAAACTTTTTTGCATGTGATTTCCTTCCTCTCCTGCGATTTCTCGAAATAATTTTGCCGTAAACAAGTTAATGTATCGATAGTAAAAAATGTAAAATTATTTCTTAAAGGCCTGGTTTTCTTGGTTCAACACCACCCAAAAAGGTCCCCTTCCCGGATCCTACAGATGGCGCGGGCGAGACGGACAATCCGACAGAGAACTTAATCCTAAAACGCTGACTTCCGGTTTGGATGACTATCCCAGAGCGTCGCATCCGACCGACAAAGAAAGACACATCGATCTGTACTGTTGGATGGCGGTTGCTGCTAAAACTATGGCTCGGTTGGCCAACGTTTTGGGTATCGACGGTTACAAGTATGAACAAACTGCGGAGTACTTATTAAATAACCAGCTTATGGATAGTCTGCATTGGTCCGAATATGCGAAAATATACGCCGATTACGGCCTTCATACGGACTCTGTAAGGTTAGAACGACCCGAACATCTTCCAAGATCCCAAAATCAAAACTTGGAGATGCATAGGGTTGTCACTAAAAAACCGGAATACCGTTTGGTAGATTCCACTTTCGGCTACGTCAGTCTGTTTCCGTTCCTACTTCAAATACTGGACCCCGAATCTTCTAAATTAGAAAAAATCCTTCAAAACATCCACAACCCCGATCTTCTATGGACTCCTTACGGGCTGAGATCGTTATCTAAAAATTCTCCGTTGTATATGAAACGCAATACCGAACACGATCCTCCGTATTGGAGGGGTCAAATTTGGGTCAATATCAATTTCCTGGCGGCTAGAGCGTTACACCATTATTCCAAAATTCAGGGGCCTTACAAACAGTTAGCAGGGAAAATATATGGAGAATTAAGAGAAAACATAATCCAAAATGTCATGCAGCAATATTTTAAAACTGGGTATATTTGGGAGCAGTACAACGATAAGACTGGAGAAGGCAGTGGATGCAGACCTTTTACTGGTTGGACTGCGTTGGTTGTTGTACTTATGGGTGAACACTATTAAAGTTATGAAGGGGAAAAAGTAAAAATAGCGTTGGAAAAGGGATTATAAATGATAAATTTTCCATTAGTACATGTCAGATGTCATTATGTTAATGTCGTCTGTCATTGTCAGTCGTAATGACGGTATAAAGTTACTTTTTTAATTAAAATCAAAATCTTAATTTACATTATTAAGTAGGGAAGTTGTAAAAACTGTAAATAGGGAACTTGCTTTTAGGTAATTTGAAAATTAAACTTTTTTAATATTGAAATTTGAAGTGTTTTAGTTTCCTTTTCTAATCACGTGCAAATCAAGAATTTTCCAGTATGTCATTATGTTAAAGTCATCTGTCATTATTTAGTCATAATGATTCCCTATAAAGTTTCTTTTTTAATCAATCGAAAACTAATGACATATTTTATTTACATATCTTAATTTACATTATTAGGTAGGGAAGTTGTAAAAAATGTAAATGAAGCGCAGTCAACAATTTGGTATCCTAATTAGAGTCTAATTTATAGTTAGTAGTATAGATAGGTATATTGCTTATATTAATTATTAATGTTATCGCAGGTATTATTGTTACCTTATTGTTACTTTACACTAAATAATTACTATGAATAAGTCTATATCAAATAGTCTAGAATATACTACATTTATCGTTTATTATTGGGACATCCTATATTATAGGTTCCAATATGATTAGCCGCTTTTTCGTGATCACACGTTCCAGATTTTTTTTGCACGGTTGCGAAAATATCATCTGTCAGTAGTGTCAGTGCGATGACATTGACAACCCAGCTGACCTTCAGATTGGCATGCTCGTTCGATATTTGGAAATAGTATTACGTTTAAAATAATTTTTTTTAATATTACAGAAAATTTGTAAATAATGAGTGCTACAAAATTAAACGGTGATGGAAAAATTAACGGATCTGATGGAAAAACCCCTTTTTTAATAGGAGTAGCCGGTGGTACAGCTAGCGGAAAGGTAGATATTTGTAGTTTAATTTAAATTAGGTAAAAACTGAGAGTGTTTTATTGTTGATATAGAGCACAGTTTGCAAAAGGATTATGGAAAAACTTGGTCAAGTAGATATGGACCAAAAAACCCGGCAAGTAGTTTGCATTTCACAAGATAGTTTTTATAGGGATTTAAGCCCTTCTGAGATAATAAAAGCTGAAAAGGGGCTGTTCAATTTCGACCATCCCGACGCTTTTAATGAAACTCTTATCTACGATACTTTAATCGATATTTTAGCTGGTAAAATGGTCCAAATTCCTGTGTATGATTACAGAAATCATTCTCTGTAAGTATATTAACCAACATATAAATAAATCGATAATTATGTATTTCTGGTTGTTCCTAGAAGTAAAGACGAAATTTTAACGATATATCCTGCAGATGTGGTGCTGTTTGAAGGAATTTTAGTGTTTTATTTACCTGAGGTGAGGAAATTGTTCCACATGAAATTATTTGTAGATACAGATTCTGATACTAGGCTAGCAAGGAGAGGTTAGTTTTTTTTATTATAAACGCTTAGTAGATGTAAAGATACGTCAATTTTTAGCAAAAAAAAATGTTATTTATATTTTTAGTTCCCCGGGATATAAATGAGAGAGGTAGAGATTTAGATCAAGTTTTAAACCAGTATATGAATTTTGTGAAGCCAGCATTTGAAGAATTTTGCTCACCTGTAAGTTATTTAATTTACTATTTTGAAATTAAAAATTTTTTAATTATTTTTTACAGACAAAGAAATTTGCCGATGTGATTATACCAAGGGGTGCAGATAATAGTGGTAAGTTAATATGTACTATGTTAAGTATGATCTGTTTAAAAAAATATATTTTATTAAATGTTCATTTATTGTAAAATTATGTGTGTTCTCATGATAAGAAATATCTATTCAGTAAATATATTTTTAATAAATACATTTTAAAGTCTTTTGAATCGTGTTAGGCATCTACTTTATTTACCACCAAAATTCGAACTTTTTTTATATATGAATATTTCAATTGTTCACCTAAAAAAATTCCAAAAACTAAGTTTCAGAAAATCGTCCCTTACTTTATTCATTTTCATAAATTTTATAAGTGTTTGGCATGATCTTCATTCGATTTCTCATAAAATTGACCCAAAAAAATTTAAAAACAAAGTTGCAAAAATCGTTTTGGCCAAATTTTAACATGACGTCAGAAAATCGTCCTTAACTTTTTTAAAATAATCGTATGAGTTTGTCATTATCTTCATTAGATTTCTCACGAAATTGACCCAAAAAATTTCTTGTACTTCACAAAAAAATTTAAAAACAAACTTGCAAAAATCGTTATGGTCAAATTTTAACATGACTTCAGAAAATCGTCCTTAACTTTCTTAAAATAAATCGCATTAGTTTGTCATTATCTTCATTAGATTTCTCATGAAATTGACCCAAAAAAATTTCTTGTACTTTACAAAAAAATTTAAAAACAAATTTGCAAAAATCGTTATGGCCAAATTTTAACATGACTTCAGAAAATCGTCCTTAACTTTCTTAAAAGAAATCGTATGAGTTTGTCATTATCTTTATTAGATTTCTCATGAAATTGATCCAAAAAAATTTCTTGTACTTCACAAAAAAATTTAAAAACAAAGTTGCAAGAATAGTTATTGCCAAATTTTAACATGACTTCAGAAAATCGTCCTTAACTTTCTTTAAAAAAATCGTATGAGTTTGTCATTATCTTTATTAGATTTCTCATGAAATTTTCCATCTAGTAAGGTATATGTATTGACACAAAAAAATTTCAAGTGCTCCACAAAAAATTCTAAAAAGTTTGCTAAAGGAATGGTCATTAATATTCTTCAGAAAAGTTCTAAGAGTCTGGAATTACTTTTATTGAATTTTTTATAAAATTTTACATGTAGTGACATTATATGTATTATCCCAAAAAAATCCTTTATGGAGTGAGCAGTTTTTGATACGGAAATGGCTTTCGGTTGATTTCTCCCAATTTATTCGTCATCCCATCCCAATAAAAAGTGTCCACGGGCCCAAGTCAATCCTATGTACAGATTTCGAGCTAGCGCGAATTTAACCTGATTAGAACGAACTCGATATATGCGCATTTATCGGCAAGTTAGGTGTTCACCGCTTTACGTTTATGGTTTATATGATGGATATATGTCATACAGACCGACATACATACACACGCACACATACAGCGTCTTTCAGAAGATTTTATTTTGAATTATCAACTTTTTTTTAAGAATTTATATAAATACAAAACTAAATTATTCCAGCTCACTTTTATAGTGTCTCTATTAATAAAAAATGACCCGCAAAAATGGAAAGTTATAAATCAAATTAGTAATACAAATAAAAAGAAACATAACATTGACAAAATAAAGAGTGTAGCTACAAATGAACTATTGTTGAAAAAAAATAACATTGCTAATGAATTTAATAAAAGCTTCAGCAAACTAAATAAAAAACGATGAAAATCTATTTCGAATTGCACCTATTTTGATTTAAAAAATGGTAAATTGGTTGGGGTGGATAACAAAGTCTGAAACAATTAAATTAAACTGTAATTATATTTTAAAACCATTTACACATACTTTATTTTTAATGAAACCCCAATGTCGGACATAGTCTAGCTGTATTCATGGTAACAAAAAAGTGATATAAAATAAAAAATGTAATGTCAATAAAACATAAATTCTTAAAAAAAAGTTTAGAAATCAAAATAAAATCTTCTAAAAGACGCTGTATGTGTGTATGTGGGTGTGTATGACATATATCCATCATATAAACCATAAACGTAAAGCGGTGAACACCTAACTTGCCGATAAATGTGCATATATCGAGTTCGCTCTAATCAGGTTAAACTCGCGCTAGCTCGAAATCTGTACATAGGATTGACTTGGGCCCGTGGACACTTTTGATCGGCATAGCATGACCAATAAATTTCCGAATTTTGGGAGATTTCCGTATCAAAAACTGCGGGGTACTTTGTATTGTCCCAAAAAAATTCGTGTGCTTCTCAAAAAATTCTAAAAACCAAAGTATTCCAAAATTGTTCAGTTACCATGCGGAAATTAAATATGTATAAATAATATTTTCCACGTTGTTGGACTAAAATATTTTATTTTAATATTACCATTTATTAAACGCTTGATTTATCAATAAAATGTTAAAAAAGTGAAAAATCTACAGAACAAAAGAGACTAACAAACATAGCAATATATGACGGTACAAGAAAATCTTAAAAATCCCTATTGTTGTGGTTTTCTTCACTTTTTCTACAAGCTTTATGGTGAAAGGTGATAGTCACTGCAATATCATTTTTGTTATCATAATTAATCTACATATATTCACATTTAACTGTTGCATACTTGTAAATAAAATAAATAGATAAAGATATGTGCATGTATGTTTGCTTATTTTTCCGTTAGATGTGTATACAGTGTGTCTCAGTTCAACGCACAAATTTTTGCAAGCGATCTTTACGTAATTATTCCCAAAATTTAGTAAATATACGTGTATAGTTGTGGTAACAAATTTATAACATTTATTAGGACTTTTCTCGCACGGTTTTATGTTCATGTTGTCTGAGACATACTGTTAGTTGGGCATGCGCAAAAATTTGACTTTGGACATTTTGTTGCAGTGGCTATTGACCTGATAGTTCACCACATCCGGGACATTTTGCAAGGCAACCGTCGACCAAACGGTTTTCATCCAGGAACAGTGTCACCCGATCGACTTTAGAAGCCACGTTTTTTTTTAGAAATATCGATTTTATTATTTTTGGTCTGATTTGAATCCCTTTCTTTAGCTACACCTATTTTTTTTCTACCGGCCTTTCTTGATCAAGTATACTGGATTCTAAAAGTCCACGACTTGTTTAAGGGTTTAATACAACCCCTCTTGAAAAACTTGTACTTATAATTGATTTGGGATTTAGATCTGGCAGTGTTAAATATTTTGTGATCTTCCGGGCGAGTTTTTAAAGTAAATAAATAAATATTTGTTTTTGGGAGGGGAGGGGTGGTTGACACTTAAAAAAATGATTTGGGCATCGATTTTTCCAAGCTTTTTCATAATTTTTCCGACATCACAATTTTTCTCTTATTTTTTTTTGTCAATTTCGAAATTGTCAATCATTTTTCATCTTTAATTAGCCCCTTTTTGTTAATTTTTAAATTCCTATGATTTTTATTGTATAATTTTGGTGTAAGAAAAACAGGAAAAATAGTCGAAAAATTTATTATTTAGGTTATTGAACATATTACCCCTTTGTGCGGTTTTTTTAAACAATTTCAAAAATCGTCTTATTATCTGCTATAAAGACTATTATGTGACTTTTCTATGTATTAAAAAAGTACGACTTAGATTTACTGATGATAACTTTGAATTAAATTTGACGTTATTTATTTGCACAAAAAATTAACTAAAGCAGAACATCCGCCAGTATAGGCACTATTTCTATATTTGTATGTTTTTTTATTTTAACGTTCTTTTCTAACTTTCTACTTTCCTTTCTAAAGTTCTACGCCCTTTTGTATTGTTCTACGTTCTTTTCAAACGTTCTATGTTATGTTCTAACATTCTACGTTCTTTTCTAACGACCTACGCTATTTTCTAACGTTCTATCTTATTTTCTAATATTCTACGTCCTTTTCTAACGTCTTATGTTTTTTCTAACGTTCTACGTTCCTTTCTAAAGTTCTACGCCCTTTTATATTGTTCTACTTTCTTTTCAAACGTTCTATGTTATGTTCTAACATTTTACGTTCTTTTCTAACATCATACGTTCTTTCTAACATAATACGTTCTTTTCTAATGTCCTACATTCTTTTCTAAAGACCATACGCTATTTTCTAACGTTATTTTCTAGTGTTCTACGTCCTTTTCTAACGTCTTATGTTTTTTCTAAAGTTCTACGTTCCTTTCTAAAGTTCTACGCCATTTTGTGTTGTTCTACGTTCTTTTGCATTATTCTACGTTCCTTTCTAACGTCATACATCCTTTTCTAATGTCCTACGTTTTTTTTTCTAACGTCCTTTTCTAACGTTATATCTTTTAACATCTTTTGTAACATATATATTCATCGTGTAACAAAGTATATGCGTTAAACATTGAAAGATATAAATTGTTTATCGATAAATAGAAGTGACTTATAATGATAATCCTTAATTTAAACGTCGTCGGAATAAAATGACTGAAAAAACTGCGAAACGTTTATAAAATTTGTAAAACTATTGATGTTTTTGTGTTTACATGAATTGATTACTTTAAAAATTGGTCCGTTAACTTTTGACTGACATTTTTCATTGAATAATTTACATTTTTAACGTCCTACGTTCTTTTACAACTTTCTACGTTCTTTTCTAATTTTATATTGTGACATTGTAAGTTTGTTATAAAAACAAATTATTAATTAATGAGTAGAAGTGATAATTTTTGTAATTATGTTACGTACTATATTTTTTTTAACATTTTTTTATTGAAGTATTAATTTATCAAGTATAAGTATATCATTACTCTGAACTTCGTGTACTTACGTGTCTGGAATGTACTTAAAATTAGTATTTTTTGTGATCTGATCGGCATTTATTTTGAATAAGGGTATACATAGGAAGACTGGAGTTTTCATAGTAGCACAAACATATTGGTATATAGTAAATAGGGTTCGAACTCGGTTAGAAAATTGTCGAGATTAAATTTAGTTATATAACTTAACTTAATTTATTTAAATGGACGACCCAAGACCAGATTTCGGCATTTTGCATTCATCAATTGGGCTTTTGAATCGATGCCAATTACGCTGGTTCGGCTAAAAGGTAAAGGGCAAAATTTTGTACCGTTATTATTTTTTAATGGTATTAGAAAAATTAAAAATTTGAGGATTTTTAAAATCATGTTATTTTTTTGTAACAAAAATTAGCAAAATTAAAAAAAAATATATATTTAAACATTACTTAAGATTATGTACTCTTAAATAAATTTTTATTATAATATTTTTGGTAATTTGGTTTGTTCACTTTTGAATGGTGATTTTGATTTTTAAATAATATTATTAAATAAGATTTTTAATATTAATCGCAATATTTAAAAGAAAAATAGAAAAATTGATATTTTATGATTTATTTGAAAAAATTGGTTCAACAAAATTTAAAGGAGTATCTACTATCTACTATTAAAGCATTTTGTTTGTTAAAAAAATGTTGATTATTTGATTTAATATTTTTTATTTGATTCCAAGACATAAAAAATTCGAGGAATTTTTAAACTGGAAAAATTGTTTATTTAACAAAATTTAAATGGTTTTTTTTTTGTTGTAAAAATTTTGTTTAATCACTTTTGATTGATGATTTTGATTTTTAATATTAATCCCAACAGTTGGAAATTTTTAAATCTGAAAAATTGTTACAAAAAATGATTTACTTAACAAAATTTAAAAGAGTAAAGCAAATAGAAAAGTATATGCACATGTTAGTTTGTAAAATAGAATCTAGAGATGAAACTGTCGAGTCTAAAGAACCAATTTATATTTCGTACAGGAAAAAATGCACAAAATACCTTATTACACAGGGTGAGTCAGTATGTAATTATCCAATAATACAGATTTTTTTTAATTAATTTAAAACCAAACTATAAAAAAACTCATATTTTTGTACCGTTTATAAAACATTAGAAAAAATGATTTGTTATAATTGCTAGCTTGGATATACACTGATTTTGAGACGAAGTTGTACAGGGTTTGTCAAAAGTACTGCATTAAAAACAAACATTTTTTACACACAAAGTATTTTCGTTATACAGTGAGTTTTAAAATTAAAAAGTATGTGTGACATATTGAAGACTTTTTTATCAGAATTCTAATTTTGGATATAAAAAGTTTATGGTCTAAAATTCATGTTTCATAATCTCGTAACTTTCTCCAAATTTTGTAAATTGTAAAACACAAACTTCACGTAACATTACATACCACAAAGAGAGTGACATCTTGACCAGAATCGGTCAAATAAGAACCCCTAATGCAAATTGGGAATCCGTTGCTTTGTAAAGTTGTCAAAACTTACTTCTAAGCTTCATTTATCAGTTTTACTGATAGATGGCAGCATATTTGCGAATTACATACCACATTTTATATACCGTATATATAGGGTAATCCAAGACTGCCGATATTTTATCATAAAAGACGTTTTGTCAATTATACTTTTTCATAAAACCAAGAAAGTATTCTTTAAGTAGCTGAATGTTGTAGAATATATTTTGTTAGAAAAATCTGTGGTGTTTATTAGATTAAAGTGTTCAATTTTTTAACGATTTTTTCCCTCAAGTTTAAAATTAAACAAATTTTCGTATTTAAAAAAATTGTTATTATATTAATTAATTTATTTGATTTAAAATTTTTTAAGAATTATCAATATTTTTGTTCAGTAAATTTTAATAATTTTTAATAATCGATTTCGATATTTTTTGAACTTTCAATGATTCTCAAAAATTTTAAATATTTTTATTTAGTATTTTTAAAAAATTTCAATTATTTAAATATTATTTATTAATTTTCAATAAACAATAATAATTAATTTTCAATAATATTCGATATGAATGAATTTTCAGTAAGATTCAGTATTAATTAATTAATTTTCAATAATATTCGATTTCGAAAACTGTCGAATTTTCAATAATTTCAAAAAGTTTAATATTTTTATTTGATAATTTTCAATAATTTTTTAATAAATTTCAATATTTGAATACAAAAATAGCCACGCAAATTCTATATTGATCCCAGTTTAACGTTTGACTCATTTTAAAAAAGGAAAAAAAAAATCGGAATATGCCAGCAACGAAATTTTAAGAATTATCAATATTTTTGTTCAGTAAATTTTAATAATCGATTTCGATATTTTTTGAGCTTTCAATGATTGTCAAAAATTTTAATATTTTTATTTGGTATTTTTCAAAAATTTCAATTATTTATTAATTTTCAATAATATTAAATAATAATTCATTTTCAATAATATTCGATTTCGAAAATTGTCGAGTTTACAATAATTTCAAAAAGTTTAATATTTTTTTTTGATAATTTTCAATTATTTTTTTAAATAATTTCAATATTTGAATACAAAAATACCCACGCAAATTCCATATTGATCCCAGTTTAACGTTTGACTCATTTAAAAAAAGGGAAAAATTCGGAATATGCCAGCAGCGAAATTTGAGAAGAGTTATGGCAAAAATAATTCATTGTAGATAAATAGCATTTAATTTTTAAGAAATTGAAGAAATACCTGATTGTTGTAGAATAGGTAGGAAATATAAATGAAAGTAAATATTTGTTTTTTATTTGTTATACTTTATTCAGCGAGTCTTTTATTTGACAGAATAAAGAAAAACGAGCATGTTCTGAAAAATCTTTCATAACCAGTTGTACAGATGCGACGCTATTTTTAAATCGACCAGATCGGTTAATTGGTATTGAAATGTGTAAACACATTGGCAATTAAATTTAATTATCGTAATTAGAATTAATTATAGGAAATTAAAAACAGAATTTTCAAGTTTTTAAAAAAATCCTCCATAATTTCCGTCAAAAAGGCTTTTTGTTTTCAATTTATAACGAAATTTTTTTTAATTGAAATATATATTTTTTCAGTGGCCATCGAACTCATAGTACAACACATTCGAGACATCCTAAACAAGGGAAAACTTTTAGCCGATCGCCAAATCAGCCCGCCGAAATTAGTCTGCACTCCCAACAGCTCCCCATCGAAGAAAATCGGTCCTGGAGACCACCTATTTAAGAGACCGCATTGATTAGAGTTTTAAGAACAAAAAAAAAACGATTTAGTCATTTTAATAATAGCGTAGTAGGGTCAATTTCTTTATTTATTTGTTTTATACGTTCGTACAATATTATGTTTGGGAAAAACGGTAAGTTAGGTTAAAGAGCGCGACTTACAAATCGCACAATATTAGCGTTAGAACTGAATCGCCATTATTATGCGATTTCTAGAGCGCCGCATGATGGTAGGAGGAAGAGTTATTGCCAACGTCGAGAGCAACAGTGACACCGACAACTAGTGTTCCGAACTATTCATGTTCTGATACCGCCAGGACTAAAAATTCTAATAAAAGCCAAGTCTTGCTACGCACTAGTCGAATTCCGCTACTCAACAGACAAATTCCGCTACCTAGCAGACAAATTCCGCTACTTAGCAGACAAATTCCTCTACGTAGCAGATAAATTTAGCTACATAGGAGACACATTCCGATACACAGCAGACAAATTCCGCTACATATGACAAATTCCTCTACGCAGCAGACAAATTCCGCTACGTAGCAGACATATTCCGCCACATAGCAGACAAGTTCTTCTACGTAGCAGACAAATTCCTCTACGCAACAGACAAATTCCTCTACGAAGCAGATACATTTAGCTACATAGCAGACAAATTCCGATACTCAGCAGACAAATTCCGCTACATATCAGAAAAATTCCTCTACGCAGCAGACAAATTCCGCAACGTAGCAGACATATTCCGCCACATAGCAGACAAATTCCGCTACGTAGATGACAAATTCCTTTGCATAGCAGACAAATTCCTTTACATAAGCAAATAAATTTCGCTACGTAGCAGACAAATTCCGTGACATAACAGACAAATTCCTCTACGGAGCAGACAAATTCCGCTACATAGCAGACAAATTCCGCTACGTAGCAGACAAAGTCCGCCGCCCAATAGTAAAATTCCTGTACTCCTTTTACACTGATTATATCGATATTACTTTTTAAAAGAAAAATGATAAACAGTGAATGGTCGAGTGATTCCCCACTCGACCATTCACTGTTGGGTTCTAATTAACAGTGCTGTTCCTAAAGTGGCGCTGGGAAACAGTAACAAAGCCTACACAGAACACGAGGTTAATGACCAGAGTAGTCGATGCCGTTGACAGTGAAGTAAAAAAATAAACATTCAGCTAAACCTAATACGATAAAAATCGAATAAAATACAAAGTAAATGAACAACTTCGCTGGGGCTAGTAACAAGTTTGGCAACACTGGAGATCTAGGCAACAGTGGTAGTTATGTCATGTACATTTTGCAACGGTGATAAGTGAAATCATAATGTTTATGGGAGCGAGAATATTCAGATGACGGAACACAATCATGAGAGTGCATCCACGATAACATTTGTCATTTAAGGGTTTTATTTTTGGTTCGAAACACTAGGATGTAGGGGAAGTTGTTGTGCTATGATACTACGTGGAATTTTCCTATAAAAAAGTTCATTCTAGTAATTTTTATTCATTTAAAGGTAACGAATAGGTCCTAAGTTTTGGCGTTATAATACTACGTACATGAACATTTAAAAAAGGTATGTGAAACATCAAATCCTCCTTCAAACGTTAAAATCGTGTAATAAAACTTCAAAAGTTAAAAACGGACTTCAAACTATCTTTCTTGACAAGTTTTGACGTTTGACTTTTTTTTAACTTTTTTTGACTTTTTTTCGACTATTTTTGACTTTTTTTGACTTTTTTTCGACTTTTTGACTTTTGTTCGACTTTTTGACTTTTGTTCGACTTTTTTTTGGCTTTTTTTGACTTTGTTTCGACGTTTTTCGACTTTTTTTCGACTTTTTTTGACTTATTTTCGACTTTTCTTCGACTTTTTGTTGACTTTTTTTTTGACTTTTTTTGACTTTGTTTCGACGTTTTTCGACTTTTTTTCGACTTTTTTTGTTCGACTTTTTTTCGTCTTTTTTTCGACTATTTTTGACTTTTTTTCGACTTTTTGACTTTTGTTCGACTTTTTGACTTTTGTTCGACTTTTTGACTTTTGTTCGACTTTTTGACTTTTGTTCGACTTCTTTTGGCTTTTTTTGACTTTGTTTCGACGTTTTTCGACTTTTTTTTAACTTTTTTCTTCGACTTTTTTTCGACTTATTTTCGACTTTTCTTCGACTTTTTTTTGACTTTTTTTTTGACTTTGTTTCGCTTTTTTTTGACTTTGTTTCGACGTTTTTCGACTTTTTTTCGACTTTTTTTTTTACTTTTTTTCTTCGACTTTTTTTCACTTTTTTTCGACTATTTTTCACTTTTTTTCGACTATTTTTCACTTTTTTTCGACTATTTTTGACTTTTTTTCGACTTTTTGACTTTTGTTCGACTTTTTGACTTTTGTTCGACTTTTTGACTTTTGTTCGACTTTTTTTGACTTTGTTTCGACGTTTTTCGACTTTTTTTAACTTTTTTCTTCGACTTTTTTTAACTTTTTTCTTCGACTTTTTTTCGACTTTTTTTGACTTATTTTCGACTTTTCTTAGACTTTTTTTTGACTTTTTTTTTGACTTTTTTTTTGACTTTGTTTCGACGTTTTTCGACTTTTTTTTTACTTTTTTTCTTCGACTTTTTTTCGACTTTTTTTTGACTTTTTTGACGTTTGACATAAAGGCCCCCATACACAATTAAACAAGTTTGACAAACTAGGCTTGTCAAACCATCCTGGCAATATAGTTGGATCGTGTGTGGGTAAAATTTGTGGTGTGAAGGATTGTCAGTCAAGTTTGACGGTATATGTTGTTGCATCAAGCCAAACTGTCAAACTCGTAGTTCATTTCCCATCGATTTTCGGAGTTACAATTGATAACAATAACTGATAACTGTCCTCATCCATAAAATTATGCCAGTTTTTAATATATTTATTTGTGAATACTGTGCTCTTTTCAGTAACAATTGCAGTAGCCATTTTGATGTATTCCGTTTTTTCTTAAAAAATTCGTTTCTTGTAAGTCAAATACAAATAAGCCAATTTTTTAAAATCTACGATTAGCGCACTCGGCCACTCGTCTACAAAGGCTACTGAAAAATGCAGTTTGACAAACTTGTGTGGACTCGCAGAAGCCTCAAACTTTTGATCAAATTTGGCTTGTCAAACAAGTTCGATCGTGTATGGGGGACCTTAAGAATAGTACATACATGAAACTTTAAAAAGGGTATGTCCAACGTCAGAAATGAGCGTCAAACGTTAAAAACGTCCAAACTGATTAGCGCGATGGTTTTATATTAAATTTATTCGCAGAAAAACTCAGTTGGCCGTGTAGTCCACCTAAAGGTAGATGACACATTTGCGGTTCAAATAAAAACTTTCTCTTTTAGGTACAACAGGTTCTTCTACAATCTACAGCTTCGTTTCGTCAATATATTTTGACATCTGGGCAAAATTTAGAGGGCCGTGTCTATGTCGTTGATCCTCTCGCTTCCATGATGTTAAAATATATTGGCGAAACCTTTGCTAAAATTTGATAACTCTTCCCACACAGCACAGTTTCATTTCTGAAATGTTGCAGGAACATGTTTCGGAAATATTGCGAAACATTTCAGTAATATTGCAGAAACATCCAAATGTCCGCCCCATAACCTAACGTAATAATATTGCAGAAATATTTTTTAATATATTCCTGCAATATTGTAGAATTATTTTGTAATATTTATGGAATTTCTCTGTTATATTGCAAAAGATAACGTCACAATATTGCAGAAATAGTTCTGTAATATTGTAAGATGTTGCATATAAGATCAACTCACATTAAAAAATAGTCGACACAATATTTTTATATACAAGGTTGGATTTTTGCGGTAGCAAATTTTGAGTTATATTATCGGCATATTTTTTTATTTCTGGAGGAGTATTTTCAAATTCTACATCTGAATCGTTTGATTTTCTTCTCCTTTTCAATAAATTAATAGTATATTATTCAATGAGTTTGGGTGGGTTATTTTATTACATGCGGATGAAGTTTGCAGCACGAGCGAGCTTGCGAGCGAGTGTTGTAATCATCCGAGTGTAATAAAATAACCACACAACGAGTTGAATATAATACTTTATCTACTAATGTCGACAAATAATAGATTATTTATACCTTAAAAATATCTATAAAATCAAATCAAGAACAAAACATTTTTAAATGATAAAGAAACTATTATACGAATATAAATGCTTATTCATATTAAATTAATTCTTACTTGTTATTAAAATTTAAAGTTATGTTATGTTGCTGCAATTCGAGAAATTAATTGTTGTATCTGCAACACCAAAATTGATATTGTGATCTGTATTTGATATGAAATTACTAGAACTAGCATATGTTGTTGGATTATTAGTATTATTTTTATGGATTTGGTGTAAAATTCTATTAATAAAATATCCATTTCAACAAATTTGATAAAGTTTTTAGTGAATGACTTTTACTGGTATTAATTTAATTTGACATTGACGTATAAATTAAAGGCCGTGCTACATAGTAAATGTAAATGAATTCTAGATCTTGATTGGTTAAATTTAGTTGCCTTGTGATTATTGGTTATTAAAAGTGTTGAATTTTCATTTTTCAACGCTTTTTAACCAATCAAATCAATTTTACAAACACACTATTGAATAATGAAGGTCAAATTCCGGTTTGATTTTTGGTTTATTATTTGACATTAGTAGATAAATATTTTTATTCACTTTCTACAGAGTAAGAAAACGAGTAAGGAATTTAATTTATCACATTCGACATCCTAAGACCGGTTTCTGCCTTTCGGCTTCGTCAGTTAGGCTTTTCGAATCCAATAAATAAAATTCCAAACTCGTACAAGTCAGTAGCTATATCCGCTATAAGATAAAATTTTTAGATGTGCTGCCATCTATGATTAGAAGAGAGTATTGACAATTATTAAAAGCAAAAAATTCCCGGTGTATTGGGGTTGCATACACAATTTGCATTGTGTGTTGCAAAGCTTTTATTTGACTGATTCTAGTCAAAATGTCACTCTCTTCTTTCGTATCCCTTTCAGAGATTAATACAAAGTTAGAAAACGAGTAAGGAATTTAATTTATCACATTCGACATCCTAAGACCGGTTTCTGCCTTATTTTATCTTATAGCGGATATAGCTACTGACTTGTACGAGTTTGGAATTTTATTTATTGGATTCGAAAAGCCTAACTGACGAAGCCGAAAGGCAGAAACCGGTCTTAGGATGTCGAATGTGATAAATTAAATTCCTTACTCGTTTTCTAACTTTGTATTAATCTCTGAAAGGGATACGAAAGAAGAGAGTGACATTTTGACTAGAATCAGTCAAATAAAAGCTTTGCAACACACAATGCAAATTGTGTATGCAACCCCAATACACCGGGAATTTTTTGCTTTTAATAATTGTCAATACTCTCTTCTAATCATAGATGGCAGCACATCTAAAAATTCTACAGAGTAGTTTTCAGTTCTTTTCTTCTTCTTTTTGTTGCCATCAGTGTCTTCAGCTGCCTGCAGTTTTCTCATGCCATTTTCATACGAGTCTGAAAATGAAATTTATAGTAAATAAGTATTTGCTGTATTGAATAACAAAAAACTCACCTTATATGTTCCGTATATCCTAATTATATTGTGTTGCTGCCATTCTTCTCCCTCAGATGGTATTTGTTGCTCCGAAATTGGCTTATTTAGGCGATTTTGGCTTTTTATATGGGTTGGATAAACGCATTTATCATTTTTCAATGCCTTTCCATCAGAAAACTCAATTACTGAATATTTTTTCTCAAGCGTCAAAAACTATTGTTAATAGATATCATTGGTACAAAATTTTATTTGAATTTTTAGAATATACATCGTCCCTGTAATTGCAAAATGTCGTATGTCAAAAATTCCGTATATTCGTATAAAACACAAACGCGTTAAGTTAACGCCTTAAATGCTGTTACATCATAAAAATAAGCTATAAACTGATTTCTGAAATAATTAAACAAAAAAGTAAAAAGATATTAAGTTTTTTTGCTCTCCTGAAAAGTGGCCTTTTTTGACATACGACATTTTGCAATTACAGGGACGATGTATATTCTAAAAATTCAAATAAAATTTTGTACCAATGATACCTATAAACTTTATTGATATTATTTTGGATAATCAAATCTGCTAATCACTGCCTTTTTATTCTTTATAGCCATTAAACTCACAAATTCACACATCTCTAAGAGGCTTGGCGTCATTTTGTAGCGTGGTCATGTCAATTGTCAAAAATTCGAGGTTGGTTCTGAATATTGCAACTGTAATATGCAAATACAATATTCCTGAAATATTTGTGGAATATTGCAACTGCAATTGCAATATTGTAATATTGTGGCAATATTTCCTGAATGTTGTGTGCTGTGTGGGTTTCTTCAGCTGCAGGCCCTTCCTCTTTTTCTAAACTACCGGACGTCGTTTACATATTTAGGGTGCGTTGTAACTCATCTAGTTAACCAAGTGGTCACGGAACCAATGGTTAAACTACGGTTAACCTTCAATCAGTGGTTATGTCATTTTTCGTTGTAACACGAATTATCAACCAATAGTCAGGTAACCAATGTATTTAGGATGGCACCAATGACTTAAAAATAAAAATCTCAACAACATTAGTGCTGTGACGGCTGTAATGGTAGTGAATAAGAAATACAACATAAAAAGGAAATTCATGATGAAAAAATAAAAACGATGAAGGAGGAACATTATATTAAAACATCTAATTTAAAAACAATCTTTTTTAAATAAAGGAGGAACTGCTCTAATCGTTGAGACATCCTTAAGTTGCTAAATAGACAATGTATTTTGTTTTTTTTTTTCAAAATTAACAGTTCTTCATACTTAATAATATATATCTTAATTATAAATAGCCCTATAATACTTAAAAAAAATATTTATAAAAATTAAAAGCTGACATTAAAATATTTTATATTACAAATTAGTTATATAGTCAATCACATAGTTTGTTTTATATAAAAAGATTTTACTTTTTTATAGCAGCCCTTGAAGATATTGTGAAATTAAATTATATCACTTAAGTCATTCATATTAAATCTAGGTATATTTGGTATAATTCCAAAAAATTTCCTTTATTCCAAAAATATTGATTGCTTTTAATCTAAATAAGGAAAAATGACCATTCGGTCGACACAAAGTTCCTTACTGGTATTTTCATTATAGCGAAAGAAAAAGTTCTAGGCAACCTTTAATAATAAAATTTCATTTTAATAACTTTAATAAATTTTACGAAAAAACTGCTTATACAATCATTTCATTTAACAAAAAGACATAATGCATCTAGACCTATAGGGTCTGTATGTGCACATACATTAAATTAATATGAATTTCCTTTATTATTTCCAAAATATTTTGATTTACTGGTTCATTTTTTTGACAAGCTATATTGTGAAATCACAAGCGACCACAATTATTTGAAGAATACATCCTGTTGCTAAGAATCTTAAAGTTATTAAAACTTTCCCTTCAGGAGTTACAGCATTAAATCTAAAAAGCATATACATTTACCATTATGATAAAATAAATTATATAAGCAGTACATACTCATATCTACTGTATGATATACATTCTCTAATTTTCTCAATAATGTGAATCACAGTGTCTTCTGATAGTCTGAATCTATCCCTAAACTCATTGTCATTCAGTTTTAAAAAATGATTTTCTCTTTCCCTGAAAATCCTGGCTCGTCTTGGAAACATTTCATTTAAATATAATTCTTGAAAATCTTGGTCATCTGTTATTATAAAATGTAACCAAAAAATAAGCTCAAACAATGGCAGCAAATTTATAGAACAAGAATTTTTTTAACGTTTCATGCCCCAAACACAGGTTAAACTACCGAAATCGGATAGTAAACTTTTGAGTAGTTAACCAGCTGGTGACCGTCTCAAAATTTGTGTTACAACAACCCCATTTACGTTAACCATCGACTACGGTTTAACCTTGCGTGTTACAACGCACCCTTAGAAGAGAAAAATATAGTTGCGATTTTATTCTTAATACTTCATACTTTACTTACTTTTTTGGTTGTGACCTTTTTACATTTTATTTTTAATTTAAGATATGCTTTAATTAGTATGTTATATTTTTATCGGAATGACGCAAATGAGCTGTCAAAAACAAAAAATGAGATTGGAAAACTTTTTCTTTCATCCATAAAAAATATTTTTTTTAACGAATTAATCAGTTACACACGAATTATTTGTAAGTAAAATGTTTCTGTTGGGCTGTTTTAAATAGATTTTTTTTTATTACATGTAAGTAAAATTGTTCTTATTAGCGTTCGCAATGAAATAACATTTTTAAAATAGTAGGAGTAAAACAAGGAATAAACAAATAATAGAATAAAAATAGAAAACATTTTTTTAATAATTTTATTTTAGCTGGTCGAAATACCGATCTTGTTCACAAGGTCATTTATGTAAATATTAAGAGAAATAAGACGAAAGGTGTTTTCAGAAATTTAACAGATTGTCGCTCGAGGGGATTCCCGTGATTTAATGCCTTCTAGTAGGAATTTGAGTAACGCTATTGATTGCAGGAAGACTGGACGGTATACACTTAATCACTTGTAGAAAACAATAAAATTGAACCGACCCAATGTAAATTGAGGTTAGGAATACAGTGATACGATATAAAATGCGGAATAATCGATTAAATCTACTTGAATCAATAAATTCAGTAAATTTCTGTTCAAATTATTCCACTTTTTTAGCCTTGAATGTTTTACTTCGATATTTGGTATAAATTCTAAAGATTCCTGTCAGTTTTAATTGTGTCATGTTATGCTAATAATGTGTTTGTTGTTTGTTTATTGCTACAATTATAAATATTTGTAGAATTTTTCAAAACGACGTACGTATGTCGAATATTTACGACAATAGTTTCGTATAAAGTTTTTATTTTTCATCAGCAGAAGAGTAGGCACCTCTGCAGCTGTTTTATTCGTTGACATCTGTCAAATCTCTAATTCGTTCTAAAAATGTGGAATTTTAAGGAAACAATCATCGTAAAAGTTGTGTTTAGGCAGGTTTGTAAGGACTGGTCTCATTGTAGGACAATTTATATACTCCAATTTTTTTCTTCGTTTACTGTTTCTAGGTATTAATTCCTAACATGACATGTCAAAAATTTCAACGTCACATGTCATGAATAATCATTAATTATTTCTGTTTAAAACTGCTAAAATAATACTTTATTGTTAGCGCTATAAAAGCTTTTGATAATCAACATTTGATCGATAAAATATTCGCAAAATTTTAGACAATTGTAATTTTTTTTAACGAAATTTTTGCAAAATGTCATCTTTCAAAATCTTGAAACTAAAATGATTTAATTCGTAAATAATTGCGTTTATAGTAGAAATGGTGAGTTATCAGATAATTTATCACTACTTATCAATAACAAACAAACAAAATATGTCAAATCTTTAAACTTAAATGGCATATTAATTCGTAAATAATTATAATTTTTTTCCTTGGTTAGTAGAAATGGTAAATTATCATAATTTATCGCTACTAACAAATGGCTGGTAAAACGACACAAATCTGTCAAATTCTTCAAATGTCAAGCGTCATATGTCATCATTTAGACAGTTATGATAGATAATGTAATAATCCGTGCATTTATCCGAACCTTTGACATATCTTTCAGCTTCCATAGCAAAAAAAAGCAATATAGATGTCGTTACGTGTATAACACCAATTTATAAATATATTTTCTAACTATTTATATTAATTTATTTAAATTCTAAATCAAATTTTTATGTTTTAAGTATAAAATTAGCTTTATAAGTATTATTTTATTTAGAATCGGTGATATTGTTAACTGTTCATCTATTGAATTTGTTTTTTTTTTCGTTGAATGATGTGATTGTTTTACCAAATAATTAATACCTGTAAAGTTTGATTGAATTTTTTTGGTTACCAATAAATTATTTTTATTCAGTACGTTTTATTTAACTAAAATGAAAATTCTTTTAAAAATTATTTGCACAGACGCGACGCCATTTTTAAATCGACCAGATCGGTTAAATGGTGTTGAAATGTGTAAACATATTGCAATTAAATTTATTGCTTATCTAATTATAATCGATTAGAGGGCAATATAAAAACTGAATCTTCAAGGGTCTCGAAAAAAATGATAAAATTTATTCGGAAAATGGGTCGAAAGTTCTTCAATTTGACACACCATTTGAGTGAAAAACTTTAAGACCCTTTGCCATATACAGGGTGTCCCATTAAGAATGGGACATAGAACAACCGCAGATTCTCCAATTCAAAATAAAACGATTAAGCGAAATATGCTTAGATAAAATGTTACTCGTTTCCGAAATACGGGGTGTTGAAGTTGAAAACTGAAAAATTATTAATGGCCATAATTTTTTTAATACACCGTATAATTTTACTCAAATCGGCACACTTGTTAAATATCATAAAATGCACCTAACAGTAAAAAAAACAGTTCAGTACGCTCTACCAGTGGCGTACGGCAGGAGTAAGTAATGCTTGTACCCCTTCTAAATGTTACGCCGCTGTCTAAATTTTTTTGATATTTTCTAAGTCAATAATGTACACTTGTTAGTTTGTTGTAAAGTCATTGTTTTTCGAGATATTCACAGTTAACATGTCCTGTTTCAAGTTTTGGTCATAGTTTTGTCATACAGACATTTGAAAATTTTGTTTCCTGGTTGTTGTCTATTTGGATACAATTCTGAATATCGCCTAGTAGCAGCTCTACCATTAAAATTATTCTGGGCATAAATACAAACCATGTCCCTCATTTCTAAATTGGAAAATTAGTTATGACGTGGCATTTTACAATAATATTACAGTTATTAATAACAATAATCACTTATTGGCAACAGATAGTTACTACGAAAATGTTTAACTGACAGTGACAGAACTTCATTATAAATCAAAGCCTACTGTCAAAAATTTTCAATTATAAATTAATAAATATTCTCACAATCGCAACGTGCTTATTAGGAACTTAACATTACAAATCAGAACAAAAAAATTAAAAAAAATAGAATAAAGTTGTTTGGTCGCGAATCTCATTAATTGTAAAAATGAATATTATTAATAATAATACAAATAAAAAGTACATGTCTATCTATCTTTAACTGCGAATATCTCGAAAAACAATGACTTTACAACAAACTAACAAGTGTGCATTATTGACTTAGAAAATATCAAAAAAATTAAAATTATAGTCAAAATTAAAATTTAAACAGCGGCGTAACATTTAGAAGCATTACTTACTCCTGCCGTACGCCACTGGTAGAGCGTACTGAACTGTTTTTTTTACTGTTAGGTGCATTTTATGATATTTAACAAGTGTGCCGATTTGAGTAAAATTATAGGGTGTATTAAAAAAATTATGGTCATTAATAATTTTTCAGTTTTCAACTTCAACACCCCGTATTTCGGAAACGAGTAACATTTTATCTAAGCATATTTCGCTTAATCGTTTTATTTTGAATTGGAGAATCTGCGGTTGTTCTATGTTCCATTCTTAATGGGACACCCTGTATAGTGGCGTCTGTGAGTCGGAAAAAACCATGAAAAATGAACAAAAATTTACAAGGATTGAGAATACCTCTCCCCCCCCTCCCGTTTTCGAGGATGCTGAACACGATGGCGGTATCAGAATTACTGTTTTCGATTGCTGAACCCCCTAAAACGGCCAAAAACTACCCCCTAAAGGGGTTAAACGGGCAGCGCACTATTTCCCTGTAAAAAAACGTCTTTCTCCTCCGTTTTCGAGGATGCTGAGCACGGTGGCGGTATCAGAATTTCTCTTTTTGCCAGCCGAACCCCCTAAAACGGTCAAAAACTACACCCCAAAGGGGTTAAACGGGCAGCGCATCATTTCCCTGTAAAAAAAATATTTCCCCCGTTTTCCAGGATGCTGAGCACGGTGGCGGTATCAGAATTTCTTTTTTTGCCAACCGAACCGCCTAACACGGCCAAAAACTATCCCCTAAAGGGGTTAAACAAGCAGCGCATCCTTCTTTTTACCAGCGACACAACGCCTGTGTCCGGGGGTTCATTCCGGGGGGGAAATCGCATAGTCCATGTAAATGGCTCTAAAATCGTTACTCGGGGGTTTTCGGGGATGCTGAATTCAATTCTGGCATTGGAATTACCCGGGGGCGCTCAGGGGCGCCTCTGCAGGGGTGTCCGGGGGTTCATTCCGGGGGGGAAATCGCATAGTCCATGTAAATGGCTCCAAAATCGTTACTCGGGGATGCTGAATTCAATTCTGGCATTGGAATTACCCGGGGGCGCTCAGGGGCGCCTCTGCAGGGGTGTCCAGGGGTTCATTCTGGGGGGAAATCGCATAGTCCATGTAAATGGCTCCAAAATCGTTACTCGGGGGTTTTCGGGGATGCTGAATTCAATTCTGGCATTGGAATATCCGGGGCGCTCAGGGGTGGCCGTGTGGGGGTGCGCGGGAGCCGAATTGGGACAGGAATAGCAGCGTGCATGAAAATCGCTCCAAACTGGTTACTCAGAGGGTTTCGAGCATTCCGAATTAAATTCTGACATTGCAATTACCCGTGGGTATGAATAATGAAAATTTCCATTGAAATATTAAATAATCAAATATTACACATATTATAAAAACAATTGCTTTGGGAGTCTTTTGTGCCTCGAAACTGGATTTGAGAAAGGCGCCAATGCCAGAATTGAATTCAGCATCCCCGAAAATCCCCGAAAAACGATTTCGGAGCCATTTACATGGACTATGCAATTCCCAAACGAGTTTGGAGCGATTCTCATGCACGCTGCCATTTCTCCCCCAATTCACCCCCCGCGCACCCCCACAGATCCGCCCCCGTGCATTCGCGGGTAATTCTAATGCCAGAATCGAGTTCGGCAGCCCCGAAAACCCCCGAGTAACAATTTCCGAGCGATTTTTACGCGTTTACAATCGCTCCCATAACGGCACAAATAATGATGCAATTGGAAAATGCATTTTCAGGCCCAGAAGGCGTTTTTCAAAAAACTGGATACCCACATTTTCACCAGTCTTTTCTGGGACCTTCCCCAACACAATGCAGAAAACCGCATCTCGATATCTGTGGTATGTCAAAATTTCCGCTATTTTTGCTAAATGCCCTGGACTAGTGCTCCCGTTTTCGAGAATGCTGAAGTCTCATGGTGTTAAACGGACAGGACATCATTCCCTTTAAAATAACCTCTTTCCCCCCGTTTTCGAGGATCCTGAGCACGGTGGTGGTGTTGAAGATTACTTCCGACCCTCACCATCCCCTCCAGAGGCCAAAACTCACCCCCGACAAGGGGAAAGAAGTTTTTTTACAAGGATATGATGCGCTGTCCGTTTAACCCCTTTAAGGGGTAATTTTTGGCCGTTTTAGGGGGTTCGGCTGGCGCCACCGCACAGGGGGGTATTTACTTGTAAAAGCTGGCCATAAGTCGATTTATTCAAATCCGCCCTAAAATTAAATCAATTTTTTAATGTCGAAGGCCAAACTATGCACCATAAAATGCTGCAATTGTTTTGTCTTTCGAGTTGACTGTGATGTAACCGTTCAGGCGGAATTACCTAGATAGTTCTATGGGTGCACGATATATTGTTTTCGGCATTATCAAACAGAAACCATTTCCAGGATATTCTCAACAAATAGTTAAATATTGCATTATGAACCGTTCAATGGCAGGTACGTACAATATATTGACTATTATTAAGTGACAATCCATTGAGTTTTTGATAAAAATATGCCCTAGAAAGTTATGGTTATTTTTCATATTGGTTGTTATAAAATATTATGGACTCGGAAGTGATTTAATATACTTCCATGCCATAACAAAAATCAGGTCCGGACTGCCAAGTACCATTCCGAAGAAGAAGACAAAGCCCCTCCTAAAAGAATCAATATAAATGTTTCTTCCCTTAGAAATTGATATATCTCAAGAAGCTCCGTCTGATGAAGAAACTGCTGCTCTTCATGTTAAAGATACATCAGATGATGAAATATGGACTTCACCTGAATAATATTTTTTTGTAATAATCTGTGATAAATACGTATTCGTGGAAACCTGTGATATCATTAAATACCTATTCGTGGAAACAATTTCCTATTATTTTTAAGACGAAATAAAAGTTTTCTCGACTCACCATTTTACTCTGCAAAATGACGATATTTTGTATATTCTAGCTGTTTAATTTTCAAGAAACAAATTAAACATAAACTCAATCCGACAACATCGCACCAAATACGTTCAAACATTCCAACAAGTGACATGATAAAGATCACGTAGGCCCATTTCAATAACAATCTGACAACAGCGCTGAGACACAGAAGTCTTAACGGATGTTTTTATTATATGCGAGCTTTGTCACGTCCACCATAAATCTCATAACTTCGCAATCAAATTAATCCTTATCTTCTCCAGCGTGAGAGAAAGAGACAGACATAAAAAACTCACCCATTTAGCCGAAATCGATTCGCCCACGCGATAACAATCTAGAACCTTCTGACCGAGTCGAAGAGACTAGACTTCGCGAACTTTTAAATTAATGCAGCATCATCACTCATAGACAAAACACATAAAACGCGCATTATAAATATTTTCTGAATGATTTGATTATTTTAATTTTTTACTAATATGGTTTAGTGATTGTTAACACATACTTTTACTAATAATTTGTGCATTGATCGTTCATTACTTACTAAAGTACTTTTATTGTTAATTTGTGAGTTATTTCTTCAACATTTTAATAAACCGTTAAATACAAGGTGTTTGTTTTTGTTATTGGAGTTGCCATTTACATTGTTGGTGAACTGAATAAAAGAGTTTAAAGCAATTTCTATTCAAAACATAATTTTGGCTAACTTTTTGGTGTGAATACCCCTATGTGGGGAGGGAGGTGCTCTCAATCCTGGTAAATTTTGGTCCATGGCCTTCCGACTCACATACGCCACTAATAGTCAAACGAAGAGCTATACGGGATGAAGAGCTTCGCGTATTTGGAAAATGAATCGAAAATCCTTCAATTTGACATTCTATTTGCACCAAGATCCATTGGCTTTTTCGGGATTTAGTTTTATTTGTTGAAAAAAGTAAAAAAGTCAAGTTGTAAGAGCCATCAAAGAGTCCGCCTCGTACGTTAAAGAAAAAACATGGTGACTATGTTAAAAAAAGATCTTTACAATATGCAATTTTTACAAACAATAAATTTCGCTTTTCGGGTTTAAGCTAGCGGTCAAAGTTTTAAATATTTTATGTTTCAATTTCCCAATTGCTTTTCCACCCACCTCATAGTTTGCAAGCCCATTTTCAATCCGTCTAAATTATATACGTAAAAACCGAATTTTCACGATTGCCTCTCATTGTAATAATAATGCACAATTTTTTTAAAAACAAAATGAATCCTTCGCGAATGTGCTTCCATCTATCAGTAAAACTAATAAATGAAGCTTTGGGGGTTTACAAATCCAACTTGCATTGGGGGTTGCAAAGTTTTCTAACCGATTCTGGTCACGATGTCACTCTCTTCTTCGCATCCTTTTAAGGAAAAAATACAAAATAAATAAACCAGTTAAAATGAATCCTGCTACATCAGGAATTAGCTGATAATAGTCAGAGGAGTACCGACGCGGGGGTGTTGAGGGTGTGACACCCCCCAAATTTTTGTACCGAGTCGGCATGAACCAACAGAATACTTTTTCACTATGTCACGTTTATTGACCTTACGGCCGCAAACTGATGAGGGTCATACCTTGTCTTAAGACCTGCCAGCTAATAAATAGCGTCGGCAGAAACCGGTCTTAGGATGTCGAATCTGATAAATTAAATTCCGTACTCGTTTTCTAACTTTGTATTAATCTCTGAAAGGGATACGAAAGAAGAGAGTGACATTTTGACTAGAATCAGTCAAATAAAAGCTTTGCAACACACAATGCAAATTGTGTAAGCAACCCCAATACACCGGGAATTTTTTGCTTTTAATAATTGTCAATACTCTCTTCTAATCATAGATGGCAGCACATCTAAAAATTTTATCTTATAGCGGATATAGCTACTGACTTGTACGAGTTTGGAATTTTATTTATTGGATTCGAAAAGCTTAACTGACGAAGCCGAAAGGCAGAAACCGGTCTTAGGATGTCGAATCTGATAAATGAAATTCCTTACTCGTTTTCTAACTTTGTATTAATCTCTGAAAGGGATACGAAAGAAGAGAGTGACATTTTGACTAGAATCAGTCAAATAAAAGCTTTGCAACACACAATGCAAATTGTGTATGCAACCCCAATACACCGGGAATTTTTTGCTTTTAATAATTGTCAATACTCTCTTCTAATCATAGATGGCAGCACATCTAAAAATTTTATCTTATAGCGGATATAGCTACTGACTTGTACGAGTTTGGAATTTTATTTATTGGATTCGAAAAGCCTAACTGACGAAGCCGAAAGGCAGAAACCGGTCTTAGGATGTCGAATCTGATAAATGAAATTCCTTACCGTTTTCTAACTTTGTATTAATCTCTGAAAGGGATACGAAAGAAGAGAGTGACATTTTGACTAGAATCAGTCAAATAAAAGCTTTGCAACACACAATGCAAATTGTGTATGCAACCCCAATACACCGGGAATTTTTTGCTTTTAATAATTGTCAATACTCTCTTCTAATCATAGATGGCAGCACATCTAAAAATTTTATCTTATAGCGGATATAGCTACTGACTTGTACGAGTTTGGAATTTTATTTATTGGATTCGAAAAGCCTAACTGACGAAGCCGAAAGGCAGAAACCGGTCTTAGGATGTCGAATCTGATAAATTAAATTCCTTACTCGTTTTCTAACTTTGTATTAATCTCTGAAAGGGATACGAAAGAAGAGAGTGACATTTTGACTAGAAGCAGTCAAATAAAAGCTTTGCAACACACAATGCAAATTGTGTATGCAACCCCAATACATCGGGAATTTTTTGCTTTTAATAATTGTCAATACTCTCTTCTAATCATAGATGGCAGCACATCTAAAAATTTTATCTTATAGCGGATATAGCTACTGACTTGTACGAGTTTGGAATTTTATTTATTGGATTCGAAAAGCCTAACTGATGAAGCCGAAAGGCAGAAACCGGTCTTAGGATGTCGAATCTGATAAATTAAATTCCTTACTCGTTTTCTAACTTTGGACATTAATGTATAGTCTGTCAGAGGATCTATGATATGATATGATATGTGTTATGTCTTTAGAGTTTTGTATACATTTTTATATATTTCTTTTTAAATTTTTACATTTTTTTTTACTTACAGTTTCCTTTTATCGTATTGTAAAACATCCATAGGCTAAATAAATAATTTGGAGATGAAACTTAGGCTTACTGTCCACGTGAACCGCACGTCATACGCACGCTATTTTAGGTATAAACAAGCGAAACTGTGCCCACGGTGCAGCAACGTCGCGTCTGCCTTTTGTCTTGGGTTGGGAACGCGTGGGTAGTAACATGCTACAGCAGGAGTTGCAGACGCGACGTTGCTGTACCGTGGACACAGTTTCGCTTGTTTATACCTAAAATGAAACGACGATAGCGTGCGTATTACGTGCGGTCTACGTGGACAGTAAGCCTAAGCCTTAACGTTTTATACGAATGGATGAGTCAACAATTTTCACTATTATGCTACAGCAAAGTCAAACAACATGGTTGTTAAATGTATGGGGAGGTATAATTTGAGACTATACGTCCTACAATCACTTTAATTTTTTTTATATATCACCCTGTAAATTTTTTTTTTGAAAAAGTAGTTATTTAATGTTACAATTCTATAGTTGCAAACTTATTTTTATTTGTGGTTAAGATATTTTCTTTTGAAAACGAAAAGAAAAATAAGTTTTTGTGGTCTAAGATGTTTACGTTAGTAGATTTTTTCCTGTGGCCGAGTGTAGAATAGTTTTTTTTTGTTTTTAAATATAATAAATATAATAAATCATCTTGGATTAAATAGTAAAAGGTGACAGGGTGCAGAAGAACTTCCTACACGTTCCTTTCAGTAATTTTTTCAAGAACATCTGTTGAAAATCAAGCTGCTCTAACCAGAAATGGGTTTCTCTGGATTAGAAATGGGTCAGGAGTTTATCTCAAGAGTCACACGGTGAAAAAATATTTCTCCTTAGGAAAGCATGCCAGTTTTCCGAGCAGAAATAGTTGCTATGCTTATGTAGAAAAAAAAAATTAAAGGAACATATTCCCACCATAAAATATGTATTTGTACCTACTGATAGCTGGTCAGAACTGATTAGAGCATTGTCTGGGATCACCTCATAAGTGGTCTTGGATTAATGCCTAGTATATTTTGAATCAAGCGAATAAATTAAAACTGATCTGGATTCCGCGACCACAGCTAGGGGAGGCTCCAACAAAAACTTCACATTATAAATAATGGGCCAAGAAACTATATCACAACAAAGATACCTTGCATAGCAACAACTTAAACACTACAGTGCTGGTTTTGTGACAACTGTGATGAGGATTCGATACACGAGCTTTGTCACCGCCCATGCCTCTTTTTTGACATCGTAGGAAATGCGAGAAACCTCAGCAGAACAAGAGCTGACCGGACACCGTGGCCTAGTTGGTTAAGGCCTCGGTCTTTATACTAGACCAGTGTTCGGTTCGTAGGTTCGATCCCTGCGAAACTAAAGTGGAATTAAAAGTCAGATAAGACTTTGGGCAAGTGAAAAAATGTTGTAAAATAAACTCTAAATGAGATGAAAAGAATTTATTTTTATTCTGTCAGTATACAATTACTTTGACATAACTATTTTTTTATTAATATAACAACAGATATAAAATCATACGCTGACTGGATTAAATTTAATTAGGACATAGTACATACTAATAAAGTAAACAATTACAATACCCTCCCTTAATCTAGTCAGACTAATACAAAAAACATTACCATAATCCAAGCTAGCCAATACCTAAACCATTTTTACAAAAAATCAACTTTGCTTTATTTAAACTTTTTGTCATCATATCGGCTAACATGTCTTGTGTAGGTAAGTAGTTTACTATTACTCTACCTTCTTCAACTTGTTCTTTAATATAGTGAAATTTAACATCAATGTGCTTAGTTCTGTTATGAAATGTTGAATTCGTTAACAGTTTCTGAGCACTTTGATTATCATTGAAGATAACTGTTGAATTCTTACACTCGGTAAATTCACTGAAAAAATTTTGTAAATGAATTACTTCCCTAGAAGCTTCACACAATGCAACATATTCAGCTTCTGTGGTAGAGAGGGCAACACAACGTTGTTTTCTACTTTCCCAGGAAATAATACCTCCAGAAGATATACAGGCATATCCTGTATATGACTTTCTTTCTTCCTCATCATTTGGAAAATCTGCATCTGCATATCCGATCAGATCTTTTCCCGTCATTGTGTAGTTAATTCCAACTTCAGTCGTTCCTTTTAGATAACGCAGAACCCGCTTTGCTATTTTCCAATGAATTTCCTTGTAACAAGTGTTGAATTGACTGAGAAAACTGCAGATGTAGGCAATATCTGACTTCCAAATACATTAAACTCCCTATCAAAGATTGATATGGAACATCTACATTCCTCTGCTCACCTTTTAGAAGTTTATTTAGGTTAACTTCCCCAGGAGTTGAAACAGGTTTACATTCTGCCATGTTAAAATTCTCCAGCAAGTCCAAAATATACCTTTTTTGGTGAATTTTTATGTTTCCTTCTTCTCGATTTCTGATAAAGTTTAATCCTAAAGCATACTGAACTTCTCCTAAATTTTTCAATTTAAAATTTTTTTGAAGTTCCTTTTTTAGATTTAGGAATTCAGCCTCCCAGTTCGTAAAGAACAAAAAATCGTCTACATACAGGGCTAAAACAATTAGTTTTTCAGCCTCTTTCTTGAAATAGACACAATTTTCGTAACTTGACTGTTTGTAGCCAATTTCAATAAGTTTTTTATGAACCGTTAAGTTCCAAGCCCTAGATGCTTGTTTCAATCCATATATAGCTTTTTCTAGCTTACAAACCTTATCCTCTTGTCCCTGAATCTTAAATCTTTCAGGTTGCTCCATATAAACTGTTTCTTCCAGCATTCCATTTAGAAAAGCCGTTTCCACGTCTAAGTGTTTTATATCCAAATTTCTTTCTGCAGCTAAAGCTATAAGACCTCTAAGTGGAGCATACGTCTCGTCATAATCAACTCCAAAAGTTTGACTATAACCCTTAGCAACTAGTCTAGCTTTGTATCTTACTATTATTCCTTCTTCATTTCTCTTCCTTTTAAACACCCATTTACTAGAAACTACATTCTGTCCTTTTGGTCGATCGACTAGTTTCCATGTATTGTTCATCTGAAGGGAATTATACTCGTCTTCCATAGCTTTTAACCAGTAGTTATTTTCGTTACCATTTAGAGCTTCATCTGCAGTTTTTGGTTCATTTACCATCGATGTCAACAGTTTCGATTTCACCATTTCTGAGGTAATACTAATATTTGAGTTTTCCAAAGCCATTATCAAAGGATCAAAACGTGACGTTAATCCACCCAGCATTATGGCTCCAAGAGATTCGTCATCTATATCTTTGCCGATATCTGCTAACTGCTGAGCTGTCTCCATTATTACTGTTAGGTAATTTTCCATGGAATCAAAATCACTTAATCTTAAGCGATACAGTTTTCTTTGCAGACTAAGTCGCCTACCCAATCCTTTATCCTCGTAATGCTTAGCCAAAATATCCCAAGCTTCCTTTCCTATATTACATCTTTTAACCAAAGTTAATGCATTACCTTCCAAAGTAAGCGATATTTTGGTAAATGCCTTCAAATCCTTTTGTTTCTTAGTAGCCTCATTTGTCGTATTTCCTGTTGGATAACCAGAGATAGACTCCCATAAATTTTCATGCATGAGATACATACGCATTTTGAATTTCCATGTGCTGTAGCCGGATCGATCATGCAATGATTTTATGACTGCAAGAGATATACCTCCACTAGAACTTGTACTTTCAGACATTTCTTTTTAAATAATTGGTGTCTGGGCCCGTAACCTGTTGTAAAATAAACTCTAAATGAGATGAAAAGAATTTATTTTTATTCTGTCAGTATACAATTACTTTGACATAACTATCAAATACTATTAAACGAGCAAGGTTTGTATGTGTGTGTCTGTGTATGTGTGTGTGTGTGTGTGTGTGTGTGTGTGTCCAGAGGATCTCGAAATCCACTCGTCAGAATTCAATGAAACTTTCAGGGTAAACTAATTCCTATCTAAATCGACAGAAAATATAGGTCTCATGTCTGTGAAAATTCGATCTTCCGAGATATTTACAAGAAAAGTTAAGCTTTTAGTTTTATTTCCTAGCAACGGCAACTTGTTTCTGTAGTAATATACTATAAAGGAGAGAGGATATAACGTCACATTCCATAGGCGTACTTTGCAAAATAAGTTTCTATAATATAAATAAGGTCACGGCATATAAAATATATATACCCACTTCGTAGATTAAATTTTGAAGTTATATTATTTACAAAAAATAAAAATAAACCTTATGCATCTGACACTTTAACATTGAACGAATTAAATTTAACCAATAAATAACAAGGAGGATTATATGTTGGGATTAAACTGTTTTTAATCTCTTGGCATTAAAAGTAACGCTTCAGTACTTACCTAAACTCAAAGATTAAAAAAAAAGTTAGTTCAAGAACTATCTATAAAAGTCACTGTCTTCACTAAAATTACTGGTATCACTATAATTGTCTTTTCTGAGGTTTATTATTATAGGTTCTATTAAATTATCCATTGATAGTGGATATACTTTCCTAAATGAATTTTCCACCTTTTTAACATGATCAATGCATTTTCCCCAATGTTCTCTATTTACATCTGAAAATGCCTTCAAAAACAAATTTCGCACATCAGGAAATTTAAATGTTTTATTGGTTTGAGAAACATAACCTTTTAATAATTGTGACCAGATCAGTTCAATGGGATTTAACTCTGCGTGGTACGGAGACAATCTGAGAATTTTAATTAGTTTTTCTCTGGCCATCTCATCTATAATATATTTTTTGAATTTTGAATTTGAATTACTAATAATTCTTCCTTCAAGGATTTAGGAGGACTGATAATATTTTTAGAATGAAGCCATTTTGAAATATATATTATTACAAAATTCCGAATCAATTAAAATACATACGATACGGCTATGAATAAATAAAGTCTGACTTATCTGTCAAAATAACAGGTTTATTACAGTAAAAACAAGATTAAATCTAGACAAAAACTATATTAGGCCGATCAGATGTATTAAAATTTAAATTTTAACTAAAAATAAGCATTGAAGGATGAGGTGAAAATAAAATTTCTACCTCTTGAACCTGTACTACGTTCTGCAAATTAAATACTGCACTCCTTTCTTCTGTATAGTATAGTAGTAAAAAGGTTTGACTTTATTTAATTTCTGGCGTTTAAATCTGAAAGAATTCAATTTTAAATTTGCCGCTTTTTATCCATAATGACCTACAAATTTTGACAACTACTGACATGCACATCTCTGGTTAATTGTTAAGAAAATGGGACCGGCTGGGATTTTCATGAAATTTTCGCAGATGCTATAAAACATGATAAAATCAATATACTTAGCAATAGAAATTTTTGCGCGGAAAAATATTTGTCACATTTTTTTATTCTACAAATGCCCAAGTAGCAATTTATAACCAGAATAAACCTGAAAAGTATAAAAAAGAAAAGGTTCATTTGACGGACATAAATAATTTGCTTGTCAAATGACAGCCATCTCATAAATTCTAAGTTGAAAATACAACGTTGCCAATTCAATTTCTGAAATCATGGGTTTAGGTAAATATTTATAGGAACGTTGAGTAACACTGTTAAAATGGACACTTGTCAAAATGTGACACCTGTCAAAACGTGACAACTGTTAAAATGTGATACGTGTCAGAATGTTACAACTGTCAAAATGAACAAATGTCAAAATATGACACCTGTCAGAATGTAACAAATGTCAAAATGTCACACGTATCGTACTTTTCTTTATTTATTACACAGATCTAACCTAACCTAAAGCTAATCTTTTTTTTTTGGCGGGTGGTAATGCTTTATGCACATCGGGTAAAGGTTCTTCCCTTCCCCGATAGTGTGAGACTACCCCTTACGGTTACTCACTAAAACCATCCCACTGAAACCACTATGCCCTACACGCTGCTGTTGCCCGTCACGGAAACGGGGCCTGTCCGCCGTGACTATTCGCGAAGACCAAGCGTCAGTAGATGTAGCCCTAAAAGGGTGAAATCTCCAGAAACTAGGCAACTTTTAATGCATTTAACTAACCTCTGTGACAAGCAGTTGATAAACGTCAACAACACCTGCAGCAAATTGAAAATTAACACTGACAGCTTTTTTTAATTTTCCCGCCTGCTTTCAAGCCAATCGCCAATCAACTTTCTATTTATCTACCTTTCTGTAGTTCAAGTAGATGTCGCCCACTCCGTGATTTTCACGAATTAATTAATAATTTGTCAGGTTATAAATACACTTAAATTATATACTCATTGGACTGCTTAAAAATGTAGATTTGAATATTAAGAGCGAAAGCTCGGTGACCAGATATTTTTTTTATTAATATAACAACAGATATAAAATCATACGCTGACTGGATTAAATTTAATTAGGACATAGTACATACTAATAAAGTAAACAATTACAATAAAAAAGGTATTTTTGTCATACGCAGTTTCATTCACGCCGGTAAACAGGCCGGATGAGATCGGATATCTCGTGGAACTGATAGGGGTTGGTGGCACATTTACACACTTGTTAGTCGGTAGATCACCTGCACGACAAAGGCAAAACTACTGGTCTTGAATTGAAAAAGAAGGAAGTTACTTTGGTGGATCAATCACAAACAGCTATTGCTTTGACTTTGTGGGGCTCTGAAGCGGAAAATTTCGATGGGACAAACAATCCCGTCATTGTTATAAAAGGAGCCAGAATTAGCGAATTTGGTGGTGGAAAAAATTTGAGTACAATCAGCAATACAAATATTAAAATCAACCCTGAACTGAAGGAGTGTTATAAAATCAGAGGGTGGTACGACAGCGAAGGTAGTACCCTAGAGACTAAGAATTTAAGTGCTAGAACCGGATCTGGAAATTACACAACTAATTGGATGACATTTAAGGAGGTTAAGGATCAAAAACTAGGCAGTTCAGATAGAGGTGATTATTATCAAGTTGTAGGAACAATTTTACTTCTGAAGGCTGAAAATATCATCTACAAAGCTTGTCCTACTCTGGAATGTAATAAAAAACTTGTGGATATGGAGAATGGGATGTACAGGTGTGAAAAATGTAACAGGGAGTTCCCCAATTTCAAATACCGCTTGCTGGCAAGTATGAATGTTGGAGATCATACGGGCAACCAGTGGATCAGTATGTTCAGTTCTGAAGTAGAAAAAATATTGGGGATGACATCAGAAGAAGTGGGGCAGCAAATGGAACAGAATGTTGAACAGATTTCCAGCATTGTTGATAGAGCACATTTCAAAGAGTTTCTGCTCAAATGTAGAGCAAAGATCGAAACCTATAATGACGAAGCCCGCTTAAAAACTGTTTGTGTCAAAGTTGAACCTGTAAACTTTGAAGAATATAACTCCTTCCTTATTGAAAGAATACAACAGTTAACAGGTTAAAATGTTATACTACCTTTTTATTTATCTCCTAGTTTATAGAATTTTCGTTTAGTTTAGTGCATAGTGCTATGTAATAATACAACTTTAATTTTTGGGTTTAAGGTGAATGAGGACCGTAGTTCGGATTAGCCTTAGTTGCAGAAAGGAGACGTTAAAATTAAGCAAGCAAGCAATAAGAGCTGGCCTTAGAAGTAGTAGGCTTGCCTGCTGTTAACCACACCGCTAGTGCACATACATACAACTTCCTTTATGTTTTTTTTACAAATACATCCTTCGAGAAGGAAGTTTAAAACAAAAATACAATACAAAAAACAAAAGAATTATCTTGCGATCGAACCCAACAACCGTTGCATTGTCATTCTGTGCAACAACTGCATAAACACTTCAAAGCACTCTGCGCCCACACAAAGACAAGACTTTAACACTCAAAAAAAAAGAAGAGATTCAAGAAGGCCGTACGCGCTCCTTATGCAACGTCGCAGCGGTCGTGGCCGCCTCGGATGAAAATGGAGGCGCTAAGCGACGTCAGTGTGTCCGCCGCATCGCTTCGAGCCGCTAACTTGATGTGAGCCGGTGTCTACGATCAAAGATTGCCGCGATTTTATTCAATCGCGCGTATAATTTTTAGGGGGTTTCCAGACGCGTTTGTTTTTTGGTGTTTGGGGGAGAAGTTGTTGAGATTTTGTGTGTGTTGAAAATAGTTTAGAAAAATTTTTGAGTGTATTGGAAATTGTTTTTTGTGCTTTATTTTCTTCAATGAATTTAAAGGTAAGTTTGTTTTTTTTTATAAAAATGAAGACGGTTATAAAATATAGAAATTAAAAAAGGCAATAAAAAGTGCTTTTAAATAACTGTTCTGAAAAAATTTTTTTTTTTTTATTTTCTCCGATGAATTAATTAATTTTTTTTTACATTTAAAAATTGCCATCTGGGACGAGATTCGTAAAATAAATACTTTTTAAATGAGAAAATTATTAAAAATGGAACTGAAAAGTGTTTTTAAGGACGAAGAATATTTACAAAATTATTTGGAAACAAATATAGAAAAAAAAAACGAAAAATTATTAATATTAATATAGAGATAAAATTAATTAATTTTTAATACTTTTTAAATGAGAAAATTATTAAAAATGGAACTGAAAAGTGTTTTTAAGGACGAAGAATATTTACAAAATTATTTGGAAACAAATATAGAAAAAAAACGAAAAATTATTAATATTAATATAGAGATAAAATTAATTAATTTTTAATACTTTTTAAATGAGAAAATTATTAAAAATGGAACTGAAAAGTGTTTTTAAGGACGAAGAATATTTACAAAATTATTTGGAAACAAATATAGAAAAAAAAACGAAAAATTATTAATATTAATATAGAGATAAAATTAATTAATTTTTAATACTTTTTAAATGAGAAAATTATTAAAAATGGAACTGAAAAGTGTTTTTAAGGACGAAGAATATTTACAAAATTATTTGGAAACAAATATAGATAAAAAAACGAAAAATTATTAATATTAATATAGAGATAAAAAAGGCATTAAAAAAATTGGAAAGGAAAAAATTTAATAAAAAAAATATTTACAAAATAAGGAAAATTCTATTTAAAAAATTACTTATATTACTTATAAAAAATTATATGTGTTGAGAATAGTTTAGAAATCATTTGACACATTTCTTCAATGAATTTAAAAATAAATTGGTTTTTAGACACCATTAAAAAGTCCAGTATTAGGGAAAAATGTTTTTGGATAAGAAAAAAATAAAACGTTTCTGTTAACCAAAACTGTTAAATATCAAGCTAAAAAAAATTAAAAAAAAAATATTAAAAAGGATGTAAATTATGCCTTCGAGTGACATTTTAATGCGGACATTGCTCGAGCGCCAGATTATTTAATACAACCCTTAGAAACGGCGTCTTAGGGGCACAGGTAGCTTCAGATGGAGATACGGAATCTCTAGGGGTCTTGTTGATTTCAGAAACAATATTTTTTATATATATTATTTTTTTTAAAACTCTGAAAAGAGGTAAGGTCTGTGATTATAAACCAAAAAAATATCGTTGACACACATATTGCTTACGAAAACTAATATCTACAGATTCAAAATATACTTTTTCAAAGCCCAACCCTCAAAACAATAAAAAAATCTTTGCTGCTCTAAAGTGTATGCTAACTTCACAAATTCGAAAATAAAATCGAAAATTTGGTTTTTCCATTATATCTCGAAAAAAAAAATAAAAATTTCGAAAAACTAATAGCACCACGTAAAAGATAAAATAAAAATTGCGTCGAATGAATGTTGTAAAAAAATGATCATTTTAAATCATAATTTTTATTAATCAGAGATAATTTTCATCATTTTAATTATATTTAGATCAAAAGGAAAAGTATAATGATGATAAATGTACAAGGATTTTTTTTGTTATGCCTCTATTAATAGATATCTTCAGTTTTATAAAAATCAGTGACAATTTTAGAAATTATAACTTCCGGTCAAATTTTCTATGAGAAAACAAAAAATAATTAAAAACTAATGACTTCCTGAGAAAGCTTAGAGTCTTCTCTTTAAAAAGCTTTCTTTTTTTCTTTACGTATATTTTAGGCAAAGATACGTTAGTTTTTCCGAACGCCTCGCCTGAATATTTGTATTCAACGGCTCGGCGCGCGTAGAGTTTTCGAATTTGCTTTCTTATTTTTAATAATTTTTTATAGTAGTACAAATTCTTTTTTAAAATAACTTATAATATTATTTTTTAGTAAAATTTTCCGCTCTTTCACGTGGTGCTATTAGTTTTTCGAAATTTTTATTTTTTTCTCGAGATATACTGGAAAAACCAAACTTTCGATTTTATTTTCGAAATTGTGAAGTTAACATACACTTTAGAGCATCCAATATTTTTTATTGTTTTCTACACCCTTTCAAGTACTTAAGCGCCAAGTTTCATCGAGATCACATTTTGTGCGAGGTCAAACTCTCTGCTATAGCCAAAAATCGAACATTTTATCATTTGAAATAAATTTTTAATTTGATCTGAAATTGATTGCTTAAAAAAATAACTTCATTACAAAATTTACAAAAATGTTTTAATAATTTGTTATTTTAATAAAACATAGTGTTCAAAAGAGGCTGTTTTAAAATAAAATTGAAGCTAAAAGTAATTTAAAAAATATTTAATTATAAAATTATTTGCAAAAGAATAATATTTCTGATGGCTAATCAAAAATTGTTCTTTTTATTTTTTCATTACTTAATTAAATTGAAAATGGGTATTTTTATGTGCATATTTATATCATTAAAACAACGAAAATTATTAATAATAAAATGGGATTGGATTAATTATAAATTACAAGCTCGTGCAATAAATTTTTTGTAACAAATAATATAAACTGGTTATAAAGATAACAATTAATAATAAAAACTATATAATTATACAAAACATTTTTATGAACCCATTAAAAACAAAGAATTAACACATATAACACAAAATGTATCCAATCTAGAAATAATAGATGTGGTTTGCATTTACATCAAACGAATATTTTTGCTTTTGCTGCTGCGAGAAAATAACCACATGATGAAGGCGAAACACAATAAAAATTATACCGGACGTTCAAAACTGAAATCTGTTAAACAAGAGTAAAAAGTTTTTGTCCGGATTTTAGAAATTCCTGAAATATGTGCAAGACGTTTATTTGCAATGACAGAAATAGATGAAACTTATCACATAATAATAATAATAATAATAATAATAATAATAATAATATTTATTCATTCATTCATTCACTACAATAAGATATAATTACAACATATTTTGAGAATAAATATCTGTATTTCAAAATGACCGATTTTTTTTTTTTTTTTTTATTTTTTATTTTATTACCGTTGCGTCATGTTTAGGGTCACTTTAGCTAAAGCTAGACTGTGTTCCTAAACATGAATAGACTTTGGTCATTTTGAAATAATTATAAAATTATAAATATAAAATAAAATGATTTAAATGAAGATTTAAAGTTACGTATTAATAATATAAATATAAAGTTATTATAATTAATAATATAAAGTTAAGAATTAAAAACTAACTAATTAAAAACAGTAGTAGGGAATTATAATATATTTAATTTAAAATTTAAAACAAGTTTTGATTAAAATTGATTAAAATATTTAAAATTATTCGATATTATATACCATATAATATAATAGCGTGTTTAAACCAAGATATAACAGGTCTATAATAGTATTTTGTCAATTGATGTTAGAAGCCAATATGTTCATTTGTTTTTGAAATTTTTAATGTAAATTTCCATTTTTAATTCTTTTGGTAAGTGATTGTATAGATTTTGTCCCACATATATGAAACATCGCTGTCCAATAGACTTGTGAGACTTAGGAAGAATTACGTTTGCATTTTCTCGAAATCTTGTTGGATAAGTATGTGTTATATTCTTATTTATAAAATTATTTTTTATTAAATACAGTAAGGCAGTTTTGTAAAATAGTTGTCTGATATTCAATAATTTCGAATTTTTGAAAAGCAAGTTCGATGGAAATTGTTGGTTAAGATTGAATATTATTTTGATAATTTTTTTCTGTATTATTTCCAAAGGTTTCATATTATTCGAATATGCGCCTCTCCATGCGATTATGCCATAATTTAGGAGTGATTGGACCAAACTGAAATACATGATTTTAAGGTTTTTTTCGTCTAATATGTGGGTCATTAGTTTGAATAGATATAACAATGATCTTACTTTTTTGGTCAAGTTCTGAATTTGAAGGTCCCATTTTAGGTTATTATCAATAATAATTCCTAGGTATTTTGTATTGGTTGTAGTCTGAATCTGATATGTATGATTTCTTCTAAAGGGTAGATGTAATTCTAATTGTACTGTATTTGGTATTCCATTTTTATAATTTGAAAAAGGCAGATATACTGTTTTATTTATATTGATGGTGAGAAGATTTTCATCGAACCATTTAATCATTATTTTCAAGTCTTGTTTCAGCTTGGTTTCGACTTCCTCCCATGAATTCCCATCTAAAAAAAGCACGGTATCGTCGGCAAATGAGATTATCGTTCCATGGCAGTTCAACGTTAAAAGTTTATTCATATAAATTACAAATAATATGGGGCCTAATACTGTTCCTTGTGGTATTCCAAACGTTATCTCTCTCTGATTACTAATCGTTTTATCAATTTTAACCATTTGTTTTCTTTTATTTAGGTAGTTTTTGAGAAGTGTGTGAGTGGGGCCACGAATGCCTATATCATATAGTTTAGATAGTAGCTTGCCGTGGCTTACGGTATCGAAGGCTTTTGCCAGATCGATAAATATCCCAGCACACGGCCTGCTGCTATCCAAACTTGTGTAAATTTTATTCACAAGTACAGCAATAGCATCACTGGTCGATTTTCCATTCCTAAATCCGAATTGGAAGTTGGACAGAAGTTTATTATTTTCTAAAAAGTTTACCAATCGTTCTTTTAGAGCCTTTTCAAAAATTTTACTTAGAATAGATATAACACTAATAGGGCGATAGTTTTTTGGATCGTTACGATTTCCATTTTTGAAAATTGGTTTTATTACAGCTACTTTGAACTGAGTTGGACATTCTCCTTTACTGAACATAAGGTTTATTAAGTGACATAACGGTTTCGCAATAAATTCAGTTATTTCTTTTAGGGCACATGGGAAGAAAGATTTAAAATATTACATCAAATTAGTTCTAACTTAAATTTAAAACTATTTTTGGTAAAAAATTCCATAAAACACATTATTTTATTCTTTTAAAATTAATTAAAAAACAAATATATTCATCTCTATAATCTCCAAATAATCTTTTTCCAAATTTTTGACACCTGTTTGGCTAATAACCGTTTGATAATATTTTGGCAAACATCTTGTATTCTAATAATAAAAACAAACAACATATATCATAGAGATATTAATTTACAGCTGTTACAGAAACAATTATTTTGTTCGGAAACCTGTAATCCTGCTTTAATTTATCAACACGTTCAGTGCCGCAAATTAATTTGCTAACTCTAGATGTCAGTGACACGTGTTTTTGAATTTTGTTACAAAACTTATTTAATGTACAATATTTTTCATACCCATTGGTTAATGGATTTTAACAAAAAAACAACAAAAGCTCTAGTTTCCTTTGGGAACTCTAGCAACCTTTTTTACCTTTTTTTTAGTCACATATTTAAAAAAAAAGTTTTTCAATGATTGTTTCACATTAATGTTTGACTTCAGTACCCTATGGGCCTGACGATGGTAGTCTGCCGAAACTAGTTGCCCCCCCTTATATTTTTAATTATTAAATGTGTGGTCCTGACTTTATTTATTAAATATTTTATATTTTAGGTGTATTACTCCAAACAATTTCGTAATATTAAAACAGTATTTTTATTGGTTAATTAGTTTTCAATAACTATTTATTAGTAAGCAAATACGCGTAATTTTGCAACCCCCAATACAAGTTGGGAATTCGTTGCTTAAGTTGTCAAAACTCACTTCTCAAATTCAGTTTTCAGTTTTATTGATATAGGGTAGCACATTTGCAAACTATTCTTTAGTTTTGTCATTCTGTTTATTGTAATAAAATGTACTAATTCAAAAAACTGAGAGTTCAAGTCGACCGCGAATTTCACGCTCGCTTTTCATATTGGCAATTAACGTGTTAAAATGTGTGACTAAGATACATACTTAAATATCACACTCATCTTTATAAATTATATATATTAGCGTCAATTGTTGCTTTAATTATTTATTACCAAATATACAATGATGCCGACAAAAATAAAATTATGGAGTAGAGATATTAATGATATAGGATCATCCATTACTAATTGTTGGCTGAAAAACGCCAGATCACTTCGTATGTGTACGTTGTTTTTTGTTTTTAGTTAGTTGGTGATTTGTATTTTTGACAAAATATTGTATTGTCATACAAAATTTAAAATTCTTTTCACCAATCTTTAATTTACTACGATATAAAAACCACCAACAGGTTATGGGCCCAGAACGTTTCTAATTGCCAAATAACATAGAATATTTAATAATTTAATTTAATCAGATATAATGACATCAACACTAATGTCGTAATTTTAAGGAGGGGGTCCACAAAGTATGACAGTGTTTTGGTACACTCGTAGAAAACAATTACGTCCGTATTACTAAAAAAGTTGTTCTAAATTAATTTTTTCTTAGGAACATTATTTTTAGGTACTTAATCTCTGGGAGCCAGATCCGTAGAATACGGTGGATGGGAGAGCAATTGACAGTGAAATTTAGCCCTTTTTCTACTTTTTTATATTTATATTAATTTAATGAGTTTTCAATTTTACGACTGTCAAAGAATTGTAAAGTACCATACCATATTTTTCCTGCACTTTTTCCGTCTTAACATCAGTAATAATTTTTTTCGTAAAATTCGATAGTGGTAAATGATATTTCATCCAATATTACCGTGAAAAAAATTATGTTGGTCTCTTTTTTATGATTTTACTTAATTTTCCGCACCTCTTTAGTGTTTTTTCAACTTATTCCACCCTTTCCAATAAATTAAAAATTAAAAACGTTTCATGGAGGAATCAAACAGGCAGTGAAAAATAAAAAAATTGATAACCATTTTTTGTATTTACAGGTCACGTCTGGCCTATAAAATGCGTTTTTACAAATAAACACAGGCTAAATAAATACTATCTGTAATTAGAGAAATTTCTTTTCTATCATCAAATTGTCCCAAAATAGGTAACCAATGGGACATGAGACCCATTCTAGATTAATATTTTAATAAGATTTTTATTTCAGAGTTTTTAATTTTTTTCTCAAAAACTAAGCGAGATACGAATAAAATAGAAGAAGCAAAAAATTTGTGTGTTCAACTGTTTAATCCAAGAAAAGTAACGAATATACAAAAAAACAGTGGCGTACAATGATTTGTCCTAATATCAATTAGATTACCTTGTGGGGCGTCACTGGAATTAATAATTTAATTCTAATGATATTCAAAGTTGCCCCTTATTGCCGCAAATAAGCATGCCAAGTTTTATCAAAATCAACCAAATTGTTTTTTGAGCAATTCATAAAAAACTCTTTTGTTCTAAAATCAAAACAAATTAGGACCCATGATTATGGGAATAAAAATCTTTTTTCCTGAAAAACCGATCCTGAACGTTTGACGGTTTAACCCTGGGTGACCCTGTATATTTACCCCATCCCTGCTGAAAAAAGTATTTATACAGGGTGTGTCACGAAGGTGGCTCATTAGCCATACATAGAGAACTACAGATATTTGAAATTTGAAAATTGAGCCATACATAGAGAACTACAGATATTTGAAATTTGAAAATTGGGTTACGGGGGTTTGTCAGTACGACCTATTCAATGAAAATATTTTCAACTTTCGGTTATACCGGAAGTAGACATCAACTTTGTTATTTCAAATGGCATGTACGATTTTTCTTTTTATTTTTGGATTCAGCATCAAATTTCAAACAAAAAATTATCCACATACCAGAGGTCTAAGTTTAACAGCTTCCGAGATATTTGAGATTTTTGTAAATTTTTTTGAAAAACACGCATTTACTTTAATTTCCGTATCTGGCTTAGTTGTTAAGCTATTAATTTCAAATTTTATACAGAGATTGTGAGAATATCCTTCTAGCATACGGTGAAACGTCAAATGCGATATTTTATACAGGGTGTCTAGAATGGAGCGTCCAATGTTCATATTTTCAATTCTCAATAAGTCGATAATTTCAAATGTATTTTATTATCAGTTTTTTATTCTCTTTCGATCTGCATTAGCATTTCCTATACCTAAAGTTACGTATTTCTGAGTTATTGCTAGATTTATTATAATTTGGAGATATCTTACATAAATTGGTGGGTAATATAATCTAGCATACCATGAAAATTGAAAAGACAGTTGTAATAAACAAACTACTGGACAATTATATTATTTTATTTTCTAACTTCGTTCAATTTGTAAGTGAAAATGGCTCTTCTAGGTTACAGTAATGAAGATGCTATGAAGTGTTTTAAAAGATTTTCTAAAACTAACTTTTGCATCACGCAATGACGCATTTGGAAAAGCACGAAAATAAGCTGAGACTGTTATTTCCAATTCTTCAACAACTTTTGATTTGGTCTTTTTAACTTTTGGTTTAATCGATCCGTGCAATAAAAGATTGTCTATAATATTCCTGACCATTTCCCTATTGGGTCTGCGTTTTCTGAGTATCTGCGAATAATTGGCACGTACCTACGACTAATTATGTTATTGCTTTTACCATAAATCATTACCAGATTTAATAAATTTTCATTCAAACCAGAAAAGCCATTTTCACTACAAATTGAACGAAGTTGAAAAGAAATAGTCTAATTGTCCAGTAGTTTGTTTATTACAACTGTCTTTTCAATTTTCATGGCACGCTAGATTATATTGGACACCAATTTATGTAAAAAATCTCCAAATTATAATAAATCTAGCAATAACTCAGAAATACATAACTTAAGGGAATGTTAATGCAGATCGAAAGAAAATAAAAAACTGATTCAGACATGAAAATAAAATACAAGGTGTTTCATTTGAAATTATCGACTTATTGAGAATTGAAAATATGAATATTGGACGCTCCATTCTAGACACCCTGTATAAAATATCGCATTTGGTGTTTCACCGCAAGCTAGAAGGATATTCTCACACTCTCTGTTTAAAATTTGAAATTAATGGCTTAACAACTAAGCCAGATACGGAAATTAAAGTAAATGCGTGTTTTTCAAAAAATTTTACAAAAATCTCAAATATCTCGGAAACTGTTAAACTTAGACCTGTGGTATGTTGATAATTTTTTTGTTCAAAATTTGATGCTGAATCCAAAAATAAAAAGAAAAATTATACATGCCATTTGAAATAACAAAGTTGATGTCTACTTCCGGTATAACCGGAAGTAACCGGAAGTTGAAAATATTTTTATTGAATAGATCGTAATGATAAAGCCCCGTAACCCAATTTTCAAATTTCAAATATCTATAGTTCTCTATATATGGTTAATGAGCCACTTTCGTGACACACCCTGTAGTAAGTATTATCTACGAGAAATGGTGGGCCCATCCGAAAAAAATTCCTGGCTACCCCACTGCTGTAGTTGGATGATTTAAATAGTGAAAATAATTGTTAACCAACATAAGTCGTTTGAAAATGAAAATGCTTCGTTTTTTATTTTAAAATCATATTTAATGAGAGAAAATAAATAAGTTAATGAGATACAGAAACATTAAACAATAATCGCAAAAAAATAAATTAGGAATGAAATAAGAATTGAGCCTTCTGTCTAAGCAACAGATGCGAAAACTCTTGAACGTTCAACTTTTAAAAATATTTAAATGTGTATATCATATTTTTACTTTGTTTCTAGTATAAAGGATTGGCAATATAATCTCGCATCGTTGAAATAAATAACTTCCCACTTTTCATATATTTCATCATATTTTTAGTAGCCAGAAAGCTATTTTTCTCACCTGTAATAAAAAAATCAAGGTTTAAAGTTTTCTATTTATATTCATTCTCTTTTATTGTCTTAGTTGGTTGTTTTTTTTTTTTTTTTTTTTACTTCTGTGTCAACGGCATCGACTACTACGGCCATTAGCCTCGTGTTCTGTGTAGGCTTTGTTACTGTTTCCCAGCGCCACTTTAGGAACAGCACTGTTAATTAGAACCCAACAGTGAATGGTCGAGTGAGGAATCACACCTGGTATATGAAAATCAATTTCAAAATTTTTAATTAATTAAAAATCAGAAAAAGATTTCTGCCTTTGGTGTGATTCGAACCCACAACCCTTGGATTATGAGTCCAGTGCTCTACCGCTGAGCCACCCACCCCCCTTTAGTTGGTTGTTATTCACCTTTTTGCGTGAAATCCTTGTGGGGTTTTATTATCCTGACAATCCAAAATTAATTTTGATCTCAAATGTCCCATCCATGCCAACAAACATGTCGAAATTTCTTTCTTTTAGAGTCGGTACTTATACCTCACTATGGTCTATTTTTATGCATGAGAGACTTAGAAACTTAGTACGGTCATTTTAAATATTTTTACGGAATAATCTAAATATTTCCTAAAATTGTCATAAATGTACCTGAGCTAATACAAGTTTTGCGTCTTTTATTAGTCTTTTATAACCATAAGCTGTACAGAACAATAGAAAAAGGTTTAGACAGGCCAAAAGCCCTGTGTATTAAAGATAACATAGCCGTATCTTAAGATTATTTTCAATAAGTACCTATTTGCCAATTTTGTTTTATTTTAATTCTAAGAATTTCTTACAGTAATCGAATTATAAGTAGATAAATCCCTTAGTAAGGAGGTCCAGTTGTGTATTCTTGACAGCTTACTAAATGTCGTTTAGTTGCAACATGCAAGGTGCAGTGTGCAGTCTATTGTGAATTCTAGTGTGATCATGGAAAATTTGGAAGTACCGCGTAAACGACAAAAAATCGGTCCTTTAACAGTTAATGAAAAAACATTAATATTTAATTGTTTTAAATCATTTACAGACAAACATTTATGTAAAAGTGTTGATGACACAGTGGAATTAGTTAGTAGTACGCTTGGTGTTGGGAAATCTACGATTTACAGAGTTGTTAAAGAAGAGAAATGTGGCGAGTTTCAAACAGCACGTAAAGCTCCAGGAAAACCAAAATTTCAAATAGAAAATCATTTGAAAGAAAGACTTCGAAGGAAAGTGCATGCGTTCTTCTTTAGAAAAGAATTTCCGACAGTAGACAAAGTTCTTGCCACGGTTCGAGATGATAAGGATTACCCTGAAATGAGTCGAAGCACACTATGGAAACTTTTAAAAGAAATAGGTTTTCTATGGAAAAAGCATTCCAGAAAGTCTATTTTAATAGAAAGAAGCGATATTGTAGTATGGAGAAGAAATTACCTAAGGACTATAAAAGAAATGAGAAACCAAAGAAGAAATATATTTTATTTAGATGAAACATGGATCAACGAGGGACATACACCAAATAAATTTTGGCAAGATGAAACTGTTACAAGTCGAAGACAGGCTTTTTTAAATAATTTATCTACTGGTTTAAATCCACCATCAGGAAAGGGGCGCAGACTGATAATAGTACACATCGGTAGTTCAAACGGTTTTGTTAAAGGTGGTTTATTGACTTTTGAATCTACTCGTACCGGTGACTACCATGAGGACATGAATGCTGATGTCTTTAAAGAGTGGTTCGAACAAATGATAGATCTTCTTCCTCAGAACTGTATAATAGTAATGGATAATGCAAGTTATCACTCGAGACTTACAGAAAAAATGCCCACAACCAAGTGGTTAAAAAAAGATTTACAGAATTGGCTAAATTCAAAGAATATTAAGTTCCATCCCGGTTCTGTGAGAAGAGAACTGTATCATTTGTGTTCCCTTCATAAAGAGAAATTAAAAAAATATGAAATTGATGAAATTGCAAAAAATCGTGGGATGACGGTGGTTAGATCACCACCATATCATTGCGAAGTAAACCCGATTGAACTGATATGGGCACAAATAAAGGGAGAAGTTTCAGGAAAAAATAATTCTTTTAAAATGAGTGATGTTAAACAGTTGTTTTTGGAGGCTGTTAATAATGTGAAGCCTGAAAACTAGGAAAAGGCAGTAAATCATACGATTAAAGAAGAAGAGAAAATGTGGAAGTTGGACAATATTACTGATGAAATGATCGAGCCACTCATTGTAAATATTGGTTGCGACAGTTCATCTTCTGATTTCGATTCTGATTGGATTTGTAGGTAAGAAGTAGTTTTTATATTAAAATTATTATTTATGAACGTAACGTTGTTTAAAAGTCAAAGTTTAAACCCTTATACCTACATAACCCGTTTGACACAATGTTCTTAACATACCTTGTGGAAAAATAAAATATTTTAGAAAAAATTGCACTTTTTTACCTTCAGCTGCTTAGAAGTTATAAGCAGGTTAATTAGGTGAAAATATAAGTGTACACCCGATATATTTATTATATTTATACAAAGGTTATTTCATACGAAAATACTCGAGGTATAACTTCACAAAATATTTTAACTGTCTACTAAAAGAAGTGGTACGCCTATGGATTACGAACGCTTTATTATTTTAATACTCTCTCATACATAAAAATAGACTATAGCAAGGGGTGAAGTGGAAGGTCAGGGGCGCAGATGAGAGTGGGACGCCAACTACACTAAAATAATGTCATATAAAATTTTCAATTATTGCCTTTTAAAAAAGAGTTTCATTTAGACTTTTACAATTTTTTGTATCCAAAGTATACCCCTTAAAAATGTAAAAAATTGTAAACATTAGATGATTTTCTGGAGTTTTGTTTTTATTTTAAATTCGTGTGACCAAATTTAGAATGTGACACCTCAGCTGATAGACCAGGGCAAATCATTTTGGAACAAAAAAATTCTTAACAATATTAATGGTAGAAAAAATTAAGACGACTGTTTAAAAGTTCTGGAAGGGGGTGGGGGTAGCTAAATATACGTTTTGAGAGTTGGATATTGGTTTTTTTACGGTTTGTGGCTGAAACATGCATGCTATCGAAAAAAGTTTAATGTAAAAGTTGTAGATAATTAAAAATTCTAAAACTTTTGTATCAATTATTTTTCAACATAAGCTCAAAATTATCGAGAAAATCGCTAAAAACAGTTTTTTTCGTTTTTAATTTTTATCTCCCAGAAAAATAAGTTTTTTTGATGAAACTCGGTGAAAACGTTCTTTTTTGTGCTTTAAATAAACTGTAATTTGTCCAAAGCAAAATATTTATTTTATAAAAAGCCCTGTGGTAACTTTTTCGGAAGTCGTCTTGATTTTTCTTAATTTACTTACAATTTTTCAAAAATTCAGCCATTTAAAATCGGCTCATCCCTGGTCTATGAACGAAAATAACTTTTAGCGTCCGAAAATAACGATAATAAGATTATTCGGGGGTTGGATGGCTCAGCGGTAGCGACCTGGATTTATGACCAAAGGGTTGTGGGTTCGAATTACACCGAGGGTAAAAATTACTTTTTGATTTTTAATTAATTAAAAGTTTAGAAATCGATATTCATATAACCAGCGGTTATGATTCCCCACTCGAGCATTCGCTCTCGGGTCGTAATTAATAGTGATGTTCTTAAATTGGCGCTGGGAAACAGTAACAAAGCCTACACAGAACACGAGGCTAATGACTGTAGCAGTCGATGCCGTTGACACAATGAAAACAAAAAAGTTTATTCAGTAAGAATTTTAAGATATTAAATCGATATCGACGGAATAATATAAATATGCGTTCATTGGCGGATATGAGGGGGGGGCCATGGGGGCCATGGCCCCCCCCTAGAGTTCTGAATAGTTGATATTGATATTGGACATGTAAGTAAACCTTTGATTGGTTTTCAACAAGAAGAAAACACACGTTATACAAACCAAAATTATGCTTTGTATTGAATATTTTCTCAAACACTCAAACATCCCAAATCGACACGTTTTTAAATTTCATAGGAGTCGTTTATCATCCAATATATTTATGAAACCGAAATATTCTTCTAAGCAGTGCGAATGTGTGCAAAAAACAGGCGGGCCGTTCAAAGGACTTTAAAACAGATAACGGTATAGTTTGTCTATTTTCAATTGCAGAACCAAACGATCCTATTTTATACCTACAAGCCGCCAATATCGACAAAGCCACTTGTCGGCACATCTACAAGCCGCCAAAGCCATCAAAGCAACTTGTCGGTACATCTGGGAATTTTGTTTCTGCAATTGAAAATTGAAAAACTATAAGCCGTGAGCGGTAAGAATCAAAGACAAAGGAATAAGTAGAAAATCGTTGTCTTTTGTCGGAAACCGCACATAAATGAAAAAATGATTATATTCCAATTGTTTTTGAAAGAAAGGGTCATTTGGCATTTGTTCTTGTTCTTCAAACAAGTAAGTGTGGTTATTATTGTAAATACTGTGTTGTCTTTGCCCAAGTTAGTGGCAGAAATAAGACAGAGTGTCTCAAAAGTCTGGTTCGAACGCCTGTGACAAAATTTGCCAAACTTTTTGGAAAAGATGGTGTCTTGGATATTCACGATTCCAATAAATATAATAAAGAAGCCATCTTGCGTTCATATATTTTCGTTAATTGTTAATAATTCGAAGTGTTATTTTCTTAGCAAGACAAAATATTCCATTTCGTGGACATAGGGATGATGGAGCATTATGAACACCAGTCAAGTTAACGAGGGAAATTTCAGAGAACTACTGCGATTTCGAATTGAAGCTGGAGACGGAATGTTAGAAGAGCATTTGAGATCGACTTCGTCCTAGGCAACTTATACCAGTAAAACTACCCAGAATCAATTGATACATTTTTGCAGTGAAGAAATTATTTATACCATAATATCAAAAATCAAGTCTGCGAAGTTTTACAGTGTAATGTTTGACGAGACCACAGATATATCTCATGTTTCTCAAATGTCACTAGTAATCAGATACCTTGAAGGAAGTGAAGTGAAGGAAGACTTTGTAGGATTTATAGACTGCCATACCGAAAAATATAACCTAGACCCCAATACCATGGAGCCTGTTCTAACAGGTAAAATTCTGGGACAAATAGTCACAAGCCAAGTGAAGAAACTACATTTACCATTCATGGACTGTGTTGGAATTTGCATGGATGGCTGTAGCGTCATGACTTCTAAGCAGAATGGTGCAGTTCAAGAGGCTCAAAAAATGCTGACCTCGGTCGTCCGTTGTCCCTGTTTAAGTCATACATTGAATCTCAGCCTTTCTAAATCATCTTTTGTACAGTCCGTACGTAATGCTTTGGGAGTAATGAAGGATGTTGTCTCATTTTTCACCGCGTCCTCCAAGAGAAATTATGTCCTGAAACAAATCCTTCAGGGCCAACTTCATTCCCTGTGTGAGACACGATGGGTCATTCCTGCAATTTCGAGTATTTCTGCCAAAAATTATTGAATCACTCGATATAATATCGTCTTGGGAAGAAAGAGACTCTTCGAGTAAGGCACAAAACTATGCTTCTGCTTTAAAAAATAGTTCCTTCATTGTAAGTCTTTTTTGTATGTCTGAAGTTTTTTCTGTAACGATGCCGCTCAGCAAGTTGCTCCAGAAAAAAAACTTGGACTTAGGTGCCGCCAGTGATGCAGTTTTAAATACATTACTAGTTCTAAAAGAAAACCGACAAGAAGCTGAAAACCATTTTAACGCAATTTACATCAATATCGGAAAATCCCTAGATGAACTGGGGGTAACTTTGAGCAAACCCAGAACCACTGGAATCATGAGGCATAGACCAAATCCAAGTTGCGAATCACTGGAACAATACTATAGGCAGATTATATATATACCCTTGCTCGACAGTATAATTACAGATTTGGAGACCCGATTTACTGCTGAAACAACCAGTTTGTTCAATTTGAACATTATAATACCAACGGTAATTAGGGAAATGTCCTGTCTGGATTCAACGATACGGGCCTTAGTGGAAAGATTTAACAAACTTTTTGATCAAAATCTGGAGGTTTTGTTCACAGAATTCAAAAGCGAACTTATGTTGTGGAAGGCGAAATGGGTAAAAGCCACCGAAGAAAAACTTCCTTTTCCTGACGAGGCGTTAGGAGCCCTTGCTCACTGTGATAAAGTAATGTTTCCTTTGATAACATCATTTTTAAAAATTTTCATTACACTTCCGATCAGTGTTGAGTGTTGCCTCATCGGAAAGAAGTTTTTCTTCGCTGAGGCGAATAAAAAGTTGGCTCCGATCTACTATGTCAGAAGATAGGCTATCTGGCTTAGCCATTATTAACGCCCATCCGGACATTGCGATCAATGAACAATTAGTTATTGATAGATTTGCCAACAGTGGCCAAAGGAATATGGATTTTGTTTTATAAACAATAATTCTAGTTTTTGTTGAAGGCGTTTTAGTTTTGGAAGTTTATTATTAGAATTGTGGATTTGTGTTTTTGTTTGTTTGGCCATATTTTGTTCCAACTTATTTATATTAGTGTTTATATTGTTTATATTGTTCACATATATATATATATATATATATATATATATATATATATATATATATATATATATATATATATATATATATATATATATATATACCGGTAATCTTACGTACTGGCACCAAAAACTAAATCGACGTATACAAACCCGGAATTGTAGAGAGATAAGAGGTTCTACCGGCACCTTATATATGTTTTGACTGTATATGCTGTCTGGCACCATATATATTATTTCAGAATACACTTTTCAATTTTATCTTGGACAGACATATTCGACTCGAACGCTTAAGGAGGTTGGGGCGTTAGACAAGAATAATGAAAAATCTGAAAAAATATTTTTTAACAAATTAATGCGTATGACAAAATTTTCTATAAAAAAAACCTAAAGTCAAAAAGTTAAAAAGTTAAAATGTGATATCGATGAAACTTGGCATTTAAGTACTTGAAACGGTGCAGAAAACGATAAAAAAATCTTTGCTGCTCTAAAGTGTATGCTAACTTTACAATTTTGAAAATAAAATCGTAAATTTGGTTTTTCCATTATATCTCGAAAAAAAAAATTCGAATTACTAATAGCACCACATGAAAGAGCGGAAAATTTGACTAAAAATTATATTATAAGTTATTTTTAAAAAGAATTTGTATTACTATAAAAAATTTTATTTTGTATAAATCAATTTCTAAATTATTTTTAACTTTATTAAAAAAAAATAATTTCTGATTTATAGAAACACTATTTTGAAAATAAAAATTGTAAAAAAAATTTTAAAACATAAGTTTTACTAAACCCAGATAATCATCATTTTAATTATATTTAAACCAAAAGTAAAAGTATAATAATGATAAATCTACAAGGTTTTTTTTTGTTATGCCTCTATTAATAGATATCTTCACTTTTATAAAAAGCAGTGAGAATTTTAGAAATTATAACTGCCGATCAAATTTTCTATGAGAAAACAAAAAAAAAAATTAAAAATTAATGGATTCCTGAGAAAGCTTAGAGTCTCCTCTTTAAAATGCTTCCTTTTTTGTTTTTTGCTTACAATTTACACAAAGATACTTTAGTTTTTCCGAACGTCTCGCCTGAATATTTGAATTCAACGGCTCGGCGCGCGTCGAGTTTTCGAATTTGCTTTCTTATTTTTAATAATTTTTTACAGTAATACAATTTTTTTTTAACTAACTTTAACTTTTTAACTTTAAATATAATTTTTAGTACAATATTCCGCTCTTTTGGTGATATTAGTTTTTCGAAATTTTTATTTTTTTTCCAGATATAAGAAAAATCAAGTTTTCGATTTTATTTTCGAAATTGTGAAGTTAGCATATACTTTAGAGCAGCAAAGATTTTTTTCTCGTTTTCTACACCCATTCAAGTACTTAAATGCCAAGTTCCATCGAGATCACATTTTGTGCGAGCTGTTGGTCAATATCCTTCTCTGGTAATGCATATTTTAATATTTATTCCAATTTTATAATGAGACTTTTAATTAATAAAAAATACTATTAAACGTTCATAAACTGTTGAATCTGTCTTTTTAATTAATAATTTCTATTAAGTCATTTTAATTTGAAGTCTTGTAATTTTTGCCAAAATCGCGTATTCTAAAAAATGCTTTAGGTTAGAATATTCAGTATATCAACAAATGGATCGAAAAGTGGAAAAAAATATTATTTTAGTTTATTCTTTAGAAAAATCTTACTAAAGTCCATAAAATAAGATCAGAATTTCCAAATCCAAATACCTGTACCGTGTGTTAAAAAGTAAAAATGTATCAATAGAAAACTACCATTACTTATTATTCACAAAATGTTTAGGAATTGAAAAAATTGTATGCATCATTTAAAATAAAATATAAATATAAATTTTCAAATTAAAAATTAAATTTCAATTTTTAAAACATAAAAATTAGTCTTATTGACAAACAAGATTGGCAAATCCAAATTTTAGTTCATTTGTAAAAACACAAATGTACTAAGAAATTAATTAAATGAGAAAAATTATCGAAATTATTTATTAATTGACACAAATTGCACAATTGTTAATATTTGAAAATGAACCACATTGTTTAAACAAAATTGCACTATTTAATATATTCTAAGTATAAATGAACAATTTTTATATTATTTCATTTTGTTATTGCTTTCTTTGCAAAAAAATAAAATTTTAGAGATTCCGTAGATATTGATATAAGTAAAGGTTCCATTTGAGGGTTTTGTTGTAAAAATTTGTAGTTTGGACAACAACTTACATTTTGAGTAAAATACTAAATAATCTTAGTTACTTTTTAATATTCTTACACTTTTCTTGATTTTCTACATGTAACTTAACATTGTGATATACGAATCTTATTTTTTTTGACAAACATGATTTTTTTATAACGAATAACTTTCTTGTAAAATTAAGATTTTTTTTAGTGGTTCTTGATAAAAGAGGGGTTTTTAATGCCCAAATGTTATTATCGATATAATTTTTAATTAAAGAGCTTGCACCGCAATCCGTTAAAATACCTACCAAGTTTTTGTAAAGATTTTTCAACAATTTTTTAGTTTTTACACGGAATTCACAAAACGCTTCTAAATGGTGCCTGAACGTTCCTTCCTGCGTGGTGCCGCAAAGTTTATATAATATAATAACTTGAAATATATATCCTTTTGGCACCATATATTATTTCAATTTTATTTTGAAAAGAAGTATTCGCCTCGGAGGTTAATTTTTTAAAAACTTAATTTTACTTTAAAGTGCTTCTAATTTTTTTAACTTATTACCTAATTTTTATACATAAATTTATAAATTGCGGATATTTACATAAATTTAATTTTTTTATTACTAAGTTAGGACAAAAAATTCAAAAGATTCAATGGATCTAAATAAGTAAATAATTATAATCAATGGAGTGGCGAACAAAAAACTAAAACTGTTATTAATTAACCAACTAGTTGACATTTAGAATTATTATTTGTTTTTTAATATTACAATATTTTTGATTTGTGAAGTTTTGAATAAGTAAAAACTTACCTTGAATAATATTTTTCATCGTAGTTAAATATTAATAATAAGGATTTAAAACTCTTATTAAAAATGGCAAAAGGTCTTAGATATTATATTTTTTAATAAATATAAAAAAAATAATCGGTTTGGTTGTTATTAAAATAATTGATTATTTATGGATACCGTTATTATAATTTAAAATTAAAATCTAATTTTAATTATCTAAATGTAAAAATGTGAAGTGTAAATCTAAAAATGTAAAGTGTAAATGTAAAAATTACTCTTGAGAAATGAATTGGCGTTCTATCGAAATTTTGTAAAAACACAAACTAAGAAATTCTACATCTGAATCGTTTGATTTTCTTCTCCTTTTCAATAAATTAAAAGATTTAACAAACCAATATTAAGACCACGTCAACTAATTCGACATTCATGGCAAACCTTATTTTTTTAAACAATTATGGAATAAAGAGTATCTCTAGTGATAGAATGAAGTACGTATAAAATACATAAGAGACAAATGTTTTAGAATTTTCTTTCAATCTCAAGAGCGAGAATGTTTCTTTTCTGTTATTATAAGTGGTTTCAGAATAACTACATTCAGTAGTGGCCGTGGAGAAAATTTTTTAGTGATTCTTGATAATTCCCAAATATTATTATTTATATTATTTTTAATAAAATAATTTATGAAAAATTATAATTCTACCTATTAAAGCATGAATCGCAATCCAAAAGCAAGATTTACCTCTTAAGCTTACACCAAAAATATCAAGTTGTTTATTTTTACATCGCATTCACAAAACACGACTAAAAGTTTATTATTAGAATTGTGGATTTGTGTTTTTGTTTGTTTGGCCATATTTTGTTCCAACTTATTTATATTATTGTTTATATTGTTCACTGGTTTCAGTTGTTTCAAATAAAAAAAATATATATATATATATATATATATATATATATATATATATATATATATATATATATATATATATATATATATATATATATATATATATATATATATATATACATATTTTTTTTATTTGAAACAACTGAAACCAGTGAACAATATAAACAATAATATAAATAAGTTGGAACAAAATATGGCCAAACAAACAAAAACACAAATCCACAATTCTAATAATAAACTTCCAAAACTAAAACGCCTTATATATATTTTACTTAATCAAACTATTTTAACTTCTCTAATTACAGGTTTAATAAATTATAATTTCATTTCATTCCTATGAATTTTATCACTTAATCACTTTGGTTACAAATTTCCATTAAATTATGCCCCCCCCCCCCCCCCTAAAAAACTCCCTAGATCCGCCAGTGTATGCGTTGGAAGTGAACTCTCCTTTTTTTTGCACACTCAACATTCATATCAGACATAAATGATTCTGTTTATAGTTTATTATCAATTTTGAAACAATAGTTGCAGCAGGATATTACGATAGTCGGATGGTTCGATGTAAACAAAATATCTGTCGCATTTATTTATAAAAAATAGATATGAATATGTGTTAAACCGATATAAATTTAATCGAATAAAACGAAATAAAATAATATTATTAATAATAAATGTGTAAAACCGATTAATTTTTCATATTTATTTTCACAGACGGATTTGTAGCGTTAGTTAAAAAAAATTGATTAAAATCCTCCTGATGCTGCTAAGAATTCGGGAATCGGTTACTATATACCTGATGATGAGATACAGAGTGGTTAAATTGATTTTTTTTACATAAAAATAATCTAGGATTCATAGTTACGTATAGTCTCTTCCACGCCCAATCCAACAACGTGAAACAATTTCATTTTATTATTAGGATGGGGATTTGCAGCGAAAACCTACATACATCCTTTAGAAATATGTCAGAAACGTTTTCTCAAGCTCATTTTTCCAAAGATCGACAGTACGACTCTGATCAACTGTACTTATAAACAAAAATTATGGACACCAGAAAACAAACATCAGTAGTAGCCAATCATTCATACTATACACGAAATAGAAACCAACACCTAGTTCCCTATATGATGGAAACGTTAACACAACGTTCCTTCATTTACTACCAGTGGAAGGAATTATGGACTTATTAGAATTGCTTCCAGATTAAGGACTCTTTCTTCACTCAAGATGAGGAATTACCAATGGGTTCACCACTTTCACCGGTAATAGCGAATATATACATGGAATGGTTCGAAACATTTGCCATTGAACAAGGTCACAAGAAACCCCGCATCTGGTTGTGATACGTGGATGACACCTTCATAGTGTGGAACCATGGAGACAGAGAACTAGATACTTTTCTTCAACTCCTCAACAACGTAAGACCATCCATAAAATTCACGATTGAGAAGGAATCGCAAAACGAACTCCCTTTCCTTGACTTTAAAGTGAAAAGGACTGAAGACAAGTGGGAAACTTCTGTTTACAGAAAACCAACCCACACAGGACAGTATCTCAACTACGAATCTAACCACCATGGATCCAAGAAGCGGGGAATAGTCAAGACGCTAATAGATCGGGCTTTCAACCTCTGCAACATCAAGGAAAGCCTCAACGCCAAACTGGATTACATATTTTCAAGGATAATGCTTCTCAAAGAAACTAGTGGGACATATGTTGACCCGTAGACAACAAAAAATCAACCACGGAGAAGAAGAACCACAACAACCAATATTGTGCCTCCCTTACGTGAAAGGTATATCAGAAAAGATAAAGAAAATTGGTTCCCAATACAAAATCAAAACCTGCTTCAAGTCCGGAAACAAAAACCAAACCACAAAACACGAATAGCGACTCCAAGAACTGTGTTTATCGGATACCCTACGAATGTGGACAATCATACATCGGAGAAACCGAGAGACCGCTGGAAACCAGGATTGGTGAACATAAGAAGAACACCCAACGAGGGGAAACTAGCAAGTCAGGAACAGCAGATCACGTCTGGACCCACCAACACAACATCAAATGGTCCGAAGCTGAGGTAATTGAAGGAATACTGAATAATAACGTGTTCAGTCAACCGAGTTTAGAGATTGGAAACCATTGATAGGACGAATGAACCAGTTCCGCTTCAGCAAGTCCCGCCAGAACACACCTATAAATACCCACGCATCCTCGTGTTTCGTCAGTTATCACCTGAAGACGATTGTAGATACACACAATCGAAACGTCGTAACAAAAGATTGAAAAATCTTTATACCTTTAGACAATGGAAGTCCGAAACTCCACTTTCCAGTTCCTTCAATTACTAATTAATTTATAATAAATTACCTGAACCTGAACATCGGTATATCCTCCGCAATTCAAAAACGAATTGAAGAGAACCAAGACAATTAATTCATCACCATTTCGATGCTCATGTAAGCTAAACAAATTGTAGTATGTCAGTTGCAGTGTATTACTTATATAAACGAGGAGGAACTTTATCATTATTCTCGTCATTATTATTTTATATACTGTGTATTTATTTGTTTTTTCCATTGTATTATAATCAGTATGCCTTTTATGTAATAAATTTTTATTGACCTTTTTTCATGGCGTTTTTGCGAAACAAGTGCAATTTTTCCGAAAAAAATCGAAAAAACACGTTGCTAAGTAATATTTTAACAAGAAGCATGAGTGCTAGTGGGCTGGACGAATGCATTTTGTTAAAAAAATATTACTTTGCATTGTGTTTTTTAGATTTTTTTCACAGGAAAAATTAGATGCCCGAATGGTATTTGACAAGACTATTTCATGAGTAACAGATTATTCTGCATAAACATAGCTTACAAAACATACCATCTATTATATATGAATACGTAATAAATATGTAGGTATTAATTTGAAAACTGAAAAACAGGTAATTTATTTAATCACAAAAGACTACAAACTTAATTACGTATGGTACAATTAAAATATAAATTGCAATTTTGGTACACAGTAGGAATATTGTTTGAAATCTTTGTTAACTCATTGATAACGTTGGGTGTAGGTAAATCATTAATGTTGTTGATAGGTCTAGCTGTACAGTGAGAAGCTCGAGGAGTGGCTGCAGGATCTTCTGTTTTCTGTTTTTAGCTGGAGGTTCTGAGGCGTCACTTCTAAGGGTGTTTATGATGTTGGAATAATGCTCATTATCCATTTGCAGATAAGGATTAGGTTTAGTTGCTCTAAACTTGTAGTTTCCAAAAACTCGTATTTCTTTGCTTTGCAGAATTCCGTAAACTGTTTCCATATTGACGTATCGGTTTTAAAGGTATTGTACGGTACACTTTTCTCAATCTCCAGATCAATATTAGTCATAGAATCACTTCCAAAGCGACTCATTTTCACTACATAAGCTGACTAGCACTGTTTAAAAACAATATTACAAAATTTATTGACAGTAAAATCAGAAAAATTGTTTAACGTCGTTTTCTGGTGTCCTTGGAGACCATAATTACTTGTTATCAAAGGTATTGTAATTTTTGGTGACACCAGCTGTCAAGTTTTGCCGCGCGTAAACTCGAAAAAACTGCTGACAGGAGCTGTCATTCAGTTTTTCATCTAGAAACCATTTGTAATTCAAAATTGCGCATTTGTGATTGGTGGAAATTAAGACGAGGTCAGCTTTATTCATTTTATTTTATTGTGTGATACACTTTTAGAGGAACATGGAGCGATGCTCTATTTTGATCTTTTAAATTTGGTACTAGTTCGAAAGGCCCTAGAAGAAAACCGCCAATTTTGTCACACAAGTGCCTTTATATTGACAAATACGAATTTCCCACTTGCTATTCTCCCAGTTAAAAATTCCAAGACTTCATCGGTGACTAATATCTTATTAGGAGATAATATATTTTTATAATTCACCCTGTATAAAAATCTAGTATTATTTATAGTTGGATTATGTACATTTACATTTAAACGATCACATTTTTTTATATGAATGAAAAACAATAATAATGTTTGTATTTGTTTCGTTTATACCGGGTGTCCCATTTTAATCCGCCAGTAGCGATAATTCTGAAACATTGCATTGAATCAAAAAGTGTTCCAAATAAAAAGTTAATGGTTCTGAGGGGGACATCTGATGCCGTAGACTTTGCCCCCCCAGCCCCCCAAGGGAGGCGGGAACAGGGGGCAACTTTAAAATCTTAAATGGAAACCCCTATTTTTTATTGCAGATTCTTATAGAGGGTTAAAAAGTATGTAAGTTTTATCCGAAACATTTTTTTTATTGGTCGAGAGATGGCGCTGCAAATGTAAAAATTAGGTTTTTTGTCAATTAAATTGCGAAAATCGTCACGTAATTAACTGTTACTATTACTTAAGACTTACTCACAACCTTACAAGGTTGTTTTTTTTTCTCAGCCTGCCCAAATACTACCCCCCCCCCCCTACAAAGACGTAAAGTACTCAAAAATAGCGATTGAGTACTTATTTTTCAAATTAAATAATGGTAAAATAATTCAAAAAAGAATGTCATTTTTTTTTCAAACAGTGTTTGACCGGCCCCCCCACATAGCCCCACCCCTGGGGGCTGGTGACATCTTTAGAATCTTAAATGGAAACCCCTATTTTGTATTTGGGCAGGCTGAGAAAAAAAAACAACCTTGTAAGGTTGTGAGTAAGTCTTAAGTAATAATAATAACAGTTAATTACGTGACGATTTTCGCAATTTAATTGACAAAAAACCTAATTTTTACATTTGCAGCGCCATCTCTCGACCAATAAAAAAAATGTTTCGGATAAAACTTACATACTTTTTAACCCTCTATCAGAATCTGCAATAAAAAATAGGGGTTTCCATTTAAGATTTTAAAGTTGCCCCCTGTTCCCGCCCCCCTTGGGGGGCTGGTGGGGCAAAGTCTACGGCATCAGATGTCCCCCTCAGAACCATTAACTTTTCATTTGGAACACTTTTTGATTCAATGCAATGTTTCAGAATTATCGCTACTGGCGGATTAAAATGGGACACCCGGTATAGAGATTATTTGAAATAAAGTAATTTACTTCAGAATCGAAATCATTAAAGATACCGACATTTAATACCCGTATAATATGAAATCGAACACTGAGGGATCCTGAATTTAGGTTCATATCATATCATCGGTCGTACTTATTTTTGTGATAGGGTTGCTTCTCTAAAAACCCTGCTATAAACAGGGTGTGTCAGACTGAATTGACCACGCTATATCTCCAAAACAGTTTGAGGTATTTCAGTCGAATAAAAACAAGATTGTTTGTTTCAATAATTCTTTATTGCCACATTTAAAAATCAACCCCGTATTGTGCTAACCGCGAGTTACCACCCCACTCCAAATGTTTTAAATAGCACCCTGTATATATTTTCCTTTATTTAGATGAAGATATTAATTCTCTACTTTTTAACTTTTTAAGATTCAGGAACCACATATTAGATGCAAAATTTAATTTCTAAAATCCGTATGGGTGCTTAGCCAAAGGCAGCATAAAATAGCTGTGGGGTTTTTTTTCCGGTGCCACTCCCAAAAATGTTTTTCAAAACGTTAAACTACTAAAAATCTACAGAAAAATTTCTTATATCAAATAATTTAATTAATACTATTAATATTAATCTGGAAAAAATGTCTACAGAAAATGTTATACTTGTCTATAAGTATAAAAATTCAAATAAAGAACATAGGTAATTTTTTACTGTAATGACTTTCGTACAATAAAACAAACATACCTACCTACAAATTCTTCATGTCTTCATGACACAAGAAATCCAGAAAACACTATTATTTGTTGCGCAAAAGTTAATAACTAATAAAAATTCTAAAAAATAAGTAAATACGTTCATTTTTACAATTACACTGATAATTTTTTACTAACTATTGTAACCAATCAAATTACTTAATTTAGAGTCATGTGTCAAATTTCATCCAATCAGCTATGGATTACAGCGATAACACCCTACATGTGGTGTTTTCAGTTTGGTGTTTTCAGCAAGTCAAGTTTTTGATTAAAAATTAATTAAACGTCAAACTGACAACTAGTTTAAAAATGTTTAAATCTACAAAGTAAAAAATTATCTTATCGAATACCCCTCGGGCCTTGATAAATCCTCAAAATTTTGTCATAGAGAATCCTTCAAGCGTGTTGCTTAAGGATAATAGCCCTCGGCCTTCGGCCTCGGGCCATTATCAAGCAACACGCTTTCAGCATTCTCTATGACAAAATTATCTCGGTATTATCAAGGCCCTAGGGGTATTACTACTGACAACACGATCATCACTCCTATTCGCTCTACTGTCCCATAAGATCGTTGCTACATCACTCATTTGTGTAAGTTTTTATTGGTCAAAAATCATTTCTAAGACTAGGTTTGTTCCAACAACAATTTTGTGACTGTACGTAAACTTATTGTCGACGACATGTCAACGACTGTTAGTAAAATATTCTTTGGCCTAAATTTTAGGTTAGGAACAAGATATCGAGATGCTGTTTACGCGAGCTTGTTTAGGCATCATATAGCTACTTTTTCATGAAAAAGAAATCATACCAATGTATTTAATTTTTTTGAGAAACTTAAACATTTCTGTCGAAATGTCGAAAAAAGCCCTCTACCGGCGACATGTGAAACTAACAAAACTTCAAATATTATAACATTTGTAGCCCAAGAATAGCTCTTTTCAACTAGCCCAAGTTTGTTAAAATCGGCTCAGCCGTTTCGAATATATAGGGTATTTTTGACTGAAACCTTTGAATACCTCCCACCACTTTATTTTTAGAGATACAGTAAAAATTGTCAAACAAAAAAGGTTCAGATTATTCTCTACTTTAAAGATCAGGTATTTTTTTGTTACGTTAATATAGCGGAATTCACAGAAACATCCCTTTCTTAGATTCAAGATAGCAGTTACGCCCTCTAGCGGCCATTTCAGAAACTTGTAAATATTTTCCAGGTTTTTCTCTTGGCCGTTTTAGTAATAACTTTTTTTTCCGCAAGCCTCTCCGATGGATAGTTTGCTTGAACACCCATAGCACCCATGGCGTCGGCGCCTATGTTTCTAATTCGTGTGATGTTTGTGTTTGCAAGAATAAAGTTAAAAAAATTAATAAATATATAGTGTAAGTAATATAAAGAACTTTTTGTTAAAAATAGTATATTGTACGACAAGCGCGAAATGCGGATTTCGCATGAGTTGTATACTATACTTTTTCTGCGATTATGTATTTCTCTATTTATTGCGTTTAAGATCTGTCAGTTGCTGTCAGTCAAGTTTTATTAAACTGCCAAAGTCACCTAGACGCTGTTAATTTCATACACATTATTGATTATATGGAATAACGACTGAATGCAAGTGTAGTTTTCTTTATAATCGTAGAAAAAATATTTTCCCTACATTAATTAGAGCACAAACTGAATAATAGAATGATAACAATAAGCGTGTGACTCGAAATTAACTATTTACTTTTTCTAATTAGTAGTAATATATTACAATTTTCCGGGTTTTCTGATACGTTTCGTTATCATTATACGTAATTATTTTAAAGTAATTTTAGTTCAAAAACTGACCTTGTGGCCGTAAATAGATGTCAAACATATTTTAATAAAACATATTTTTGTAACGGGGATATAACGATAAATCAGAAGTTAATTCTATAAATATTAGTATTCAGAATATTTTATTTAAATTGAAATTTAAATCATATTTCCCTGTATGGCCGTTCCGGTATTTATGAATGTTTATAATTCATATTTAGTACCAAATATAAATGCAAAGTCAAGTTAACTATGATTAATTCAAGGTTGTCGCTAAAGAAAAGTTGAAAACCATTTTTTTCTACGATCACTATGAAAAGTCTACAAATAGACACGGCTTACTAATTCCCTACGGTGCCGGTGGGAGAAAGTGGTACGGGAATTATCTGTACAGGGTGTCCCAAATTGGTGAGTTTTGCAGGGTATCTCGTAAACTAGAAGAGATAGAAGAAAAGCAGTTAAGATGTTATGACTTCTTTTTTTGTTAAAGTAACGATATCCTAATTAAATCTTTAGTAACTCCCTGAAGTTGGAAGATACAGGGCGATTATTGAAAACTGTCGAAAACTACAAGGTACTATAACTTCTTAATTAAGAAAAATATAAAAAACGTTATAAAAACTTTTGATAGATATAATATTAAAGAGTTCATTGGCGCACAGATTATTTTTTTTAGGGGGCTCACTAAGGAAATATAATGCAAACTTATGTTTTTTTAAATGGGACACCCTGTATATTTTGACGTTTTTCGTTTCCTTTTTTAATTCTCATTCACCTGATATGACGTATTATATATCTATTTTCAATGGTTGGAGCTACAGTGCAAATAAACCATTTATGGATGTTATCAGGTGAAACACCCTTAAAAAATTGAACACTCAGTAACGAAATTTAACATTTTATTAAAAGGATACTGATGTGTGACAATTTTATTTATCAAAATTATAATTAATAAAAAATAAAACCAGATTAAAAAAATAAAAACAATAAACTTATGAAACAACAAGAAACATTGTAACAACTAATCTACCTATAACTAATTTTATTAGAATGTGAAAATTTCATTAAATGTTCACAATGTCCTCCATTTTTTTGTAGTAATAATTGACTCCTTTTTCTTACTGATCTTACACAATTGAGTATGTGCACTGGCTTTATTTTTCTAAATGCGGCATGAATATTTTGTAATAAATCTTCCCTACTCTCGAAGTTAGTCTTGTAAATATTATTTTATGATTTTATTTTTGGTAATGCTGAATTGGTTAGAGATTATTTAAACGAAAAAGTTTTTAATCGATGAAAACGGAGAGCATTTTGAACATTTAATGTAATTTTTACATTCTAATAAAATTAGTTACAATGTTTCTTGTTGTTTCATAAGTTTATTGTTTTTATTTTTTTAATCTGGTTTTATTTTTTATTAATTATAATTTTGATAAATAAAATTGTCACACATCAGTATCCTTATAATAAAATGTTAAATTTACATAACATCCATAAATGGTTTATTTGCACTGTAGCTCCAACCATTGAAAATAGATATATAATACGTCATATCAGGTGAATGAGAATTAAAAAAGGAAACGAAAAACGTCAAAATATACAGGGTGTCCCATTTAAAAAAACATAAGTTTGCATTATATTTCCTTAGTGAGCTTCCTAAAAAAAATAATCTGTGCGCCACTGAACTCTTTAATATTATATCTATCAAAAGTTTTTATAACGTTTTTTTATATTTTTCTTAATTAAGAAGTTATAGTACCTTGTAGTTTTCAATAATCGCCCTGTATCTTCCAACTGCAGGGAGTTACTAAAGATTTAATTAGGATATCGTTACTTTAACAAAAAAAGAAGTCATAACATCTTAACTGCTTTTCTTCTATCTCTTCTAGTTTACGAGATACCCTGCAAAACGAACCAATTTGGGACACCCTGTACCCTGCACATGCGTATTATACTATTAGTAGATAATAATTATTAACTTTTAATTTAAATATTAAAACGAAGTGAACATTATTACATTAATATAATTCGAGATGGAAAGAATTGACAATAATTCAGATTCAGAAGTTGAATAGATGAAAAACACACCTCCAGAAATTATGGAAATTGCATTAAATGCAATTTTAAAACTTTTACCTTAAAAAATCAAGAGAATAGGATGAGCGTGCTTGAAGGGAATGGAAGGAAAATAAGAAAATCCCAACATTTTCTGAAAATGTAATTCTAGCCTATAGTTGAGAAATTAGCGTCCTAGCGTTAACAATTAACAGATGGTCGTTTTTGAGATGAAAAAATGGAGTATAAATACCACATCCCCAACAAGTCAATCATAAGTTTAAAATATTCCGTGCCCAAGGATGAAGTGAGATAGATATATAAAAGTCCAGAACATGGCAACGAATTTATGCTTCGATGCATGGGCGTACCGTTACAGAGGGAAATGGGATGTGACACAATATATTTATTTTTTTTAACGATTTTAATTTTACCGGTTACATAGGAAAATATATTTATTTAATCAAATTAATCGTAAAAAAATTTACGATCAGTTATTTCGCTAGTCCGCTCTGAATACCTAGTGTTCGTCAATGCAGGATCAAGGGAAAATTCATCATTTCCTTGCAAATGTGTCGATATTGTTTTTATCAGGCTGTTCGACTATCAGGCTATTCGGGATTGAGGTAGGAATAGGGAACTAACTACAAATTAAACACTGATGAATTATTAGTTGTATCATCCTGAAATAACAAAAAAATAATGTTAGTATAGTAGGAACCTTCTACGTTTAGATAAATCCTGAAAAATATATAAACTGTTTTAATCTTATCGAACCTATAACAAAAAAAAATTAGTTAATATCAACTAACGAAAACGTTGGCAGAAGTAACAAATTTCTACATCTACTATTTTTTGTGAGGCAAGCCTCGTTTTATTTTATTTTTTCTCCACTACGCTACATTAAAATTATATACATTCATAATCCACGAAGCAGGCGAGAAGGCATTCACAGTGAAACGACATACAAATCGAATCAAATAAGTAATTAGTTAAAACTACAATTACAGAACACAAAAATTTTCAATAAAAGATAAGATTCATGGGAAATCACTAAAGTTTAAGCAGTCGTTATTATGAAAATGTTTTTGATTGCTTAAAATATTCAACATACTCTCAAAAGATTGGTTTGACCTTTTACATTACATAAATTTAAGCCATAATGTTTAAACAATATTACTGGAAGTACCTTATATTTTAAGTGAAAAATGTTTGTATTCTAGTAAAGCTTCGCAAAAGTATTTTTAAATCTTATAGCCTAAATTTATTAAAAAACAAATAAACATAGGTATGTTACCTCGATATTGGTTTTGCATCTGTTTTCAAATATTTCCTTCCACTTGGTTTATATTCAAATTTATTATCACGGAAATGAAGAACAAATATAATCATTTGTAGGTATGAACTTCACTGCCTCAAATCTTCTCCTTTCAACATTTGCAGGAATCCTAAAAGTCATGTCTTCGTATAACTGTTTAAATGAAAAATATTACCTAAATACTTAAGTAGTTTGACAGAAAAACAAAATGTGATTTAATTTTTAACACAATATATGAAACTTACATAATTATAAGTCGTTGCAATAAGTTAAAACAATCCTTTATGCATTATTAAAGAATTTATACAGTCGATAAAATACTAAATTCTACGCCCCTGAACTATGTTTATAACCTTAAATATAACTTACCGATGAAATGATAAATCGGGATTTAAATAATCCAGTTTGCGGCATACCACACATTGTTGAACCATATTTGTCTATTCAATCAATTTAAACCAATAAATCAACATGAAAAAGAAAATTTTAATCTAGCAAATATACTAGTTCTAATGGTTTCGCTTCATTCATAAATAACAATGTTTGATAGCACTTCGTTGCCGCTTCTGTCAAATTTTCGCAGAAATGGTTGAAACTTAAATCATGGTAAATTATCTTTGTCAATATTTATCTAGCAATATAATTTGTTGTGTTATTAGTTTCGAAAATTAGTGTTAACGTAGATGTACAATTATTTTAGCGAAACAAAATATCTCATTTTCCAAAATAATTTTTAAATAGATTTAGGATTTTGGTAATGACGGAAAAAAATATGATAACTTTGACAACATTGAAACTGATAATATAAATTCAATAACACAGCGTTTAGACTGTTACGTGTTCTTGTCCCCAGCCGAAATGTCAACAAGTCGATCTTATTGTTCTAAATCTATGATAAATACTATAAATTGTCCTTCATAAAAGGTCTATCAAACAACATTGAAAAAGGAACTCAGCTGTAAACTAGCGTTTTATAATACAAAAATGACTTTCAACTTATTTTCTAAATTAAAAGACCAGATTCCTGATGAACTGTGCTCTAATTTGGTACAAAATACCCTGTCTTAATTGTGAGAAATGCTATGTTGGAACTACAAAACAATATTTTAAGTCCGGAGTTAATCAACATAAATATGATTGCAGAACTGCTCTAGCAAATCATCATTTTGTAACTGGTCATAATTTTAATTTTTCGAATGTGTCAATTTCGGATAGGGAAAATGTATACCAGAAAAGGTGCATAAGCGAAATGGTACACATAACATTGAATAACACAGTGAATCATAGGACAGATGTGGACTCAACATCCAGTATAACCACCTTTTAAACCAATACAAGAATAAAACAACGGCAACAATGCATTAGGAAAATAAAAACAATAATATCTAACAAGAAAGAATTATTTAAATTCTTTAAGAGGGGCCTTGCCACTGACGACCTCGTTTTCAGTTGGCAATACTGAATATGCATAAAAATTTGACGATTTTTTGGAGAGTTAATCTCGAGAACGGACTTTTTGTTTGTGGAAATATTTATACCCGTTATAGCTTATACCTTGGAATAGGACATCTCCTTTTTTGAGTCAATTTTAAGGATTAATAAAAAAGATATCAGCCATTTAGTGGAGGTGTGTTTTTGACAGTTTTGACAATTTGTGATCACCAATTTTAACGTGAAAAGGAGATGTCCTAAATGAAAGATACAGAATTAATTTCCGAGAATACCAATTCTCAAAAGTTTATAATTTTTGAGATTAACTCTCCAGAAAAAAAAAATTATGTAAGTTGCCTATATCCCAGTAAGATTTTCTCTTTCCATAGTTCAGGCGTTTTCCGCTTTGAGACAGTGGCGTTTTTGTTTTATTTTGAAAGATGTATGCAACCACTATTACGAAGAAAGAAAGTTTTAGGTTAAATTAGCTAATTTATTCGTGTGCTTTGCAATTTTTTTTAATGAGTAAATTAGTATTAACTAAAACCAGTTCTTCAGTTTAAAGTATTTCAATTAATGCCGTATACCTCATTTAGGACATGTTTCACTTTAAAATTGGTGATCACATCACAAATTGTCAAAAGCACACCTTCCACTAAATGATTAATATGTTTATTAAGTATTCCTTAAAATTTGAGTAAACCAGTAAGGAATTTTAATTTATTTTATTTAGATGGTAGCACATCTAAAAAATCCTTAAAATTTGTTGAAAATGGAGATGTCCTATTCCAAGGTGTAAGCTATAAGGGGTAAAAATATTTCCACAAACAAAAATTCCATTCTCGAGAGGCTGTTCAAAAAATCTTCAATTTTTATGCATATTCGAAGGAAGTCGTCAGTGTGAAAAATTAGTGATTAGTAATATGGAGAATGTGCAATTCAACTATAACAGTTTTTTGTGATTTGTATTCGTGCATTCAAAATAGTGTCTGCATAGTTGGGAATCACAGACATTTGCAGAAATTAATATTTACAGTATGTCTCACATATTAACCCGTCCATGGGACTCTTGATGTAGGTTTGTTACACATTTTATTTGCTATTATGTCTTTTGTCCATTGATAAAAAGCAATGTAGTTTTTCATAGTGTATTGTTTTGTTTTTGTTTTAGTGAATAACTGTAATTAGGTACTTTTAAATAAAGAAATAATTATTAATTATTCAATTTATTCTCTTACAAAAATGATTTTATAATATTTAATGATTTACAATAAAGTTAACATTAAAGAAATGAGTTTACGATTAATACATGCAAGTATTAGAACTATATTTCGCTGCAATCATTTGGGAATCCCTCTTCTTCGATGTTCTGTTCTGGGACACTTTCTTCATTAAATCTAGGAAAATGTACATAATCAAAAAATTGAAATAAAAAGCTTAATATGGCTAAAATATAACTTTAGAAATTTACGATTCTTCTAATATTTATGTGGAAATGTCCCTGTTTTCTCTATTTACCCAATTCAATCGCGCTGCTGCAGTGCGCTTGTTCTTTCTAGTTTTACGCGAACTTCGAGGCATCTTTAGATAATAATCTACCCTATATAAAAAATAATAAAAAAAAATTGTGTCTTTTTACATATACTGACAAAGTGACTGTCGATTGATGAACGCGAAAGATGGGGATTTCGCAGGGATTTTTGGTGTTTGTAGTTTGGCATACCTGTTGCGAGCCCCCTCTTAACCTAAGCGAAACCATCGAATGTATCAATCAGTTGCGGTTGTGGTGTTCAAATTGTATTATTTTTATTTTTATGTTAAGTTTTAAAGTATTATATTGTTGTGTATTTCGTAACCAATAATATGTATAATGTGGAGTTACTAGTTTTAAGGAACGACGATAACTTCTAGTTTTTAAAAAAAGGGATGCTTTTCTCTACATTAATTTACTAGTTTGTCAGACTTCTGTATTTTTCGTTCTGTTTTAGCGTACATGATTATTGTTTACTTACTTGTCTTTTAGAGTGGTCTAACAATTTTTTTTTATATCGTTGTAGCCCTGAGGAAGGCCTAATAAAAGGCCGAAACGTCGGTAATTTTTAATTAAGAAGTTTGATTTTTGTCCTAAACATCAAAAACAACCATCTGTTAATTCTAGCCTATTTTCAAGATCGATCAAAATCTTATAAGGCCTCAACACTACTAGGTATATTCGATTGTAAATAAATCAACTCCCTTTTTGATTTTTAGTCCTGATTTTTGTATTTATCTTTATTTTGGTATATATACAGCATATTCGTCGGTTTTTTCGTTCGAAAAGTTACGTGAAACTTTTCTTACAAGAGGAAATTGGGGCTACATGAACTTCTTTCATTTTTATTTCACCAAATACGGGCTTTGGGAAATCGTTTTTGCTTGTGTCAAATTATTATAGAACAGAAAAATATAAACAAAATATATTATTTGTCAATGTTTGTGCCTTGTGCATTTATTAACACAATTAGTTTTAAATCGTCTATTTGAAGCGTCCGATTATATTCCAGAATTATTGATTCCTTGCATGATGTGTCTTTTTTAAAGTTAAATAAAACGCAACTGTCAAAACTGATTAATGAGTACTGAGAAAATGTACAGAAAACTTGATTCCGAACTCGATATTAACTCAACTATGAAATTCAGTTATTCCATAAAACATGTTTTTTTAAGTTTTTTTTATTAGATTTTTTTTGAAAAGTACGTATATTTTATAAAAAAAAAACTACGATCTTTTTACGACGAAAACATCCATTTTTTGTCGCCAAAAATTAAAATAACCATGACACCAAGTAGAATAAATAATAAATAAAAACGTTTATTAACCTGTTGACATGTATATTACATATATAGGAATCGTCGAGTTTACAAAGAAATCTAAGTAACAAAAAAAAATAGATAAAGATACAAATGAATAAAATATTTATCTAACAGAACAAAGTTAGGTAAATTAAAAAGAGATAATGAGAAACAAAGGGTATTACACTACATATAATTATAATTTAGTTACCAAAAAATTCATCTAAACTATATATAGATTGTCCCAGCAGAAAACGTTTTAATTTAGATTTGAAATTTACTAAATCAATCACATCTTGAGGTAAGTGATTATAAATTTTAAGTGCTAAACAATTTGGTGCTTTTAGCGAGATATTATATTTGTAAAAAGGTACATGATATTTGTTACATTGCCTTGTGTTATATTGATGTAGTTCTGAATTAAGGTGAAATTTATTTTTGTTTAAATACATATAAACACCCAGTTCAAATATATATAATGAAATTAAGGTTAGAATGTTAGTTTTTATAAAAACATTTCTGCACGAATTTCTTTGGGGAATATTTTCTATTATTCTTAATATTCTTTTTTGTACGATAAAAACATCAGGTGATAGACTAGACAAACCCCAGAACGCAATGCCATACCTAAGTCTCGACTCAACCTGAGCATAATATAAGCTAACTAACTGGCTCTTTGTTAATATTTGGCTTAGATTTCTAAATAAATAACAGAGGGAATTTAATTTTGAAATTAATGAGTAGCAGTGCTCTTTCCAGTTTAAATTTCTGTCAATAGTTATGCCTAAGAATTTAACACTAACTTCATCTGAGGATATTAATGACTCTTTTACAGTTATGTCAATATTGTTGCAGTTATTTTGCTAGTTATGGAATCTAATCATTTTTGTTTTGTCACTATTAAAATAAAGAGAGTGTAATTCGAACCAGTTAACCAGCTCATTCATGGACACCTGGCATGTATCCTTTAATTCAGAGTCATTTGGGGATGAAAACAATACAGTAGAATCAGCGAAACGAACTTTTAATACTTTAGGTATTACTTCATCTAGATCATTTGTATATAGTATAAATAGAACTGGTCCCAGGACTGAGCCTTGAGGGACGCCCATGTTACATATTCTTGTATCTGACCTGAAGTTAAATTGTCTTTGTTATTATGGTTTATGTTAACATACTGGGACCTATCTTTTAGAAAGGATTCCACCCAATCCAAGGCAACTCCGCGAATGCCGTACGATAATAATTTCTGTAATAAGATGTCGTGCTGAACGCAGTCGAAAGCCCTGCTGAGATCACAGAATATTCCAACAGGGCACTCACCTGCTTCTATACTGTATTTGAAAATCAAGAGAGAGTAAATTCCCAGAAATGTTTTGCAGTTATCAGTGTTAAAGGCAGTAAACCATAGACGTGCGTTTTCAAAATTAAATTAATATGGAAATAGAAATATTTAATTTGTTTTAGTTATTTATACCTAGATTACCAATTTTAGATAGATAAACATAATTCGTAAGTAGTAATTTAATTTGGGTAAAATGAAGAAAAAGTCAATATTATTTTAGGCATTTTGTTTTAGGCATATGTTTATTTACAAAATATGTATATAATATGTACAGATAATTACAATTATTTATAAATTAATATGAGGAGCTAAAAAAACAATTAAGTAGGTATATGAGAAAAAAAAAACCAACCGCAAGGATAAAATTTGACGAGCAACATGCAAAAAATACGACAATATTAAATCTTAAAAAATAAAAATCTAAAAATAAAATTAAAGTACATAAATTAATAATTTTAAAGTTATGGTTCCTCGCACTCTGTGTCAGAAGATTCACCATCTGATTCTAGAGAAATTACAATGGGCTCTATAGTAATATCAATTATGTTATCTAGCTCCCACATTTTTTTTTCCATTTCTGTAACGTGTCTAATACATTTTTGCCAATTTTCACTTGTTACTTCAGATATTGCCTTATTGAAGAGATTTTTAACATCTGATAATTTAAAAGTAGTGTTATTTCTGGCAACATAATCTTTAACTTGAGCCCATATTAATTCTATCGGATTCAGCTCACAATGGTAGGGTGGTAAACGAAGGATTTCAATTTCTCGTTTTTTGGCTATCTCCTCAATATTATATTTTTTATAATTTTGCTTATGTTTTTTAGCAATAGTTAACAATTCTGCCCTCAGCATTGTATTGTCAAAGGCTAAATTTTTAGAAGATAACCATTTTGCAATTTCACCCTTTTTCCATTTAGTGGTTGGTAAAGGTTCAAGTAATCTGGAGTGGTAACTTGCATTGTCCATTACAATAACCGATCCTTTTGGTATGAATTGAATCATCTGTTCAAAATATTCCTCAAACACGTCTCCATTCATTTCTTCGTGATAATCAACGGTTTTTTTTTATTCAAATAAGAGTAAACCATTCTCAAAAAAACCGTTTGTACTGCCTATATGACAAATAATTAATCTTTTACCTTTTCCTATAGGTTCCTTAAAACCAGTAGTATATCCTTCTAGAAAAGCTTGATGGGATGATTTTATATTTTTGTCTTTCCAAACTCTTCCTACACAATGTCCTTCATTAACCCATGTTTCATCTAAATAATAAATATTTTTATTTTGAGCTTTAACTTGTTGTATTCTTCTGAGGTACTGTCTTCTCCAACATACAATTTCTTCAGAATCAATTAGCATTGAGTGTCTGCCCATTTTTTCAAATTTAAAGTTTAACTCATGTAACACTTTCCATAGTTTATCCCGGCTTATTGTGGGTAAATCAACATCATTCGTAATGGCTTGCAAAACTTTATCTAAAGTTGGTATTTGCTTGTTTATAAAAAATGAGTGAACAAGCTTACGAATAGCATTTTTAAAAAACTCGTCCACGTTGACTTTTAATAGTTTTGGTCTACCTGGTTTCGGCTTTGGTGAGGTTACTCCACCTGATTTTTCCTCCTTTAGAACTCTATATATTGTAGATTTTCCATATCCCATTGCCTTAGATGTTGTTTCAACTACACTGTCAATAGTGTTTGAGGGATTTTGATGTTTAAAATAGTGGTACACATTCACTACAGCACTCTTTTCATTGAGCGATAAATGGTCTAGTTTTAATTTTTTCACTGGCGTATACTCACAAACTGCTTCCATTTTTAGTCACTACTATTTGTCACGTTTATCGAAAATCAAATAACTGCATTTCTAGAAACTATTTAAGTCAAAATATCTGTCATTAGAAGCTGTTGCCATTCGGAGGTCGTTAAATAACAATTATCCCTTTCTATTCTGGTTACGCCTATGACGCACGTTAATCCTCTTAGGCCTACTGTAGTAACATAACAATAATGTGATAGTCCAAGAAATTTAATAAATTTTGTATTGAAATTAACAAAAACAATTTAGAATGCATTACAAATATTGAAGTTTTACCGCACGTACTGTACTATAGTTTTGCATACCGAATTACTTTTTATTCTGGGAATTTACTCTCTCTTGATTTTCAAATACAGTATATATTGATGTAGTTCTGAATTAAGGTGAAATTTATTTTTGTTTAAATACATATAAACACCCAGTTCAAATATATATAATGAAATTAAGGTTAGAATGTTAGTTTTTATAAAAACATTTCTGCACGAATTTCTTTGGGGAATATTTTCTATTATTCTTAATATTCTTTTTTGTACGATAAAAACATCAGGTGATAGAGTAGACAAACCCCAGAACGACTCAACCTGAGCATACTATAAGCTAACTAACTGGTTCTTTGTTAATATTTGGCTTAGATTTCTAAATAAATAACAGAGGGAATTTAATTTTGAAATTAATGAGTAGCAGTGCTCTTTCCAGTTTAAATTTCTGTCAATAGTTATGCCTAAGAATTTAACACTAACTTCATCTGAGGATATTAATGACTCTTTTACAGTTATGTCAATATTGTTGCAGTTATTTTGCTAGTTATGGAATCTAATCATTTTTGTTTTGTCACTATTAAAATAAAGAGAGTGTAATTCGAACCAGTTAACCAGCTCATTCATGGACACTTGGCATGTATCCTTTAATTCAGAGTCATTTGGGGATGAAAACAATACAGTAGAATCAGCGAAACGAACTTTTAATACTTTAGGTATTACTTCATCTAGATCATTTGTATATAGTATAAATAGAACTGGTCCCAGGACTGAGCCTTGAGGGACGCCCATGTTACATATTCTTGTATCTGACCTGAAGTTAAATTGTCTTTGTTATTATGGTTTATGTTAACATACTGGGACCTATCTTTTAGAAAGGATTCCACCCAATCCAAGGCAACTCCGCGAATGCCGTACGATAATAATTTCTGTAATAAGATGTCGTGCTGAACGCAGTCGAAAGCCCTGCTGAGATCACAGAATATCCCAACAGGGCACTCACCTGCTTCTATAAAGTTTACAATATTTTCATAGAAAGATGTAATAGCAGAATTGATGGATTTGCCAGCAACAAAGCCGTGTTGGTTTCTTGAAAAGATATTATGTTTCTTCACAAATGCTAGAAGTCTAGCTAAAAACGCATATTCGAATGGTTTAGAGAAGCAAGATGTAATAGTTATGGGTCTATAATTTTGAATCAATTCAGGATTTTGTTTTTTAAAAATGGGTATTACTTTGCCCTTTTTTAGAAGTGTAGGAAAATTCCCTGTCACAAATGAAAGATTTATTAAATATGTTAAGGGCTTAATTAATGTACATAACGCTTTTTTTAATATATAGAGTGGAACTTCATCTGCCCCCGCAGCAGGTTTATTCTTTATTTTTTCTACTAAGAGCGTCAATAATTCATTCTCACTAGAAGGATCTAAAAATATAGAAAACCTATTTTTTATGTTACTAAAATGCTTATGTTTAGTTTGCAGTGTAGAATCATCGTATTTTATTTATTTTTGTGATATGTACTATCTACAGTGCATTGACAAATAATATGCGTTTGTAGCTTAATTTTTTAAACAAATTATGACAAAAACGGGTATGCTAAGATCTCCTTTTGGAATTCTTGAGTGATTACAATTTTAATGCTGATAAATGTGGGAGATGGGTAGATATTTAGCAAAGAAAAAATAAATCTTTAATAATATATAGACTAGTGCCAAATTCTTAGCAGATGGTCGGAAAATTCAGGGTAAATTATAAGTAAATTAAGAAAAATCAAGACGACTGAGTAAAAATACCGGCAGGGAGGAAAGGGGTCCTACGAGAAGTCCATCCAGTTTACATCAGAGTCGCAAGATGACACAAATAACTCGCTGGACCCGTTGACTCCCCCTACTGTCCGACTAACAAAGAAATCACTTGTCGGCAATGGTCGTTATTTGATGGCTAGATTAAGAGAACCGGCTATTTTATCATCCCTTAAGTTATTCCTCGCATATCTACATGACCAACCATCATCTGTCTGTCATGAGGGCTACACTAGCACAAGAGTAAAAGTATTTCTTGCCTCCGATGGTCTGCCTGTTGATCCTGTAGCGCTACGGACATTATATTATAATTATCACGATTTATATGGTATTGGCCCAGCTGAAGTGGATAACGATCTGTCTACCTACAGGTCATATGTCACCGCGGAACGAAGAATTCACCTTCAAAAACAAAGGGAGTACAATAACCGCTATTTTACTGCCGATACGCATTTTAGTTAATTTGACGTGTTCTGGGGAACTAGAATCCCCAGCTAGTCTTACTGGTCGTGCAGAGAGTAAATTAAGAATGGTTCTGATTAATATTCAATCAATGCGGAACAAAACTGAGGAGTTGTATTTGTTTTTGGAAGAGTTAGGGTTTCCCCAAATAGTGGCTATTACAGAGCACTGGTTACAAGTAGATGAACCAATTTTTATTGAAAAATATACTGTAATTAGCAGGTATGACAGAAATACTACAGACCATGGTGGAACTCTAATTTTATCCTTAAATGATGACTTCTCTGCTGTCTCTAAATACGATTTTTTACAAGCTGAAAATGTCTTTGAATTCTCCGTAGTGTACAACAAAAACATTGATTTGTTTATTATTTGTATTTATAGAACTCCCAAATCAAATGTCCACCTTTTTCTCGAGAATCTTCTTAATTTACTTGACGCATTGCCTATAAAAAGTAGGAAAATTTTATGCGGCGATTTAAATATTGACTTTGCTAATGTATGTGCTACTCAAAAGTCCTTGACAAATATTTTTGAATCATTCAGACTCACTATGCACGTAGATTCGCCAACTAGAATCACCAAAACATCATCAACAATTATAGATTACGTAGTCTCCGATTTTAAACCCGCTGATGTTGAACACCAAGTAATTAGCTCAGGTCTTTCGGACCATGAAGCAGTTTTTGCTAATTTTGCGGTACCACGCGCAGCCCCAAAAAAAGTCAGTCAGTTGGGTAGAATTTTCTCTCAGCGTAATTTTGAAAAATTTTATAACTTGTGTCTTGTGAAGATATTAACTCTAAATTCTTGGACTTCCTAAATAAAATAATTAAATGTTTCAATACAGCATTTCCCCTTCGCCCCATTAAAACTAAACGTCATAAACCTTGGACAACTAAAGGAATAAGAATTTCTTCAAAAAATATGAGGTCACTTATGTATATTAAAAAATTCTCATACTGTATCGGAAAATTATCAAATCTACTAAGAAAACCTATTATAAAAATCGCATCTCAAGAGCTAAAAACTCTTTCAAAGAAACCTGGTCTATTATAAATGACTTAAGAAATAAAACCCGTTCTTCAAACACTGTTAATCCTAGTCCTGATGAACTAAACAATTATTTTGTTAATGTAAGTAAGAATATCAGCTCTAACATAGCTCCGGGCCAGGATGCTCTCTCCTTCCTCCTACCTACTAAAAGGGTCACTAATAGTTTCTTCCTAGGGCCAGTAGATAAGCACGAACTAGTGCAAACCATAAACAGCATTCAAAATAAATCTTCCTGTGGAAATGATGGCTTGTCCACTAAAATATTTTCAAATATACCTGATGTAGTAATTAACATTTTAACTTCGCTGATTAATGAATCCTTCGAATCTGGTATCTTTCCGAGCTGTCTAAAAACAGCTATAATAATCCCACTTCATTAGGGCGGCGACAAAACCGTAACTTGTAACTATAGACCTACTGCTCTATTACCTACCTTATCGAAGATAATAGAAAGGCTAATGAAAAATCGCCTACTGCCCTTTCTTTTCAAACAAAACATCATAACACCTCATCAATATGGTTTCGTTCCTAAAAAATGCACTAGTGACGCAATGTTCTTAATGAAATATATACATCACTTAATGATAAACTTTTCACAACTTCAGTATTTTGTGACTTTGCAAAGGCCTTTGATTGTGTTAATCATGAAATCTTAATTAAGAAACTACAAATTTATGGCGTACGGGGTTCTCCTTTGAAATGGTTTAAAACTTACTTAGAAAATAGAAATCAGCAGGTACGTGCTAATGGTGCTGATTCTTCAAATCTGCCAATTAGCAGTGGCGTACCTCAAGGTTCAGTGTTACGTCCAATTTTATTTTTATTATTCATCAACGATATCACAGACTTAAAAATAAGTGGAAGAATTACTTTATTTGCCGATGACACGAGTGTAACCTGGAGTAGTTCTGATATACAGACATTACAATCTAGCATAAACAAAGATCTAGTTACTATCAAGTCTTGGTCTGACTCGAATGGGCTTTGTTTCAACACCAGTAGCAATGTCTTACAGAGGTACTTTACAGCCAATAACTCTAAGCAATAATCCGATTCTAACGGTGAACTCAATTAAGTTTTTAGGTCTTTATATAGACAAATTCCTGAAATGATCCACTCATATTGATACCTTAACAAAAAAATTATCTTCTGCATGTTTTGCTATTAAAACGGTTTCTAAAGAGCTGACCCCTACTACTGCATTAATGACCTACTTTTCCTTATTCGAATCTCACCTTCGCTATGGTTTACCGTTCTGGGGTTCTTGTAGCTTATACCACTTCGAATCTATTTTCAAATTACAAAAAAGAGCAATTCGTTATGTATTTGGTTTAAGTAGTAGGACACACTGTGAAAATTACTGAAAATTCTAACTCTTCCTGCTCTATTTATCTTTGAATCAGTCTGCTTAGTTCGCAAGCACATTCAAAAATTATCGGAAAGACCAATTCGTAGATATCCTACAAGAAATTTAGATACTGATGTTTACTTACCTATTCCCACCTCTGACCTAATAAAAAATTGTATTACCTACAATGCAAAAAAATTGTATAATAATCTCTCGATACAGCTAAAATCTATAAATTCTTATGATAAGTTCAGAAGATCCACTAGGGCTTTTCTTCAAGAAAGACCATTTTACACAGTGGCAGAATTTTATAACGTGCCTTAGACTTTTGGGTTGCAGCATATAGGAGCAATAATTAAATTAAGTTAATTTGAAAATTTTAATTTGAACAATAATTTATAGTGACGGATATTGCATATCCAATGCAATTGTTATTTTGTTTGTGTTTTGTTTTGTTTTATCTAGTAATTTATTTTTATTTTTATTATGATTAATTTCGCTTTGTCTATAAAATTTTTGTAATTTTTCTATGACAATAAAGCATATTCTCTCTCTCTCTCTCTCTCTAGGTAAATATACTTTTTAAGGGTTGGATATTTGTTTTTTACGATTTGTGACTGAAATATGCATCATTTTTCAACATTACCTCAAACTTAGCGAGGAAAACGCTAAAAACCGTTTTTTCGTTTTTAATATATATTTTTTTTTATGAAATTTCGTAAAAACGTTTATTTTTGTGTTTTAAAGAAGACGGAAAAACGGGTTTTAGATTTTTTTGAGGTTATATTGGAAAATGATCAAAAGTTTTATATTTTTTAATTATCTACACCTTTTATATTAAACTTTTTTCGATAGGACGTATATTTCAGCCACAAATCTGACCATTTGACCATCCCTATACTGCTAAGAATTTTTTTTTGCTTACAAAATGATTGATTGGCCTTGGTCTACTATCTTTCTGGACAAACATTAAGAATGCATATTAGCAGAGCGTACATCTTCCAAAACTCCCGCAAGAAAAGCTCCAGTTTAACTGGCACCGTCCTACATTTTTGTTATTCCGCTCCTCAGCCTTTCTACTTTTCACCAAAACGAGCTAGATAAGTCTGGAGGATTGCCATTAATTTAATTTTGTAATAAAAGTGGTCAGAAGTTTTCTGTTGGGGGCATTAGAGTTGATCCCCGTTCGTCGTAGTTAATTATTTTGTGTCTTTTCAATTTGTTCTGGGTCATCAGACTCGCCTTTTAACTAAGAGTAACAATAAGATAGAAGTTCCCAGTGCGTGTTTTTGTTATATATTCTTTTTAACATCTGCCAATTACATCGCAGCTTATTGGATGATTGTATCGGGTTTCTTTGTCTGTAGAAAAACTCTAAGAGAATATTTCCAGGGGAGTCTTTCATTACGATCTGTATGAAAAATCTTGATAGCACACAGTCAGGAATTTTTACCATAATAAAATATTATAAATAAATAATGGAATTTTTTAAAATTTCACGTGCTAATTTTTTAAGCCACTGTATATGTAAATCCTACATATGTTTGCAAAAACATAGCACGACGCTTATTTTCTGGATTGTCCTTAATCCACATTTTCGGCTAATTCGTAATTACAATCTTTAGAAAAATTACAGTCTATTCATCACTTTCGGTTTTCCCCAATGAACCTGAATTAACGGTGAAATTTCAGCAATATTAATCACGTTATTAGATTGGACGATGTTCAATATCTGCCAACCGATATTTGAAGACATTCAAACATTTTCTAATGAAAAATTGAAAACCATTTGCGGATGACACGAAAATATTGAAAAAATTCGCAGATTTATTCATGACTGTACAAATTCTGTTTTAAGTTTCGCATCAGGGATTCTACAAGAGGGATTTTAATTTCCAAGTAATATCAAAGTAAAATAGTATATTGTGTCACAAGGGCAGAAAATGAGCTTTAGCAGCCCGAGGCTATTAGCTGCATGAGCGAGCGAAGCGAAGCGAGGGTAGCTAATAGCTAAGGGCTGCTAAAGCGTTTTCTGCATGTGTGACACACAACTGTTTTTCGCCTACCAAAAAAAAAACAAAAAATAGGAAAATATAACAAAAATCTTTAATTTTATAAATACAGACAGAATTTAATGAGCAACTTAAGTAATAAAAATGTACCAATTTATTTATTATATATTGTTTAATTTCCAAAAACAAATTAAACATAAAAACTCAAATCGGCAACATCGCATAAAAAACAATCCGACAACACCGCGAGAGACACAGAAGCTTTAACGGTTTTGAATTACGCGGAGTTTGTCATGTAGGCCAACTTGATACCATTTCGATACTCATAACGTCGTAACCAAATTAATCCTTGTCTTCCCCAGCGTGAGAGGAAGAGACAGACATAAAAAACTTACCCATTTAACAAAATCGATTCGCCCACGCGATAACAACTAAATTCTAGAATACTCGGACGGTGGGGAAAAAACTTCGAAAAGGTCCAGACTTCGAAAACTTTTAAGTTAGTGTACCATCATCACTCATAGACACAACACCTAAAACTCGCATTACAAATATTTTCTGAATGATGTGATTATTTTAATTCTTTACTAATATGTTTTAGTGATTGTTAAAACATACGTTTACTAATAATTTGTGCGTTGTTCGTTCATTACTTACTAAAGTAATTTTATTGTTAAGTTCTTAATTTGTGATTTATTTATTTAACATTTTTTAATAAACCGTTAAATAAAAGGTATTTGTTGTTTTTGTTAATGGAGTTGGGAAGGCAAAAAAACACAAATTATACAGTCCACTTAGAAGCTACGATACAGTTTAAAAAGGCTATGAGCATATCTCGGTAGTCATGGTAAACTAGTACACCATAGGGAAAGTTCCAGAACCCTCCATATATTATTTCCAGTTGTTAAACAATTCATAGGACTTTTCGTACCATTGCGCGTTGTCTTGTTGAGTAACAAATTTAGAGAAACATTACTACCTACCTTCTTCTTGCAAGTCTGGTGGAGTATTCGTAAATTCTTCATCACTGCCTGAATTAGGTACTATTCATTTTTACTAATTCACATAATCACAATTATTCAGAATCAGAACGTATTGTTATTTTAAAGTTTAATTCTCTTGATTCTACCCTGACGTTTAATGAAAATGTATGTGAAATGTCAAAGTCAAAGGTACGTTGATAGTGAAAATCGTGTTCTTTTTGATTTTTGCGGCCCAAGGCCCGGAAATATTACTTTCGGTCTGATTTTTAGGGTTGATATGATTCATTTTCAGACATGATAGGCGAAAAAAGCATTTAAACCTGTCCTTAAAAGCTTCATGAAGTAGTAACCATTACGCAACCGTTGCCAAATGGAAGCTCTTGACCTAAAACATGATTTTTACTTCTTTACAATTTAGCTCTCAATATTTAGAATGCACATGCACATACTATTCTTTTATGTTGGCAATATTGTATCATCATCCTTCAACTTATAAAAGTGATGACGTCATTTTCTTTATTTACTATAATATCTCATTTATTAAAACGGAAATTGCCACGGTTTGAATTTCCTTGAACTCATCTGATAGTTTCTGGACTCCAATTACTTTCAGAAACTTTGGCAACACTGGTAATTTTGTCCAGAAACTGTCAGGAACAATGAAAGAGAAACTTGTCAGTTTAGTATAAACAACATACAGAGGTGTATAGTTCTTGCAATCGCTTTAGTCCAGCCATCTAACAAGTTCTAAAAAGTCACTCTCGAGTGTTTTACTTTAATATACAGCTCGGGAGCCAGATAGTGGAAAGTATAAATTAAAATAATAAAAACATATGTGCAATCGCTAAGTTGTAAACGACTAATGTCTCGGCTACACGACCAACTGTTCGGCATCCTTTTAGGCAGTCAATTAAAGGATGCCGCGTCCGCTTAAAGAGTGAGGTAGCATCAAAGGCGCCGCGTTTTAAAGCTATTAAATTAGGGTTACTATATGTATTATACGAACTATACTTAAAAAATATTTCTAATGTCAATTTCGGTTTAACAGTGTTATTCCTAGTTTCCACATTTTTATCTAAAAAAAAAGTATTGCATTATTATTTAGAGATAGTTAAAATATGCATATATTATTAAAAATGAATAAAATAACACTGTACAAGATGGTTCCTTAGTTTTGTATAATCCAGTAAAATAACGCTACAAAAACCCTAAACCTGGGCATCAAGGCTGTCCGTCAAATTTTTTTTCTTTAATTTGCAGGTATTCATAGGTACATTTACCTCCGAAAATCTCAGCTACGTGGAATTTGTGGAAGGGTAGGAAAATGGCTCTAGAGTTCCCGAAAATCCGTTTTTCGAAGATATCTGCCGAAATATGACCCTTAGAGTTTTTTTGTTTAGATAAATTATCTCCAATGTTAAAACGTCATATACTTGGAATTGCTTTTGTCCCTTTGACATCGATAAAAAAGGTGCATCCTTTTTTATCGCGATAAAAACTTCTCTTCCTCAATATCTAGTAAGCGGACGTCACTTTATTTGTCAACTTTAGTTATAATTTCATAGCAATTAAGTGTAAGAGTTGGCAAAACTGCAAAAAAATATCAATGAATAGTCCGTCAAATTTTTTAATTTTAATACATTGTTAGTTATTATTATCACGAAAATCTTGTTAGTAATTTAAGAGAAAATGAAAATACGACATATATAGAGACCCGAGAAGAAAATATTAAAATAAGTACACCAATCCAACCAACCTATAATAATTGTATTTTTAATAACTGTTCCTTTAATTAATTGTTCTGCTAAATTATTAATTGTTCAACAAAAAGAAAGTTTCTGTTTTCTATTCTTATATTCTGTCGTTAATTTATCTTATCAAAAAACATCTCAACATTTTTCCATCAGTAATTGGCAAAATGTTTCGATGCAAGAAATTTATCCGATAAAAAAAAAGCTCTTGTGTTTTTACTGTTGACAAAAAAATGAAGAGCAGTTTACCTACCTATGATTTTTTTCGCTACACTAATATTTTTTGCAAAAACGGCGTTTCAAAAATTCGCAATTTTGAGAATCTGAAAATAAGGCGCTTTCTTCCAAAATTATTGTGGTGAAAACGGAAAATTTGAATATCCTCCCATTTTTGTCTGAAGACAAAAGATAAGGCAACACCAACTTTTTTTCACATTTTGCACTTGATTGATAATTTTATTGTAAAAAATCCAATTTGAGAAAGTTTGAAGGCAGAATTTTTTCTCGTGCACTTAATAAAATTCCTAACACCAAAATTTTCTCAATTTTCCGGAAAATCAAAAAAATATGAAAAAAAAAAAAGAAAAATGCCATCGAGAAGGGGACAAGCTAAGCTTTCTAATGATGTGCGTTGAAAACCGTTATGGTCCTTGATTATCTATTAATTCAGCATTTTCGAAAACTCTGGAAATCAAAAAAACGCCCTAAAAAAACATGTTGTTTATGAAAATACACAAAAATAATTTATTGAATCTTTCTGACTATATTTAACACCTTGCAAAGCCCCATTTTCCAAAAGGATTCGGGGAAATTAGTCTTGATAAAAAAAATATGAATAAATTTATAGGAGGGTCAAAATATCGAGCAAAAACAAACTTTGGCCCGGTTTTTCAATAATTCAGAGAAATAGATAAAAGGAAAAATTAACATGATATTATAGCTACAGGTTCCTTCTTTTATCTGAACTTTGAATCATGAAAAAATATTAATTTTTACGTTATTTATTGAAAAATTTGTAATCCGCTTGGGAGTGTCATTCCTTTAGAGCGTGCTCTCTAAATGCAGGGCAGGAGCTAAAAATGGGGGTGCGTTTTGGAGCCGGTTATGTCGAAAAGTATCATATTTTCGACAAAAATGATGATCATTTTTGTAGGTAATGAACTGATCTTCATTTTCGTCCAAACAAGTGTCATATTTTTGGAAATATCGGCGAAAATAGGCGAAAAAAATACATTTTTGAGACCATTGGGCCATTTTCCTGGCCTTCCACAAATTTCAGACAGCTGATATTTTCGGGGGTGAATTGTACTCATGAGTACCTGCAAATTAAAAAAAATGGTGCCGCACAGACCTGATACCCGTTTATTGGACTATTATTAAATATCTTACTCATTATACAGGGTGACACAGCAACCATGTAACAGGCTACAGTATCTGTGTTTCTCAAGATAAAATTATAAAATTTTAGGGCATTAAATGGGACCTTATTGGCCTCATTTTAGTCAGTTTGTTTCACTTTTACTACTTCCGGTTTTACCGGAAGTGATACCAACTTTTAAATTTTAAACGGGACACCCTGTCGATTATTACATTTTTCGAATCTACATGACAATGTAATTCAAAAAATTTATAAATTTAATACAACATAACTTGTACGATTTTTTTTTTTTTTTTAATTTAACCCATTTTCCCCCTGTTTTCATACCTTATTTCAATTGCAACCCTTGTTTTTTTCTTCCTAAACCAATAAACGCATTCTATTCTAATTAAGTGCATAATTTTAAATTACATTTTTTGTACATTTCTTAGTTAATGTTCTCAAATGAGAAAACTATCATACTTTAAAGCATTACATTAAATAATTTTTTAATATTATCAAGGCGGCGGTGACTATGACATTATTTTGACTTATTTATGTATTACTTTAAAGTATGATAGTTTTCTCATTTGAGAACATTAACTAAGAAATGTACAAAAAATGTAATTTAAAATTATGCACTTAATTAGAATAGAATGCGTTTATTGTTTTAGGAAAAAAAAACAAGGGTTGCAATTTAAATAAGGTATGAAAACAGGGGGGAAAATGTGTTAAATTAAAAAAAAAATAAAAAATCGTACAATTCAGTTATGTTGTATTAAATTTATAAATTTTTTGAATTACATGAAATAATTTAATGTAATATTTAAGTTAGTGCCGTTTTTTCCCGTTGTTTATTTCTTTGGTATGTTATTTAAGCCAATTTTGATTTTTCGGATTTTTGTGTGTAGCTCCTTAACTATTCACTTGAGATACCAAGTATGATACATCGATGAAATCAGGTTGTCATGTAGATTCCGAAAATGTAATAATCTACAGGGTGTCCCGTTTAAAATTCAAAAGTTAATATCACTTCCGGTAAAACCGGAAGTAGTAAAAGTGAAACAAACTGACTAAAATGAGGCCACTAAGGTCCCATTTAATGCCCTAAAATTTTATAATTTTATCTTGAGAAACACAGATACTGTAGCCTGTTACATGGTTGCTGTGTCACCCTGTATATGATAAAAATTGTCATTTGTGTGCAACTTTTAAGCTATAAACAAATTCTTACGTTTTGGACATAAAATTAATTCATGTTTGTGTGAACAATCGTGAAAATTAACATACTTTCAGTAAATTAGATTTTTCAAACCAAATTGTCGCTTTTTAAATTTTAATTGAGGAAAAACAAATTATAAGCGGCAGGCAACTCTGAGCGACTTAAAACTTAAAACCAATACTGCAGCATAACTATGACATGCATTACCAAAATTCATTTGATTGAATCGAGTCTACATCGATTGCCATTTTTATTTTAATCTAGCTCGATTAATAATTAATAAAAACAAACAATTTACTTCATCCAACTCATATAAACTAAAATAGACCTGTTACTCACTTCCGGACCCGTAATTAGATAATAAAATCACTGATTTTTATCTTAATTATTTGTCTATACTAATCTGACAAATTACTAAATCAATCGATTTAGTAAGTTGTTTTAATCTCTTAATTGATCGTTAAATTAATTTTATTAGTGAATTTTAGCAGGTATAATGTTTATAGGTTCATGTTGTTGAACCGGTAGATGAATGTGAATTGCTCATTCAATTTTAATCACCTATTGTTTACGTTTTATGCAAAATTTCAAGGTCGGCTATACGCACTGTACATGTTTTTAATCAAAAACTTATTATCAAATGTAAATATTCAAGTGTTTTAACTGGTTTTTCAACGGTACCTATACTGTATTTGAAAATCAAGAGAGAGTAAATTCCCAGAAATGTTTTGCAGTTATCAGTGTTAAAGGCAGTAAACCATAGACGTGCGTTTTCAAAATTAAATTAATATGGAAATATTTAATTTGTTTTAGTTATTTATACCTAGATTACCAATTTTAGATAGATAAACATAATTCGTAAGTAGTAATTTAATTTGGGTAAAATGAAGAAAAAGTCAATATTATTTTAGGCATTTTGTTTTAGGCATATGTTTATTTACAAAATATGTATATAATATGTACAGATAATTACAATTATTTATAAATTAATATGAGGAGCTAAAAAAACAATTAAGTAGGTATATGAGAAAAAAAAAACCAACCGCAAGGATAAAATTTGACGAGCAACATGCAAAAAATACGACAATATTAAATCTTAAAAAATAAAAATCTAAAAATAAAATTAAAGTACATAAATTAATAATTTTAAAGTTATGGTTCCTCGCACTCTGTGTCAGAAGATTCACCATCTGATTCTAGAGAAATTACAATGGGCTCTATAGTAATATCAATTATGTTATCTAGCTCCCACATTTTTTTTTCTATTTCTGTAACGTGTCTAATACATTTTTGCCAATTTTCACTTGTTACTTCAGATATTGCCTTATTGAAGAGATTTTTAACATCTGATAATTTAAAAGTAGTGTTATTTCTGGCAACATAACCTTTAACTTGAGCCCATATTAATTCTATCGGATTCAGCTCACAATGGTAGGGTGGTAAACGAAGGATTTCAATTTCTCGTTTTTTGGCTATCTCCTCAATATTATATTTTTTATAATTTTGCTTATGTTTTTTAGCAATAGTTAACAATTCTGCCCTCAGCATTGTATTGTCAAAGGCTAAATTTTTAGAAGATAACCATTTTGCGCAATTTCACCCTTTTTCCATTTAGTGGTTGGTAAAGGTTCAAGTAATCTGGAGTGGTAACTTGCATTGTCCATTACAATAACCGATCCTTTTGGTATGAATTGAATCATCTGTTCAAAATATTCCTCAAACACGTCTCCATTCATTTCTTCGTGATAATCAACGGTTTTTTTTTATTCAAATAAGAGTAAACCATTCTCAAAAAAACCGTTTGTACTGCCTATATGACAAATAATTAATCTTTTACCTTTTCCTATAGGTTCCTTAAAACCAGTAGTATATCCTTCTAGAAAAGCTTGATGGGATGATTTTATATTTTTGTCTTTCCAAACTCTTCCTACACAATGTCCTTCATTAACCCATGTTTCATCTAAATAATAAATGTTTTTATTTTGAGCTTTAACTTGTTGTATTCTTCTGAGGTACTGTCTTCTCCAACATACAATTTCTTCAGAATCAATTAGCATTGAGTGTCTGCCCATTTTTTCAAATTTAAAGTTTAACTCATGTAACACTTTCCATAGTTTATGTGGGTAAATCAACATCATTCGTAATGGCTTGCAAAACTTTACCTAAAGTTGGTATTTGCTTGTTTATAAAAAATGAGTGAACAAGCTTACGAATAGCATTTTTAAAAAACTCGTCCACGTTGACTTTTAATAGTTTTGGTCTACCTGGTTTCGGCTTTGGTGAGGTTACTCCACCTGATTTTTCCTCCTTTAGAACTCTATATATTGTAGATTTTCCATATCCCATTGCCTTAGATGTTGTTTCAACTACACTGTCAATAGTGTTTGAGGGATTTTGATGTTTAAAATAGTGGTACACATTCACTACAGCACTCTTTTCATTGAGCGATAAATGGTCTAGTTTTAATTTTTTCACTGGCGTATACTCACAAACTGCTTCCATTTTTAGTCACTACTATTTGTCACGTTTATCGAAAATCAAATAACTGCATTTCTAGAAACTATTTAAGTCAAAATATCTGTCATTAGAAGCTGTTGCCATTCGGAGGTCGTTAAATAACAATTATCCCTTTCTATTCTGGTTACGCCTATGACGCACGTTAATCCTCTTAGGCCTACTGTAGTAACAATGAAAGATCATAAAATAATGTGATAGTCCAAGAAATAATAAATTTTGTATTGAAATTAACAAAAACAATTTAGAATGCATTACAAATATTGAAGTTTTACCGCACGTACTGTACTATAGTTTTGCATACCGAATTACTTTTTATTCTGGGAATTTACTCTCTCTTGATTTTCAAATACAGTATAACTGATGCTGTATAACTTTAAATTTGATTTAACACGTCGGCTGCCACTGGCTCCGATCGTTCGCCATCGCTTGGTTTATTCCACCGACTCCGATCGGAGCCACATCGTTTTTCTTTTGTTCGTATAACTGTTCGTAGATTTATAAAATCATCATTTTGGATAATTGAATTTTGGTTTCTGCGTACAATCAATCATATCAAAGTAGCAGCGAATGTGTTAACAGTATTTTCAATTATCCAGTGATTAAAGCAATTTTTCTTGTTTCCAAGAGTTTTTCTAACTTGGATTCTGGCTGACAATTTTTTACGATTTCAATGACTAGTGATGGCAGAATGGAGAAGTTGCAAAAAGAATACCCTCTATATCGGGATAATGTCCTAAGTTTTTCTATAAAAAAATTTAATTATATTATTATAAAAACTTCATTTATGACGAAGTTTTTTTTTTAATTTCCCAATTGATTGACAATCTATTTCTAACTAGAATAATAAGTAAATAGTTTGACAAGTAATAAAAATACATGTAAGAAGTAACATAGCAACTAATATTAACTTGGGACACACAGGTATAAGTATAAATAAATAAAGATAGATGATATAAAAAAATTTAAAATTAAATTTAAAATCTGTTGGCTAAGTCATACGGATTAAAACGTTTCAGTCTGCGCCTACTGATACGCTGAGAAACTAAGTTTTTCGCATGTTTATTTGGATGGTTTTTAAGTCTGTTTGTGTAACTTTCACTTATCTTCACAATTTCTTGTTTAACCGACAGTACATTTAGATCACGTGCAATAATACTATTAGGCACAAACCATGGAGCGTAAGCGATCAGTCTAAGAGTTTTTGCTTGAAATCTTTCCATTATTACTATGTTCGCATTTGACGCAGATCCCTAAAGTTGGACACCATATGTCCAAATTGGCTTAAGGATAACTTTATACACTAACACTTTGTTATTTAGAGACAACTTTGAATGACCTATGACCTATGACCCAATAGAGTTTACGCAGCTCGAGACCAAGATGTTTTCTTTTGATAAAGATGTGTTTTTTCCACGTTAGTCTTTGGTCCAGATGAACCCCTGGGTATCTGACGTCATCACGATGTGGTATTTCTTTTCCATTTAGACTATTTGAAAAAATTACGTGCACAGATTTTATTTCGATAACTTTAATTCTCCACGAGTGTAAATTAACGATCAGTTTGTAGATTTGTAGACAAAAAAGCAGTATCATCTGCAAATGTGGCCGTTAAGACGTTGTTAGATGTGGGTAGGTCAGATGTGTGCAGTAGGTAAAGGAAAGGACCTAGTACGCTACCTTGTGGAACTCCAGCATTAATCGGGTGAAAAGTCGAGTATTAATTGTTACGTTTAACGAAGAAATGGCGATCTTTCAAGTAGGACTTAAGGATGAGGAAGAGACTGAGGGCTGGGTCTTTTTGAACTTATATAACAGTCCAGTATACACTTTATCAAACGCCTGGCTCACATCTATAAATAAAGCAGAGCAATACTTTTTATGGCGAAGTGTAAATTTTCTTATAATATGCAAATGCATTATCCATTTAAAATCGTTCCCAAAAACGTTACAAAAATTATGCCGACAACAGATTTTGACATTTTAAATTTAAAAATTTATTAATTTCAAAATCTATTTCTTTGTTTCATGTTATTATATCTTGTGAAATTTTCTTTAGTAAATTATTATTATTATATTTTTTGTTAGGTATGAGAATTTTTTGAAAACTACTTTGGAGTCAAGTTAAAAATATTTTAATAAAAAAAGAGGAACGTTTAAAAAACAAACCACTATCAACTACAGAAATGCATTAAAAATCGAAGTATTTTAGAGCATTTTGCATAACAGCAAAGTTCATTTATTCCTCACTTTGTGTGTTTTTTTTAAATTCAAGTGTTTATCGCATTGCATAATTAAACAAATTGCAACGTTGGCAAGTAATAATAATAACTAGCTCTTAATAAGTATTATAAAAAAAATACTAATGGTACGTTTATTAGTTCTAGTGGTATAAATAAAATAAAAGATTAATTTTGAAACGGCTCTTTTTTTTCCTGGTTCTTTGACAATGGACGCTAATCCTTTGGCCACACACAAATTGAAAGGAATTCATTTAAAACGGCTCTCTGATGGAGGGACAATAATCAAAGATGGCAAAAAAACTTGAAAATAGTTTTGGTTCCTTTTAATTTAAATTTTACACTTTTCTTTACTTGTTGGTAGTTAGAGAAGTCCTATGGTTTCAGTAAACCAGTAAGGAATTTTAATTTATTAGATTCGACATCCTAAGACCGGTTTCTGTCTTTCGACTTCATCAGTTAGGCTTTTCGAATCCAATAAATAAAATTCCAAACTCGTACAAGTCAATAGCTATATCCGCTATAAGATAACATTTTTAGATGTGCTACCATCTATGGTAAGAAGAGAGTATTGACATTAAATTTTGACTGAATCTAGTCAAGATGTCACTCTCTTCTTTTTTATCCCTTTCAGAGATTAATACAAAGTGAGTAAACCAGTAAGGAATTTTAATTTATTAGATTCGACATCCTAAGACCAGTTTCTGTCTTTCGACTTCATCAGTTAGGCTTTTCGAATCCAATAAATAAAATTCCAAACTCGTACAAGTCAATAGCTATGAAGTCGAAAGACAGAAACCGGTCTTAGGATGTCGAATCTAATAAAATGTTATCTTATAGCGGATATAGCTATTGACTTGTACGAGTTTGGAATTTTATTTATTGGATTCGAAAAGCCTAACTGATGAAGTCGAAAGACAGAAACTGGTCTTAGGATGTCGAATCTAATAAATTAAAATTCCTTACTGGTTTACTCACTTTGTATTAATCTCTGAAAGGGATAAAAAAGAAGAGAGTGACATCTTGACTAGATTCAGTCAAAATTTAATGTCAATACTCTCTTCTTACCATAGATGGTAGCACATCTAAAAATGTTATCTTATAGCGGATATAGCTATTGACTTGTACGAGTTTGGAATTTTATTTATTGGATTCGAAAAGCCTAACTGATGAAGTCGAAAGACAGAAACCGGTCTTAGGATGTCGAATCTAATAAATTAAAATTCCTTACTGGTTTACTCACTTTGTATTAATCTCTGAAAGGGATAAAAAAGAAGAGAGTGACATCTTGACTAGATTCAGTCAAAATTTAATGTCAATACTCTCTTCTTACCATAGATGGTAGCACATCTAAAAATCCTATGGTTTCATTCTATATGTCTGCCTGTTAAGAAGTATCACCGAGAAAACGGATTAATGATATGGATTTAGCGTCAAAACATCTTGCAAGATTTAAAATTGCCAGATTTTAGGTTTTTTATAGTTAGAACAGGTGATATAGTATCCCCAATTTATCAGCTTTAAAACGCGGCTCCTTTGATACTGCCAAAAAATATGACCCTTTAATATGATCGAATATGATCGTAAAGATCAGTTCACCGCACCGTGAAATGAATTTGGTCGCGTAGCCGACCCACTATTCGATTACCACTTAGCGATTGCACAAGTTTTTATTTTATTAATTTGTACTCTTTCCACTCTGGCTCCCGAGCTTTAAACTAAAGAAGAACACTGGTTTGCGGTCCGATAGATCCTGCATTATATCTCCTGTTCTTTCTATAGGTACGGGTAATTTTTAATACTATTCCTAAAAAAAATAAATTAACGTGTTTTGTACTATATCGCCAGTACTAAACTTAAATTATACAGTATGCAGCTATTACTTTGCTGGATTTTTTTTCAAAATGCAATTCGTAACGAGGTCAGTTTAAAAAAACAGGACATTAGTTTAAAAAAAAATAGTAAATTTTTCTGACAGAAAAAAATTGTTCATTACATAAAACAAGTTAGTTATCTAAAACTGTTAAAGGTATTTCTATTTTTAATTACTTACTTATGTCGTTTAACCACTAACCGAATATATGATTAAAATATATCTTATTGACAATAAATATTTTATTAAACATTCATTTTCCTTTCACTCAATTTTTTTCCTCAAATTTTTTTCTAAATTTAAACTTTACGTAACATAACTTTTGATTTGACATTTTTTTCCGATTTTTTTTTTTGATAATATTCCTAGACGTTAAGAATAACTCAAAAATACAAAAATTAAAGGCTGTCCTTAAAAAAAAGAAGTGTTAGTGGGCTACTTTACTTTTACAACTGGCTGCACCTGGTTTATGGTCTTCTCACAACTGCAGATTGTACTTGTTTTGTGAGTTCGAATTTGTGAGATTGCCACACGTTTCTAAATTTCTGTCAATAGTATCAATTTGTTTTTCCAGTTTTTGTATCTATATTTTGCATGTATGTATGTAAATACGGGAATAATAGTAGGGGAGTCAGAGATGCAGTTACTAAAGCGTCATGGGGACCTATTGGATTTTTAAGATTAGGTAAAACGAAAAAAAATTATGTTAAGTTTTCCATTTTAGTGGGGGGAAAAGCGTGTAAAAAAATGTAAAAAAACAGTCACATTGAAATACTCGATGAGGGTGGCCATAAAAAGGAGTAAAAAAAACACGAATAAAAAGTTATTCGACCGTGTCAGATATTCAGAGGGAATGTTAAGTGAACTCAAAAAAGTGTCCTATTTAAATGCCTGACGATTTGGACGTGACCAAAAGTTTTTTTAATCCGTACAAATGGCAAATGAAAGATTCCATGGTGAGAGATAATTCTTCAAGATCATAAGCTGCAGATCCCAATACACAGTTCTCAGCATCTGTACGCTCATCGTTTATCGATGGTTTTAGCTACATCGTCCCATGAAAACCTTCAGATTATATGTTTTTCGTAATGCTGATAGAATTTCCTTCAAAATAAAAAAAAATTCAATCACGCTCGAGTATTTCGAGATGACGTTTATTTTACAACTTTGTGACTCGCCCATTTCCTTATGTCACGCTCAAATTGGCAGATTATTGAAATATACACTTTTCTGGATGTACTTAACTTACCTTTTCTTAAACTGACGCGCTCGAGTTTTTCTGAGGATCGATTTTTTTTACTAATCTGATGGGCTGCCCTCAACGCACCCTATATTAAGGGTTCATATGTGGTAAGGGTACATTACAGGGTGCAAGGTTTCTTCCCATATGATTTTCTGACGCGCTCGAGCAACGCGCAAAATCCTCGCTTGGCCTCCCCTACTATAAGTAAATTTCGTTTTTTGGCGAACCTTGAAAGAATAAGGATTATATCCATCGAATGTTAGAATAGTACAGATCCTATATCAAACAAAGTTTGTCCCTCTACTAACTTAAAATTCTGTTGAACTTCCAAAGTTTTCAAGAATTGTTTCATTCACCAGTTAATCTGTGAATAATAAATGTTATAGTCGCGAAAATTCCAGTCCTTAACTAATCTCCAAAGTTCAAAATTCTGTACTTCGATTGCAGTGGTAAGAGCAAAGCGGAATCAGTTTGCCAGTATTAAGTAAATTAGTTTGATTAAAAAATATTTCTCCCGGCAACAACGCGCTTGGTGAATATTAATGCAATCATTTCATTGTAGGGGTTATCATAATTATTCATCTGAACGTGGAATAATTTAAAAGTAAAACTAAAATTTTTAATGTATTCCAATAACACCCCGTATCTATGTAAACATGCACGTTTTGAAAACAGAACAAAATAGCAAAATAGTAAAACTTTAAATTGAATGCAGCAAAAGAATCCGTAGTATTAGCAATAAAATTGCCGGAGTCGAAGCACTTAATCTAAAATTAGTGGAATTTCTGTAAAAGCATAAAAAAGGAAGATCTAAAAACGGTATTTACGCGAATCCGTACACTGAAACAAACGAATAGCGGGAATTTCCGGTTAAATGAATTCCAGTTGTCTAAACGCAACTATTGTTATTATAACAAGAAAAAACTGTTCTGAGAACAATCTGTACTTGCAATCTAACAGGCCGATTCCAGTTAAAGTGAGTTGAGTTGTATAAACCGGAAAAACCGGTAAGTATAGCAGTAATAAGGTACTATTAATTTATCGGGAATATTTCTTGTGTATATAGAATAATATTTTGCTATATTTACAAGATATTACTGTAAAACATACGTAGATTCAACCGGAATAAACCACCGTGAATGTTACAGGAATATCCTGTAAATCCCACAATTCAATTCGCTACTCTGCGCAGTACGCGCCGACGCGGTAACTCGTTATTGAGTCATTTGTCATTCGTATTGGTTCGTTAAATAGTCTAGCATTACGATTTCCCTGTAAGTATGCAACCGGCCAAGGCCACTGCAGTTTACAATAGTAAATGCAAGAAATTCCAGTTAAATACTAGGTAAACTACAGGAAATTCTTGTAAAAGCTCGGGTTATGAGCTTCGAATACAACTAACTAGTACTGTAATATATGAATGAAAGATCTTCAACGGAAAATTCCTGTTAAACCGATACTACAATTCCGATTAATTACTGGAAATTCCTGTAAAAATTAAAGTTCGAGCTTCGAATACAACTATCTAGTTTGTTTATTAAACAGGAAGTTCCGGTAAACGTAAGGTAGTTCGTTAAAATAACTGGAATATTCCAGTTAAATCAATGTAACGATTCTGTAAATAGTACAGCTTATTCCGGTTGTTTCTAGAGGAATTAAAAGACCGGAATTGTCACGTAAAATTAACAAATATTCTTGCTGTCGCTTATATAGGCGGAATTTCCTGTATAATTCCCTAATTCCTGTTGTATGTACTGGTAAATTTCTTTCAGTGTACCTACGGCCCTTACGGCTAATGTTCATTGGATTGTTTTGTTTGTCGAATTTTGAAAATACTTGTTTATTGAACACCAATGGAAAACAACTACAGGGACGTGAATGCCAAACTATTATGAATATGGCAGGATTTTTTAGGATATTAATTTTAATGAATCGGCGTTTGGTGTATTGTGTGGAAATTAACGTAAGTTATACTGTATATTAATTAAAAAATTACAGGCTAAAGTACTTACAAACTCATTCAAATTCAGCGATATCGGACATGTCTATTGAAACTATTACGAAACCTCTCGAATAATAAATATGGTAAGGTATGTTCATCTTACCTTTTAAAGAAATTATTTAACATATGTTACATTTTTGAATAGATAGAAAGTATTATTTTATGTGAAATTGAATATAATTAAGGAGATGGTTCTAATACTTGTCTAATTAGGTATATCAATTATTGTTTAAAATTATAAATCGAAAATTTGTTTAAAACGTTGTGAAATATTTAGTGTTTATGTCAGATTTCTCGTTTCTAGATGTTGATCGACTGGTTTGTGTCTTGCCCCCCTGCGAAGAGGTCGATGTTTAACATCTACGAAGATTAGAATCGCAGTTCCAAAATTTCACTTCGGAATGTGAACACAATAAATTAAACTTTTGACATTATCATTCACGCACAGAGAAAAAATATAATGGATGAAATCTTATGTATCTTCTCACAACAAATCAAAAATAAATAATACCTACAAAAACACAAAGATTCTTAAATAACCGCTGCATTAAACGTTAGTAAACCGAGTCTATTAGCAGTCTATATTCATACTGTCAATTATATAGGCACCACTGTATTCGTATCGATCATGAATGAAGTGACATTTTGATAGTAGCCTACGGAATTCCGCGGGGAACAGTTTTAGGACCAATGTTATTTCCAATATATGTAAATGCTGCACAAACGAGAAGTTATTGGGTTTGCAAATAACTCAGGCATAGTTTATAATAGCGATATTTGGAAAAAATTAAAGTCGTATAAAGTGATCTTATTTAGAAAAGATAACAAGTTACATATACTGTTCAGATCGAAGTAATTGATACAATTAACTATTTGGGTTGTAATAATTGATAAACATCTGACATTTTTCATCATCATATAAATATATAAATATAATAAAATTACAAAAAATATTAATTTCTTGTCCAGAGTGGCTCCATTTTTATCCAATTGGACAAAAATTACTATGTTTAATACCTTAATATTTCCACACTTTACGTTTTCTGCATCTATTTTGTACATGTGTAATAAAAACGAAATTGACAGGATGCAGAAATTACAGAACAGAGCGATGAGGATTATTTTGCAACTTCCAAGAGAGACTCATATTAAAACAATGGTATGTCACTTGAACTGGCTCTCAGTACCATATTATTTGGAATATCAGACAATACTTATCTATAAAATGAACTTATCTTTGACTCCATCATATTTGACATCTAAACTAACATTGTACACAATTACAACACACGTACACGAACAGACATAAGAGTTACAACTAAAAACAAAAAAGTGACTGAAAAATCAATATTCCATAAAGGCATTATACCATAAAAATATAAGGAACTTCTTTTATACCTGTCCTGAGAAACTATATCATCAGTCGATAGAGATTTATCACAATAGATACAATAGATAGAATAGACTAGAATTAAAATTACTATTTTCAAAGTCTAAATTATATTGTCAAAAATCTTACATCAATCAAAACATAAACATATCAACAAGTCAACTTCTTATATGTATAAAGGGTATTCAAAAAATGTACATCAAAAGGGTAATTTCTAACAATAATGGACTGAATGATTCAAAATCAACTAAAGGCTTTTTTATGTAAATATCGAAATTATGTTTTAATTGTAATGTATACGTTTGTTTATGTTTTATGATCTGGTTCCCACGGAAGGGGATATCCTGTAATGTTCAGAGAACAACGTTAGAATTGGTCTTCTTCTTCTTCTTCTGGAGGTTGTATGCCTTGGGGAACATCTGCCTAGGCAATGTATTCCAAAGCCTCGTTGTTCGTTGGATGAACGAGTCTTTGGAAAGAGATGTTCTGCAGGTCTCCAAAGTGACCAGAAAGGGGTGTGAAGACTGAGTGGTTAATCTCGAAGAGACTGCAGGTGGAGGAATGATTGTTGATATTTCAGAAGAACATCGCCTATGAAAAATCTATAAAATAGAGACAAATCGCTAACAGTTTCAGGATATGATTAGGTGCCGCACTCCAAATGGGAACAGACACTTTTTAAAATTTTTAACAAAAAATGTTTGTATATTTCTACTGTGTTCTTATAAAATTAGCTTGTGCTAAATAAATAAATAAACACTGTGCTTTTTTGTTGTTATAAGATAATAAACAAACTCTATATAAGTTAACGTGAAACAAAATTTACCATAAATTCTAAAAACAAAATTAAATACTTACTCACAAAGTCAAGTGCTCAACTTCTTGGTACGTTGGTCACTTTAAAACAATGTCTGTATTTATTCAAAATACCAAATCGATTACGGGTAAATCTCGGTAGTCAACCTTGATCGAAAAAAGGTATTTTTACGACAAAATAATAAATTTACTTCCTATATGTATAAATCTGATAAAATTACCAGTTTATCCATTTATGGACGCATTCGTTAGTTATTCATTTTTTCACAGTTCAACAACTGAAACGTTTCCTGGCTTTGTAAATAAAAACTAGACTGGTATATAGTATATAGTTCGAGTAAGATATATAGTATCCCCAATTTATCAGCTTTAAATCGCGGCTCCTTTGATACGACCAAAAAAACATGTTTTTATTATTTTAGTTTATACTCTTTCCACTCTCTGGCTGCCGAGAAGAAGAAGAAGAACAGTTGAGAGACAGCTGCCCTATTGCGTTTACCGAAACTATTATAATAGAATTATAATCAAAAAGGGAAATATTTTCGTCTCAACCTTACAGCTAAATTAATAAGTGAATTCCTTAATAACGCAAAAATTTCCCAGGTTCTGGTGAAAGTATATATAATAATAATAATAATGTTTATTTACTAAAATACAAAAATATACATAAATATTACATAAATATTACACAATGTAAATAAACTAGGAATGCCACTGAATCTGTTCACTGTACTATGTACAATGACAGATTGTGCATGACATACATAAATATATATATATATAGAAAAAACATAATGTAAAAATATACTATATACATAAAACTAATAATATACATAATTTAATTTTTTTTTTTTTTTTTTTTTTAAATTTTTTTTTTAAATTTTAGCGAAAGAAAGAGTGACCCATTTATTTTTAATTTTAAATAATTACCTTTACAACATGAATTTGATTAAACTTTATACTTTATTATTATTATTATAATTTTAGTATTTTTAAAGCTTACAGTTTAATTTTTTTTTGAATACTTTATTTTATTATATTGTGGAAGAAGTGACGCGGCATTTTTTTTATAAATTCTTTTGTAGATTTTTTAAAATTTTTTATTGATTTTATTTCTCTAATCTCTGGTGGAATACTATTAAAGATTTTTGGTCCTAGATAGCTGTAACTGTTTTGTCCAACTGATTTATTCATACGTGGCGGCAAGAAATTTTCTCTATTCCTTGTGCCATATTGATGTAAAGCTGTGTGAAGTTCATTTTGATTTTGGAATTGATGGGTGAGTATTGCTTGATAGAATAATTGCCTTAAATCAAATATTTGAGTTTCATGATAAACATTTTCAGTAGGATATCTTCGGTTTTTGTTAAGCATTATTTTTAAAAAACTTTTTTGAATAATTTCTATTGGTTTTGATTGAGTTTTAGTGACTCCACCCCATCCGATTATTCCATAGCTGAGATGAGATTCAAACAGACTGTGATACAAAATTTTTCTCTCTGGTAACTTTAGGATTGGTGATATTTGTATGAATTTAAATAATACACTACGCAATTTGTTTAGTAAGTATTGAATATGCTTATCCCAACGCAAATGATTGTCTACTACTATACCTAAATATTTTATTTTGTTTTCAGATAATATACATGTACCGTCCCCGATAGCGATATTTTGAAATTGGGGAAGACCTGAAGCTAGACTGCAGAAGGGTAAGTATACTGTTTTCTTAAAATTAATAGATAGTAATTTGTAGTCAAACCATATTTTTATTTTGGGTAAATCTTCTTCAATCAACTGTTTCAAGTTATTCCAGTCAGAAGCTTCATAGTACATTACTGTGTCATCAGCAAAGCTAATAATATTTGCCTTACTTTCAACTAAAAAGAGATTGTTTAAGTATACAATAAATAGCAGGGGTCCCAAAACTGTTCCCTGTGGTACACCACATATAACTGTTTGATCTTTGCTGATGACATTTTGTATTTTAGTTTTCTGTGTTCTGTTACTTAAATACGATTTCATTAAATTATAGGCTATACCCCTTATACCCATATCTTCAAGAGCATTTAGTAAATGCCAGTGGTCCACAGTGTCGAAAGCTTTAGCCAGGTCTAAAAATATTCCTATTGATGGCTTTTTCTTGTCAATTGATTGGTAAATTTTATTAGTCAGTTCCCTAATCGCATCTTGAGTAGATATTCCCTCCCTGAAACCATATTGGGCTGTCGATAGCAATTTATTTTTTTCTAAAAAACCATTTAGTCGTTTTTTTATTACTTTTTCTAGAATCTTCCCTAGTGCAGATATCAGAGCTATCGGTCTATAGTTTGATATTTCGTTTTTTTCGCCATTTTTATATATGGGAATAATTAAAGACTGCTTAAAATGTTGAGGAAAGATACCCGTAGAGAGACTTGTATTAATAATATTAGTGAGTGGGGCAGCTATAAAGTCTGAAATGTGCTGCAGTGTTTCTGCAGTTACGTTGTCCAATCCTGGAGCTTTCTTCTTTTTTAAACTGGTTATTATATTTTTTACTTCGGTATTAGTTGTGGGAGTTAAAAATATGGAATTATTACATACATTCTTTCTTTCTTGATAATTTTTTGTTTTTTTAATTTTTTTTGCTAAGTTTATTCCTATATTTGTAAAGAAGTTATTAAAATCATCTGCTATGAGATTTGGGTCACTAATTAAATTCCCCTTTTCAGATTTTATACGTGTTATACACTGTTTTTCTTTGTTTTTTGTTAATTCATTTATTACGGACCAAAGTTGTTTGGAGTCATTCTTCTTTTTATCAATAATGTTTCTATAATAGTTCATTTTTGCTTCTTTAATTTGGGTTTTTATATTTTTTTTATAATTATTGTATTCATTGCACAGAATTACATTTTGTGGATCATTTTTATATTTCTTGTAAATTTCATTTTTTTTGTTAATGAGTTTAATCAATGACCCAGATATCCAAGCCTTTCGTTTTCGTTCATTACTTTTTATTTTAATTTTAATTTCAGATTTTTCGACAGCATCTTGAATGCAGTCTACAAGTTTTCCAACTGCGAAATCTAGATTTTTTATTATTGTAAATTCATGCCAATTGGTATTTTGCATGTGTTGTAATAATTTTTTTTTATTAATTTGTTTGTAATAATTTTTATGTTCGTTCATAATAGGATTTACTTTGCAATTCTTAAGCATAATTTGTAATAATATTACAAAATGATCTGTAATGAATGTTTCTACAGTTGTTGATATTATATTATCCAAGTTGTTATTATCTGTTTTTATGAAAATGTGGTCTACGCAGGATCCAGAATCAGGTCTAGTAATAGTATATGGCCGATAGGTAACCATATTCAGTAAGCAAAGTTAAATAATTCTGAGTATCATCTGTATTTTTAGCTAATAAGTTAATGTTAATATCACCAATAAGAATGCTGTAAGAGAACTGTTTAGGGTGACTTTCTAGTAAATCTCTTAAACCTTCTAAAAACATATTAACTTGTTTATCTGAAGGTGATCTGTAAAAAGAATTTATGTAGATAATTTTTTTGTCATATTCTAATTTTACTCGCAGTACAAAAGAATCGCCTAGCTTGACATTTGTATGATTTAAATATAGATTTGTCTTTATGAAAACCAATACACCATCGTTTTGATTTCGAGAGCCATGATTATAAAGTGTCTTATAACCCTCCATATCACTCTCTTCTTCGTATATCTTCAAGAAGAAAAAAACAAACTGTAATTTGGGCATTCAAATCGAATAAATCAAATTCCAACTACGCGAAAAAATCTTTTAAAAACTTTTCAATAAACTCACTCATTTTTTGTCTCTATCTTAATGTCTTAGTTGTTGTTTTTTCATTTTTCTGTCCTCTAAAAATCGAAAATAATATAGATCAACTAAAATCTGTGGACGGATCATAACCTTAAAATTATTATGGAAATGTTGAGTGAAAGTCCTGGACTTTAATGATCTCAGCTAATTGCCATTTACTCGATACTCTTAAACTCTTAATCGTTTTATTATATTTCTATAGTTGTACTGTATGGTATTGAGTAATAAACGTATTTATTAATCATTTTGAGTTGCCAAAAACTGTAATGAATTTTTTTTTCTACTTACTCCGCCATATTTTTTATTAACTTCAGTAAATTCTCAAAGAACTCGACGAAAAAATATTCAGTTGAAAGAAAAACAAAATCCATCAGATTTGCCAGACAATCAAAATCAAATAACGATCGTTTACAAACAAACACTGCAAATTCGAATACTCGTGAAATTCGAGGAGGACAAATAATTTCGTTTGCTGACAAAGAAAAACTTGAAAGAGAAAAAAAGATAAAAAAGGGGAAAAATAAATCTGCCCGGCTAATGTGAATGAAATCGAAAATAAATTTTATCTATAAAAAATTTATTAAGCAACATTTTTTCGGTTCATTTAACCGAACGCAATTTACCACAAAAATGCGAATATTACGAAAACGCGTTTTATCAAAAGAGATTTATTTGATTTTGGTGTTTATCTGAAGGTCTGTTCAAGGGTTCAATGCTGATAAACCACTTTAGAAGGGCGGAAAATAAATATATAGAGTGTGCGTCATAAAAATTTCCCTCCAATTTAAAATCTTTTCACGAAAATTTGCTCTGGCAGTTAAAATAACCAGTCGGCGCAAGTGATTCCCGGTTCTTTTCAGGAAACGTCAGAGTAATCAGTAATCAGTGATCAAAGTATAATATTGGTTACTGGAAAATCAACAAACCAATGGGTCAGCGGCAGTCGGTGTTACAGCACATCCTGGTCATTAGCTATTGAGACAAATAATTACCGATGGCGGCGCCACAGTCGTCGATCAGCTGTTCACATGAAACGCGTAATTTTTGGTAAATAGTGCATTAAGTTATACTGAGTGAATGGTTTATTTGTAGTATTTTAAGACTTTTTGTGATTGTTTGAGGTTTTTGATTTGGAAATTACCATAATACACCTGTACATGTAAGTATTTAGACTCAATTGAACCTGTTTTTTGTGTCGTTATTCTAAAATTGAGGATATTTATTTAGCATATCTTACGTTTTTCAGAAATTTATTGTTTACTTCTGTTTCTGTGTGCTTTTTTTGTGTTTCAGGATGAATATAGCCTAGAGGTATTATCATCTTCACCTCTACTAATATAGAATGATATTGGAAGGGAGCTAAATCATATGCCAAAGAAACATACAACAGTTTTCTGCTGATTATTTTTTTCGTCTGTCAAAACAGTCAGATTTTGTGGTTTCAGCCAATAACAACTCAGGATCCTAACCAATCATTGTGTTTTATACTGATAAAACCGCTTCGTCGTTTTTGTTTATTGATTAAACTGTGTTTACCTATTTGAGATGTCAAATGTAAACATTTACAATTATTATTATACTAAAATGTATTGCAAATCTATGTTAATAACCAAATTTCAAAATGTATTTGTAAACTAACCTGTTTTTATTAGTTTATTTCAAAACATTTAACATTTTTAGATACCTCACTTTAACACTAAACTTAAAATTAATTAAATTAAGAAAGACTTCATTTCATTCTTCTTCTTCGCTTTTATTTAAGGCGCCGTTTCGCGGGGTAGCCAGTCAAAAAATCGCCTTTGTGGCCCTGTATGTAAAACTATAACAGCTCAGGTTTCAATTTAAATTTGTAAAGAAAATTTTCAATATTTGTGTGTAAAGTGTCTTTGGCATAAATGACTATGTTCTCTGTTTTTAATACAAAATGATTCAAAAAATAATCCTTTCAAATACGACTCGTCCTCTGAAATTTTATAGATTAAATTTTTGATCTTCATACTCAAACGCCTTTATTTTAGGCAAAACTACTCAAACAAACTGATTTAAGATAAAATCAGTTTGTTTTCGTGGTTTTTCCAAATAAAGCCGTTTTCGTGAAAACCAAAAATTTAATCGATAAAATTTGGAGGACTCGTGGTATTACCTTTGATAAATTTTATTTCAATTTTTTCAGGATAATAATTGTAATAGTGATTTAAATAAAAAATTATTTCTAAGAACCTACTTTTGATTGATTTATGGTAAAATATATCCTATTCGTTGTTTCAAAATTATTTTTTTAAATCAATATCAAATTAAAATATAAAAAATTAAGAAAATTTTTTCTTGGCTTAAAACACTTGATAGGCCAACAAATGTATCTGTTGCAAAACTTTTTGTTTTGTTTATCTACTTTGTTTTTTTCAAAATAAACACAAAATGTATATTTTTTAATCCTTTATTTTAACATAAGTTCAAAGCTAACTCAGTTTTAGTAGTATTTAACATTTTATTATAATAATTCATTACTAATTATAACTGTATAATTATTGAAAACAGTTGTTGTACAAAAGGCGAACATAATAATGGTATTTTTAAAATTATGATGTGACAAAGGTTTTATTTTACTGAATATTACCTTTAGAAAAATGATAAGTTGAAATATCAGCAATGATATACACACCCAATTAGATTTTAAGGTTACATATATAAAAGTACAACTGTACACAGTTTGTAAGGACAAGTTTACTTAGTTTATAGGCAACACTTTGCTGTCTTCTAACTAACCATCATTCCTTGCACATTTAATGGTTTTAACATCAAGTGGCTTACTGGGCAAATGATGTGATGGCACACACTTTTTGCACTACTTGGGTGCTATTTTGTTTGAAATAATTCCTAAAAACATTTCAGTAGTAATCAAGAAATAATCTCAGAAATGCTAATCTTTATCTTACCTGATTTTGTAATATAATCTTCAGATTTAAAATTGATTACACTTTTCCCGGAATTTACGACGATCAACTTCCTCGATGACACCTTTTTTGTTGCTTCTTGGGTGGATCATAATGGAAGTGTAATTCCGGATATTTTTATTGGGCATTTTTAACGTTTAACTAACAAGTAACAGCAAAATACACGAAGCACAAAATCAAAACACACGTTCGACTTGCAGGTAAACAAACAAAATTATGCTTTTCGTGAAGGTTCAAATTATTACCGATGGTGTCGCTTCAAAGTTGTGCTCGTCTCAATAAACAATATAGCCTTTAGAAAATGTTTTGGATGCAATTTCGAGTGAAACCACTTAGTTTATTGTGCCGCCATCAGGTAGCAGTGAGCGAACTTTGAATAATTTCTCTTTATTTCTAAATAGCCTCTTTAAATATAGCGTTTAGTGATTCAATACCGTTATATCCCCACCAATTTAAAACGTCTAGATGTAGAAATTTAAAATGTGGAGTGAATATGTAGAAAATATTTTATTTTATTTTAATTTTATTTTGGTATAAATGTGAAACCCCTATAGTTACAAAGTTGCAAAATGTTGATATATAAAAATACTTAAAACTAACTGCTAAAACAAATAAAAATAACACTAAGTAATAACAACTAACAAACATATAAAAGAAAACATAGATCTACAGATAAAATACATAATTAATAGCAGACTTTTTGAATGCTTCCAATTAGTTCTGATGCATTAGCTTCCCTTAACATTCTTGACAATGGACTATTAAATCCATAATTGGTAGAATGTGAATTCTCTACGAAAACAGTTTTATCATCTCTTGTTACTTTTTGCGTAACTCTCAGGCCTACTAAAGAGAGAAGTTCTGGGGAATTAAATTGACCTGCCAATAATTTAAATAGAAATATTAGGTCAGCTTGTGTCCGCCTGTTTTCCAATGTGGTTAGGTATAGTATGGAACGAGTATCAGTATAGCTATGTTGTTAGTCCATTTGAAAGCCCATTTTGTAGGCAACACTACGCAAAAATTTATTTTCGACCCTTTCCAGTAACGTTTTGTACACTGAGTAAGAGGGATACCATACAATGGATGCATATTCTAAGTGTGACCTTATTAATGAACAATATATAATTTTCATTGTGTTAGCTGATCAGTCTTTAGCGATCCTACCTACATATCCAAGAAGTTTAAGTGATTTTAAGGATATTTTATTGATATGAGTTGAGAATGATAAAGATCTTTTACTTCATCAACTTGGTTCAAAGGCAAAGAGTTTATGCAGTATTCATATGTGGTTTGTGCCTGAGAATGATTGAAACATAACAAGACATTTTTCATGATTTAGTTCTAAACAATTATGTCTACACCAATTGGTTAAATGGTTGACATCATCTTGAAGTTTCAAACAATCAGCATATGATTCAATCACATGGTATAGCTCGAGATCATCAGCAAATAACAATCCCTCTGAGTCAGTAATATGTTTAATAAGATCATCAATAAAAATATTGAAAAATAATAGTCCACAGTGACTACCTTGGAGAACACCAGAACATGCTTCAATTGTATGTGATATGTAATTATTAATTTTCACCCACTGAATTCTATTTGTAAGGAAGCTGCTAATCCAACCCAAAACACTCCCCAAAACCAAAAGATTCTAATTTTTGAATTAATACTTCATGATTAACTCTATCAAACGCCTTTGAAAAATCTTACCTTTGGAGAAACCATGTTGTTGATTGGTTAGAATATGATGAAATGTTCTTTTAAAGAGCGAATTTTATTAATTTGACAGGTTTCTAACCAACAAAGTCTCATTCCAAATTGTCTCTCTGAAGAAAAACTTCGACACGATTTTAAAAAACCATCCACAACTTTCTATACGTCCATAATTTTTTGTTAAACCTTCTACTAACTCCCACATATTTTTTATTTCCCATGCTATATTTCTTATATCAGCTTATAAAACTAAAATACAGTGATGGTTTATTTGCAGCTATAAAGTCACATGCTTTACGAAATAAACTACATTGTATTTGAAAGTTTTAAAGGAAGATAAGAAGGTTAAGTGAACACTTTAAGTTGATATGACAGTTTATGTAAGAACTTTATAACTCCATAACGCTTAAGAAAACTTGATAACACTTGCACTTTGAAATTTCCCATAGTTACATTGATATCTGCGGAAATTATATAAGAAATTTTAATAATAATTGTTATAAAGTAACTAAGAGAAGTGGCTGGAAATTATATTCCAGTTTATACGTTCGCCTCTAGGGGGCGCAAACCTTTTTATCATTAAAAAAAAATAGTTGTATCTGGAGAAATTGTTTTTAAGGTTAGGAAAGTTATCGTTGGTTTGCTGAGCAATACACTGACTCAAAATTACTCCTAAAAAATTACCCTTAAAATATAATTCGGAAAAAATTGTTAAATCTCGTCTAATTTTTTTTGAAACGCTATATACAGGGTGCGCCAATTATTTCCACTCGATCTCTAGCACCGAAACTAAAAGAGATATCAACAAGATTTTTTGTAGGGGTAGACAGTGTCACTCGGACTACAATTTTAAAATATTTTGATGTACCTATACAGGGTGGCTAATTTTTGTGGAATGAAAATTAATTTGGTTTTTTTAAATTGAACACCCTGTATACGATTATGTCTTCTGATTCTACTTAATATTAGATTTACGGTAGTTTTTTGTATTTGTAAATCCGACGCGGCGTTGACAAGTTATTCCTATTTTAAGCAGATTTAATGAAAAAACAGCACTTCAGAAATATTATCACAAAAACCACATTTTTTAAAAAATTCCTCAAAAAAGCTACTATGATGTAAATGAAACATGCACCTATCACAATAATCACACAACATCTTCACCTGTTGCACAGGGTGTTTGCCGATGGCGTGCCAATAGTCTAGTTTTCAAATGGCTATAACTTAATTTTTTCAAAAGGGACACCCTGTATATTTTTCTTCAGTTAGAAGCTCTCCCTAATACGCATTAAAAAAATATAGGGTTTTGCACATCTAACTTTACTATTTACTTTAATAATTGACGTTAAGTGACAAACAACATATTTTACACAATTTTTAATAAGTACAAAATTTTACAAAGTTTAATCGTAAGAAAACTACAATAGTGAAAGTTAAAATTTATAGTAGGCGTTCAAAATGTCTTCCATTTTCATTTATACATTTTCTTGCCCTTTTTTTCATTGATTTACGCACATCTCTTAGCATTGCAGGGGTCACCTGTCTAAATGCTGCAGTAATTCTTTCTTTCATATTTTCTTTTGTGGTAACCTCTTCTTTGTAAACAATATTTTTAATAACACCACAAGAAAAAATCGCAAGGTGTAAGGCAAGGCGATCTACTTGGCCAATTTATAGGTCCTCCCCTTCCTATCCAACGATCCTGAAATTCCCTATTTAACCAATTGCGAACATCTAATAGGTAATGTGGTGTGGCACCATCTAATTGAAACCACATTCCGTTGCGATAATTTTGAGGCACATTTTGCAATAAATTGCGAAAATCATGTTCTAAAAAATCTAAAAATATAGCTCCATTTACAGTCCCATCAAAGAAATAGAGACCAATTACATAATTACCTATTATTCCCGCCCACATATTCAAATACCATCGATACTGTGATGTGGTTCTAAATAAATGTTCATTGTGGTCCGAATAATAATGGAAGTTGTGTCTATTTACACAACCGTTCTTATGAAACGTGGCTTCGTCGGAGAATAAAACTTTGTTTAAAAAGTTACGCCTGTATTTATCTTGTTTATTAACCATCTACAGTATTCCACTCTACTACGCGCGAAATCACGTGGTAACAATTCTTGGTGAAGCTGGATATGATAGGGGTGATATTTATTCTTTTTTATTATGCGTCTAATTGTGGTATTGGAAATATCTAACTGATTGCTTAATTGCCTTGTGCTTATATTGGGATCTTCAACTATACTGATCATTACCTTATATTCGTTGCCAATAGTAACAGCTGTAGTTTCACGTGAATGTTTTTCATACTTGACGGTTCCTGTTCTATCAAATATATTCTTTAAATTCTCAAAAGTATCCTTTTGTGGATGACGTCTTTCTGGGTATCTTTGACGATAGACCTACTAGCAAGAAACACATTTTTTTGACATTCACCCAGTATCCATATCATATCAATATTTTCTTGAACACTATAATTCTTATTAAAATCCATTTTTTATACACAATACCGATTAAATATAGTAGACGTGATACAATACAAAATTTTATGTTGAAAATTAATGCCATAACAAAATATACCTACTGTCATTTTCATAGGTAACTTGATTTCTTATTAAAAATTGTGTAAAATATGTTGTTTGTCACTTAACGTCAATTATTAAAGTAAATAGTCAAGTTAGATGTGCAAAATCCTATATTTTTTTAATGCGTATTAGGGAGAGCTTCTAACCGAAGAAAAATATATAGGGTGCCCCATTTGAAAAAATTAAGTTATTGCCCTGTGCAACAGGTGAAGATGTTAAGATGTTGTGTGATTATTGTGAAGGGGGAAAGGTTTCATTTACATCATAGTAGCTTTTTAGAGGAATTTTTTAAAAAATGTGGTTTTTGTGCTAATATTTCTGAAGTGCTGTTTTTTCATTAAATCTGCTTAAAATAGGAATAACTTGACAACGCCGCGTCGGATTTACAATTTAAAAAAACCAAATTAATTTTCATTCCACAAAAATTAGCCACTCTGTATACATCAAAATATTTTAAAATTGTAGTCCGAGTGACACTCTCTACCCCTACAAAAAATCTTGTTGATATCTCTTTCAGTTTCGGTGCTAGAGATCGAGTGGAAATAATTGGCGCACCCTGTATACGCTCTATTTGCATTTCTTTTAACAATATTACTATTAAGCCCACATGAGTTTGAAATTTGTACATTCAAAGGCCCAACTGATGAAGCCAAAATACAAAAACCCGTAGAGTCAAACAAATTAAATTCCAAACTCGACATTTTAGTGTATTTCCAAAGTGTACTTTGGATAGTGACCGTAAAAAAATGATCTTGTCCGGCATTTAAATATGAGGCTAGTTTTATTCCAAATATTTGGCCGCATGTGTTATAACAGACTTTATTATACAGAATGTATATTTAAATTTATGGTAAATATATTTGTATTATTATTAATTTCTCTATAACAGTAATTATGTATCAAATAAAAACGTTTATGCCATGAAGGTTTTTAATGAAATATCAGAAAAATCTTCGTAATCGTTTTCTAGCTCGGTTAAAATGGTGCATATTTAATAAAATTTAAAACTGAGCTTTAATTAATCCTGTTTTAGTTGTCTAGATTAAATACCGTATAGGCAGAACCGGATTTAATCTTTTGTTTAAATATATTGTCTTCTCGAAAAGTTTTTTTTTATGTTGGTAAAATGGGTTAAATATGTGTTTCTTTGAGCAAATTACAAAATAATAGATACATTTTGAAAAAAAATGTGTTCATCAAATAAAAGGCTTGAAAAATAAATGAAGATTTTTGGCCATTTTTGAGCATAAAATAATTAAAACACAATAAAAATTTGAATAAGTCAAAATTGGTTACAAGTTGGCAAGAAGGGTAGAAAAAATAATTTTTTAATGGATTTTAGCAGGAAACAATGAGTTATTTTGGGAAAAAATGGTTTAAATATTAAGAGGCAGCAAAATTAACATCAAAAACCTGTTTTAAAGGATTAAGGTACTGATGTTGCATTTAAAAAATACATATTTGCATTAAAAAGCCACATTTGAGTGTAATTAAAATTTTCCCATCCCTCGATCTTAAAGAATGACCGATTTATTAACAAAAATTGAAAATTAATTAGACTCATTTTTATGAGAAAGAAACGTCGCGCCTAATCCAATTTTAAAGTAGCCATTCTGTTCTCCTTTTAATAGAGAGTAAGATATAATATAACGCTCTGGGCTAAATAAAGTTATTTGGGATAATTCGAAGAAGAAACTGGAATATTTTAACGATTTTTACCTACTCTATATCTTCTCTGAAATGAAAGTTCCGCCAACGAGGGTAAGATTCAAAAAGTCGAAAAAACTTTTTGCAAATACCTTATGGTGCTTCTGACGTCAACGGTTGTACGTAGACAAGCTTTTTTTTCTCTACATTTATTAAATAAACTACTATTATTTAATAAATAGCATGTACAAAGCCAGATATTTGAGTTATGACAAACTAAACCAGTGCTATTATAACTTTTTATTGCATTTGAATGATGCGAAACAAAGCCCATTCGAGTCAGACCATGATTTGATAGTTACTAGATCTTTGTTTATGCTAGATTGTAATGTCTGTATATCAGAACTACTTCAGGTTACACTCGTGATATCGTTCATGAATAATAAAAATAAAATTGGACCTAACACTGAACCTTGAGGTACTCCACTGCTAATTGGCAGACGTACCTGCTGATTTCTATTTTCTAAGTAAGTTTTAAACTATTGCAAAGGAGAACCCCGTACGCCATAAATTTGTAGTTTCTTAATTTCATAATTAACACAATCAAAGGCCTTTGCGAAGTCAAAAAATACTGAAGCTGTGAAAAGTTTATCATTAACTGATGTATATATTTCATTAAGAACGGAAAACATTGTGTCACTAGTGCAGTTTTTAGGAAGGAAACCATACTGATGAGGTGTTAGGATGTTTTGTTTGGAAAGAAAGGGCAGTAGGCGATTTTTCATTAGCCTTTCTTTGATAAGGTAGGTAATAAATCAATATGTCTATAGTTACAGGTTTCGGTTTTGTCGCCACCCTTATGAAGTGGTATTATTATAGCTGTTTTTAGACAGCTCGGAAAGATACCAGATTCGAAGGATTCATTAATCAGCGAAGTTAACATGTTAATTACTACATCAGGAAAATTTATTTTGAATGCTGTTTATGGTTTGCACTAGTTCGTGCTTATCTACTGGTCCTAGGAAGAAACTATTAGTGATCCTTTTAGTAGGTAGGAGGAAGGAGAGAGCATCCTGGCCCGGAGCTATGTTAGAGCTGATATTCTTACTTACATTAACAAAATAATTGTTTAGTTCATCAGGACTAGGATTTGAAGAACGGGTTTTATTTCTTAAGTCATTTATAAGAGACCAGGTTTCCTTGGAAGAGTTTTTAGCTCTTTAGATGCGATTTTTATAATAGCTTTTCTTAGTAGATTTGATAATTTTCCGATACAGTATTCTGTAGTTGTTGATAAAATTTAATATTAGGGGGTTATCTGAGAATTTTTTAATATACATAAGTGACCTCATATTTTTTGAAGAGATTATTATTCCTTTAGTTGTCCAAGGTTTATGACGTTTAGTTTTAATGGGGCGAAGGGGAAATGCTGTGTTGAAACACTTAATTATTTTATTTAGTGAAGCTGCAAAATTAATACAAAAATCTTGTTTTTTTGACCAAACTACATCTGAATACGTACATTTTATTAGAATGACTGCATCTAATAAACAATTTTGAAAAATAAATAAGGTTTTTGGGCGTAAAAAAATAAAAAATTGGTTACCAAGTTGTAATAAGAGTAAAAAAATGATTGGACCCCTCAAAACCGAAGAAAATATTTTTTGATGGATTTTGACGGGGAAAAATGATCTATTTTGGGAAAAATGATCTATTTTGGAAAAAATAGATGAGTTATAAAATTAAATCAAATTTTTACGTTTTGAAAAAGACGGATCATCAAATGAAAAATAAATGAGTACTTTTTAGCTAATTTTGAGCATAAAAAAATTAAGACATCCCTATGTAAATCTGAAAAATTTAAAACTCATCCCAGGAAAGTATTAAGGGTAGAAAAAATCCGATTCATACATAAAAATACAAACATAAAAATCAACACAAACAGCGAGGATTGTCGCCGAGCATTTAAAAGTGTACCCACACTATTGAGACAAATTGATAGCCTTAGATCAGAAGTAAATTCATTGAAAGATGAAGTCAAAATGCTCAAGGATCTTAAGAATGGCACCCCGACGAGTAGTGAAGACATTATTAATGAACTCCACGAACGTCAAAAGAGAGCAAACAACCTACTAATCTTTAACCTACCTGAGCCGAACAATATATCTGATGATCTTGATCAAGTTAAAAGCTTAATAACAAAGATTGCTGGAGCTAATATCACTGACATTAACGATACCAAGGTTTTCCGCTTTGGGAAGAGGAATAAAAATGGACATCGACCTCTTAAAGTCGTGTTAAAGTCCCCTCGAGACGTACATGCTGTTATCAAAAACAAACATAATATCAGCCGCGATAAAAAGATTTTTATACATCTTGACGAAACTCCCAACCAGAGGAAAACCCTGGAAACTGTTAGAAGCGATTTATTGAGACTTCAGCAAGCTGGTGAGCAAAATTTAACAATAAAATATGTCAATAACACTCCTACAATCATTAAAAAAAACTAAACTCGGGCAAGCTGTCAGTTTATTACCAAAACGTAAGAGGCCTTCGAACAAAACTATCTCAACTATATCTTAATGTTACAAATTGTTCTTACGATGTCATTATTCTTTCTGAAACATGGCTCACAGCTGAAATCAACGATGCCGAACTTGGTCTCAATGGTTACAACATTTACAGACAGGATCGTACACCCCAGTCCAGCATTTTCAGTAGAGGTGGTGGCGTTTTAATAGCCGTTAGGAAATCGTTGTTCTCGAGTATTATCAACTCTAACCCTTTAATTGAGCAACTGTTCATTCAATTTGACCACGGAAATTGCAAACTTATTTTAGGAGCCGTATACATTCCTCCTAAATCTCATCCTAATCTATACCAACTTCACCATGATCAACTCTCAATATTAAACGAGCATCATCCAGACAGACAATTTTACATATTTGGTGATTATAATCTACCTACAGCAATATGGGATATTGAAGACTTCTGTTCTTCAGCTTCAGCTCAACCTAGCTCGTCATTATTGGAAGAAGGTGCTATCGAAATCGTCTCTAATATATGTGCGTTTCACAATCTTTTCCAGTCCAACAAAGTGTTCAATCAAAGGGGAGTTATCCTTGACCTTGTTTTGTCCCCAGTGGAACTTACAGTGATGACAGCCATAGACATTTTGATCCCGCCAGATGGTCATCATCCTCCTCTTGAAACTACATTACAATGTAAGACGAACTCAAGTGCTGCTCCAGGGGATGAGTATTATTATGATTTTCGCCATGCCAATTTTAAAGGTATACTCCAATGTTTGGAAGCAATGGATTGGGATGGGCTTCTTCAAGGGAAGGACCTTTCAGAAATGATTTTTACTTTTTATGACGCATTGTATTCGGTAATTGAGTTATTTGTTCCCTTAAAGAAATCTGTTATAAAAAGATTCCCGCATTGGTATTCTTTTCAACTTAGACGCTTGGTCAACGATAAAAAGGTTGCACACAGAATTTATAAACAAAACAGGACTCTCCAAAATTATGAAATATTTAGTCAGTTAAGATCACAATGCAAAATCACATCTAAAGAATGCTATTTAGATTACATACATTCTGTTGAAACATCTGTTAAAAGCAACGTAAAAACCTTTTGGAATTTTGTAAGTACTAAGAGATCCTATAATACCATTCCTGACAATATGATTCTTGATAACTCTTCTGCTTCTTCCGGCGGTGAAGTATCAAATCTATTTGCCAAGCATTTTTCATCAGTTTACACTTCTCAAAATCTAAATTTAAACTTAAACAATATTGAAATCGAGTCAAAACTTAATGTCTCCTCTTACCACATTCCTATTTCAAAGATTTATGAGAAATTATCTAATCTTGATGTTAAGAAAGGTCCAGGTCCAGACATTATCCCTCCCATCCTACTTAGAAATTGCAGCTTTGTATTGTCTCGCCCTCTCTTCTACATTTTTAATAAATCTATCGACACAGGAGAGTTTCCTGATTATTGGAAACTTTCTTATGTCACCCCAATATACAAATCGGGTAGCAAGTCAGACATCAAAAATTACCGGCCCATATCTATTCTCAGTACTATACCTAAGGTATTTGAGAACATTATAACTGATTTCCTTACCTATGACTGCTCTGGAATTATAACTGAACAACAATACGGTTTTTGTGCTGGGAAATCGACTGAATTAAATTTAGTTACCTATGTCGACTTCCTGTCAGAAGCGTTGGAGAAGGGTTGCCAGATTGATTCTGTGTATACTGATTTTTCTAAGGCTTTTGACAGAGTCAACCATAATGTCTTACTTCAAAAGATTGATAAATATGGTGTAAGTGGGGTTTTACTGCAATGGGTTAGTAGCTATTTAACGAACAGGACTCAAATGGTTAGAGTAAATCATCACTATTCTAATTTAATTCAGGTAACATCAGGTGTTCCTCAAGGGTCACACCTCGGTCCCTTACTTTTTAACTTATTTATTAATGACATCATTCATTGTTTCCGGCATGGCAAAGCACTATTATTTGCTGATGATCTAAAAGTTTTCCAAACTGTTAAAACCATTTACGATGCCCTCAGCCTTCAGTCTGACCTTGACAACCTGTCCAACTGGTGTTCCCTAAATGGCATGGACTTGAATGCTGTAAAGTGCCACGTCATGCGTTTTTATCGATCACAAGTACCTACTACTTTTCATTATAACTTAAATGGTCAGATCTTGGAGTCTGTAAATCAAATCAAAGACCTTGGAGTTATTCTAGATCCCACTTTAAGCTTTAACCAACACATACCTACGGCTATCCATAAATCAATGAAAATGTTAGGTTTTATCAAAAGGCTAACCCACGATTTCACTGACACTACTGCAATTAAAGTCCTATATTGTTCACTAGTCAGACCCCACCTAGATTATTGTTCCTCTGTCTGGTCTCCACATTATATCACCTATAGCAGGAACATTGAGAAAGTACAACATAATTTTCTGAGATACATAGCTTATAAACTGGGTGCCCCCAGTGATTATGAATCGATAGAGCTTTTTCTTAGCATCCCCTCCTTAGAAACTAGGAGAAAACAGAGAGACCTCACATTACTTTTTAATATTATCAATGGCAGATGCAGCTGTAGTGAACTTCTATCAAAAATAAATCTTCTTGTTCCAACCCGCACAACTCGACAGCAACAAACTTTTCATGTACCTTTGTATCGTTTAAACCAAGCGTTTAATAGCTGCATCCCAAGTATGTTAAGACTAGCCAATACTCACAGTAATCTTGAGATGTTTAACTCCTCCCTTCATCATTTTAAAACTCAATTACTGAATACAGAGCTTTAACGTTTAATGTTTTAATGAACCTTTTTTGTCGTGTCCTTTATATTACCAGCTTATTTTTATTTTTACTATGTATGACAAGTGATTATGCCACTTTTATATGTTTATATGTTCTTTGTTCGTATACTTTTTAAATTGTAATTCTTTATCTTAAATGGGCTTGCCCGTAAATAAATAAATAAATAAATAAATTTTCTTCCTCAACCTAATTTTTTTACCTATTTAACTTTCGCTTCTAATTACCACTTTAAGTATGTTTTTTCTGATAACTAGCGCTATCGAATCATCAGGTTTTTTTAATGAAATAAAACAACAGTGTACTTAGATTTGCGAGATTGCGAATCTTTACTGTTTCTTTTTTGAAAATTTTCATACAAAGCTTCTTGTTCGCCTATGAAGAGAATAACCATCAAAGTCAGATGGTCGAGTAGTCCTGCCAGGACAGTTTCCATAAAGACCATCAAATTCTCGACGAACGTATCTAATTCATCCATGGCCATCATCTCCGATGCAGTTTGGCTGACTGATTGTATCAAAATTGATGAAGTTGTCCATACTGTATGTAGAGTTTGTTCGGTTTCCATTTGGAGCCGTTTTATCTAAAAAAAATCCTTCATAATTTGGTCAATCTTAAACCTAATTTTACTGGCCTATACATATATTATTAACCAACTAAGAGGAACTTTTTATTTGCTGCTAACACAAGGTGATTTCATCCAGTGGCGGCGATTAGGGGGGGGGGTGTAGGGGGGCAGCGGTCCCCCGCTTTTAGAAGGATATATCGATAAATAAATGTAATGTTTGTTCCGTTTTAAACATTTCAGGCTAGGAATTATGTAAAAATTATTTGTACAAAGTTTTCGCCTCCCTATTTCTATTGTCCAATCGCCGCCACTGATTTCATCGATTATATCATTAAATGTTAGCCCACGTCCCAAAATTAATTAAAACCTGTTCCTGATTCGATTATCCTGCCAACATAAATATTTAAAAAATAGACCAATACAACTTACGTTTGCGCTTGCTTCTGCACACATATCCTTTATCAACTTATCTGCATTACTAATATTTTTAGATATCACTTCTGTAGCATTTTTTTTAACCAATTCGTTGATTTCTTCCATATTTTTTCTGCTTTCCTCGATGATCTCATCGAATTTCGAAAGGATATCTTCTTTAAGATCTTTTAAAGTCTCTTTTACTAATTCCAGTTCTTGCAGGTCTTCAAGAGAGCTTGCCATGGGACATTTCGTTTTAAATTAGGAGGTATTGTAGACTGGAATTTGGTCAATTTGACAAAAGTGACAAGTGCACAGGTTACCGATCAACACGGAACAGTTATTTAAATAGTACAGTAAAAAATAAATGAATTATGCAAAAAAAAAGTTGTAGCTTATTTAATTTCCTATATTTTTGGTTTTTACAACTTTTTTGAACTGGTTTTCTTTCAAAAAAATACTATTAGACCAGGGATAAATCAATTTTAAATACTCGAATTCATGAAAACTTTAGTGGGTGGTCGGAAAATTTGGGGTAAATTATAAGTAAATTAAGAAAAATCAAGACAAAAAACGGTTTTTGGCGCTTTTCTCGATAATTTTGAGGTTATGTTGAATCTACAACTTCTACGATAAACTTTTTCAATAGGATACACATTTAACAAATCGTAAAAAATCAATATCCAACCCTCAAAACGTATATATTTATATAAACCTGTCAATTGATCGTAAAACACATGTCATCTATCCATAACTAACATTGTACATTATAATTTAAATTTCTAGTGAACATTCAAACTTCTCATACCACAAATGTCGAAAAAAGTTAAAGACATATATGAAAAACGACTGTTCAAAAAAAGGGATGACGCAATTTCGTGTTTTAACGAAATAGTGACGAAAGCAACTAAAAGCATACTCTATGTAGACGAAGAATTGATGCAATTAGTTGCGGAGCTCTACGAAGAAACTGAAAAAAACTCAATTGATTTTTATATTGAGCTCGAAAAACAGTTAAAAGAAATAGAAGAGATAAGGAAGCAATCCGAAAAGGAGGAAGGTCTTAATAAGAAATTTCTGGAAGAAGAAGCAATGGAATTAACTCAAGATGTTCAAGATTATATGGATTTTGTGATTTCAAGAGCTGAAAGAAATATTAATAATGTAGAAATAGCCCTTATAGACTCTAGAAAACAGGTTAGGTAGGCTATATAGCTCATCTTAGAATCAATAGAATTATTATTATTTTTGATTGCTTTGTACACCCAATATATTTTTCCAACGGACTGTTATTTCAGATAAATCGCATTCTGGACGAAACTCTGGAAACTATATCCAGAATTTGGTTAAAGACTAAAGACCAAATGGAGCTCATCTACAGCAAGGCGACGGACATACTAGGCGTTAGATTGGGCTTTTTCGAGGATATGATTGGCCTGCTCGAGTTGAAAATGAAAGAAATACAACGTCCATTACCAGATCTGGCGAAATGCCTCATTGAGAAACATATCAGCTTGGTCGACGATTTAATGATCACATTGAATACGGCAAAAGAAAAGTTCGAGCAGACTAGAACTGAGGTGATCGAGAAATTTGAGGAATATCTAAGAATGAAAGAAGCTGAAAAGTTAGCGTTGGAGGCTTTAATGAATGCAAAAAAAAAATCACTAGAGTCAGAATGTTTTTGATTAAATGATTTAAAAAAAATATATTACATTATCATAGTTTTACTTTATTGTTACATATTGTATAGAATCTAATGTCTTTAATCAGTTCACAATTATGTTGTATCAAGACAATCGTAAAGGTGGGTGTTCCACAAGGGACAGTATTGGGACCTCTTTTCTTCCTTATTTATATGAATAACCTTACGCAAATTGATAACTTCTCTGGAAATTTTATATGCTACGCGGATGATACTGCAATTATTTTCACAGGTAAAGAATGGCAGGAGGTTAAACTCACCCCAGAAACTGTCTTAGGGAAAATAAGTTTATGGTTAAATAATAATCTATTAACCTTAAACGTGTCGAAAACAAAATGTATCACATTCAATTCAACCATCGTTAAACAACCTGATCACTTTGAATTAAAACTGCACACTAATGACTGTCAAAGTATCAATTGTAACTGCCCCTTAATAAATAAAGTTCCCCAAATTAAATATTTAGGTGTAATACTTCACCAGCACATACGTTGGTCACAACATATTATCCAAGTTAAGACTAAGATGCATAAATTTTATGTTCTTACGGAAATTCTTTCAAAGAAAAATTTACTAATGCTTTATAATTCTCTAGTGGAGTCTTTATTAAGATACTGTATAGTAGCTTGGGGTGGAGCATTTAACACCACTATTAAAATTTTAGAGACAACACAAAACACTTATTTTAAAAATAATCCTAAAAAAAGAAAGGCTATTTTCAACGAAAAAGTTGTATGATGAATCGAAGGTATTAAACTTTAAACGACTCTTTGCTTATCAATGTATAATAAGAAGTATACTAAGAATATACAAAAATGCCGAAAAATTTAACCTACTATTCCTTGCGTAAGTATTGTCTTCTTCTCATTATTTATTTTCAATAATTGTCTAAGTTTCTTCGTCTCTCAACTACATTTTCACATTAACTTGAGTAATACCGATAATACCAGCTGTCTTTGGTTTGTGATTGGTCAGATTTTGTGAAAATTCGAAGATGGGTGAAATCAAGGGCGGATTTAGCTTTTTTTTATGGGAGGGATAGTCCAAGAAAGCTAGTAAATTTTTTTGTAATATCGAGCAGAAACTAGTAACTGATCAGATCGACTTAAAAATTTTTTCAAATTGCTAGGAAAGGTGTCCAGAAGAAGAAAACTTTCGCTAGTTGCGTTTTGAGTAGAGGTGTGAAAAAAAAGAAAAAATTTTTTCGCAATTGATAAATTACCTTTTTTAATGAATTAATGTTCCTTCCCGAGTTATAGTGTGCAGAAAATTACGATTTTCACCACAATATTCGTACATTTCTAAAAAAAATTTATTTTTTGCCATTTTAAAGCCAAAATATCATGTTATGACAAACTTTTTCATTGGAAAACGGTCATTTTCATTGGAATGACCGTTTTTTCAATATTTGACCCGAAAAATGACATTGACGGTTATAAATGCAAAGAAAAAAAAGGTAATTATTCGGAAGAACAGTTGCTCAAAGTCTTGTCTCTTTAAGGTTTTTTCAAAAATCAATAATTTTCATGGTAGGTATTGACCAAAAAAATTGAAAATGTCTTATAAAAAACAAAAATTTAGCTCAAATTTAACAGACCAAAACTTAAAAAATAATTATCCATAGGGCTAAAAATTACTAGACAATTGTAAAAACATATGTTACGACTTTCTGCAAAATGATTTTTTTGTCAAATACCACAGTCTAGATGGCGTAAAAAAAATTGAAAAAAAATTATTTTGTCCATAGCTTTTTTTCTGCTTATGTTAAACGGTTCTGGTTGGTCTTAAAATGTTCCCAATGTTGTTCTCTCATTAAGATGTAGATATATATTTTTTTGTGGAAGTCATATTTTTTGAGGTATTTACGCTAGAACAGCGGTTCTCAAACTTTTCATATTTTGTACCACATAAATATGAAACAAAAATATATGTACCACCATAAAAGCATTTCGCCGTTAAAAATCAATGTGTCGCGAAATTGTTCGAAGTTTTTGGAAAAGTCGTCATTTCAATATTAAAGCTAGAGCCGTTAAAGTCAAAAACTTGAAGAAAAATATATGTGTTTCTGAAAACAAAATGTTAAATGTTAATTTCTCTCTCTTTCCACTGGATTAAAACCACTTAGTTGTTAAAAAAGTTTTTTATTGACGTTTCGGTTTTCCAGATCGAAAGCCGTTATCAAAATGATATAAAATAAATAAATTTACTAGAAACAGAACACTTGATAATCTTGCAAAAATATGACATCAACATAGTATACATAGAATAAGATTTTGAGATTGAAGATGTCAAAATCTGTTTCAATCATATTTTTGTGACGTTTCTGGGAACGAATTTTTGAAAGGATAGCGCATTTGCATATTATAAGAGAATTTATACTTCGTCATAAATGAAGTTTTCTTATTAATATTATCATAAGAAAAAAACCAGATAAAAACTTATGATACTATCCCGATATAGAGGGTATCCTTTTTGCAATTAACTCTTTTTGTAAAATAGGTATCCAAATTTTTGAAATATCAACCGAACAATTAGAAACACATTCGTTATTATTTAAGCATATCAATGCTGCTTCTTTAACTTTGCGGTTATAATTATTCGGTTCTTTTAATAATCTAGTTGAAAAATTCCATTGTATTTTATGACCAGAATCCCATGCGTGTTCACATATTTTGGATTTTTCGAATTGTTTATTTTTAATGTACGATTGGTGTTCATTAAGTCTAATATGAAAAGGTCTAGATGTTTCTCCTATATAAAATTTATTACATTCGCATGGAATTTTGTAAATACAATTTTTTGTGTTTTGAATTTCATTAAAAGGTTTTGTATTTACTATTAAAGATTTTAATGTATTATTAGTTTGAAAAACTGTTTTTAAATTAAATTTATTGCCAATCCTTCTAATTTTTTCGGATAATTTTGGAATATAAGGGATTTTTACTATATTTGAAAGAATTATTGGGGGGGTTAAATTTTGATCTTTAGTTTTGATGTCTCGGTAAAGTTCACGATTTATAAATTTACTTGGGTAGTTGTTCTTAATCAAGACAGATTTAACAAGTGATAATTCATTATTTAAGATATTGTCATTTGAACAAATTGTTTTTGCTCTATCGGAAAGAGATTTGACAATACCTCGTTTAACACAAATTGAGTGGTTTGAATTAAAATTTAGATATCTATTTGTATGTGTTTCTTTTCTATTGAAAACGGTAGCTATTCAAAATTAAATAAAGATCCAACTACTAGTATTGAAAACAAAATTTACAAAACTTTATATAAAAATAAAAAATTCCTAAGTGATAAAGAACGAAGATCTCTTACTTCTCATTATAGTAAACCTCCACATTTTTATGGTTTACCCAAAATTCATAAACAACAAATACCATTAAGACCAGTAATAAGTTCTATAAATTCACCTTGTCAAAATTTAGCAAGATTTCTACTTAAAATAATAGATCCGTTGTCAGGAAATACTAATTCCTTTATCAAAAATTCAAAACATTTTTTAGAAAAATTATCAAAAATCAAAATTACAAATTCAGATATAATGGTTAGTTTTGATGTAGTCAGTTTATTTCCAAATGTTCCTGTCGATAAAACTCTTAATCTTGTGAGAAAAAAGTTGACAAGTGATAATACATTAATAAATAGAACTAAATTAAGCGTCTCAGCAATTCTAGAATTATTGGAACTATGTATTAAAACTACATATTTTCAATTAAATAGTGATTTTTATCAGCAAAATTTTGGCATGGCAATAGGTTCTCCTTTATCACCAAAATTGTGTGATATTTTCATGGAGAATTTTGAAATGGAAATTGTAAACAAACAAAATTTAAGACCTTCTGTCTGGTTTAGATATGTAGATGATATCTTTGCAATTTGGCAACACGATAGGGAAAATATTGATACATTTTTATATACTATTAATAATTCGGAACCTACTATTAAATTTACAATTGAAATTGAAAATAATAAAAAATTACCGTTTCTTGATGTACTAATACACAATAACAACAATTGTTTTGATACATCAGTTTTTAGAAAAGAAACACATACAAATAGATATCTAAATTTTAATTCAAACCACTCAATTTGTGTTAAACGAGGTATTGTCAAATCTCTTTCCGATAGAGCAAAAACAATTTGTTCAAATGACAATATCTTAAATAATGAATTATCACTTGTTAAATCTGTCTTGATTAATAACAACTACCCAAGTAAATTTATAAATCGTGAACTTTACCGAGACATCAAAACTAAAGATCAAAATTTAAACCCCCCAATAGTTCTTTCAAATATAGTAAAAATCCCTTATATTCCAAAATTATCCGAAAAAATTAGAAGGATTGGCAATAAATTTAATTTAAAAACAGTTTTTCAAACTAATAATACATTAAAATCTTTAATAGTAAATACAAAACCTTTTAATGAAATTCAAAACACAAAAAATTGTATTTACAAAATTCCATGCGAATGTAATAAATTTTATATAGGAGAAACATCTAGACCTTTTCATATTAGACTTAATGAACACCAATCGTACATTAAAAATAAACAATTCGAAAAATCCAAAATATGTGAACACGCATGGGATTCTGGTCATAAAATACAATGGAATTTTTCAACTAGATTATTAAAAGAACCGAATAATTATAACCGCAAAGTTAAAGAAGCAGCATTGATATGCTTAAATAATAACGAATGTGTTTCTAATTGTTCGGTTGATATTTCAAAAATTTGGATACCTATTTTACAAAAAGAGTTAATTGCAAAAAGGATACCCTCTATATCGGGATAGTATCATAAGTTTTCATCTGGTTTTTTCTTATGATAATATTAATAAGAAAACTTCATTTATGACGAAGTATAAATTCTCTTATAATATGCAAATGCGCTATCCTTTCAAAAATTCGTTCCCAGAAACGTCACAAAAATATGATTGAAACAGATTTTGACATCTTCAATCTCAAAATCTTATTCTATGTATACTATGTTGATGTCATATTTTTGCAAGATTATCAAGTGTTCTGTTTCTAGTAAATTTATTTATTTTATGTCATTTTGATAACGGCTTTCGATCTGGAAAGCCGAAACGTCAATAAAAAAACTTTTTTAACAACTAAGTGGTTTTAATCCAGTGGAAAGAGAGAGAAATTAAAATACAAACCACAATGAGCTTCCGAAATGAATCACTGAAACATTGTAATGTACCACAGTTTGAAAACCCCTGCGCTAGAACGATCCAGTTTCTTTAAACACCCAGTTTTCAATTGCCAGATCTTCCTTCGTATTAGTCGTAGAAAAATAAAAAAAATCATTTTAATTGTTAGCTTAAGGCCATAAAATTAGTTCATATCAATGTTTACGTAATAATATCAGATTTTCGGTTATATTTAAAAAACTTTTAGAAATGTACGATTTTAATGCTGAAAATCGTAATTTTCTACGCCCTATAACTCGAGAGGGGTTTATTTTCATGAAACACTGTATTTAACGTTAATTCATTAACAAAGGATAATTTATCGATTGCGCAAGTTTATTTTCTTTTTTTCCCTCACTTTTTGATGAAAAAAACGCCACTATCGAAAGTTTTCTACTTCTGAACTAAACACCTTTCCTAACAATTTGCAAAAAATTTCAAGTCGATCTGTTTCTGCTCAATGATTTTACTTCATTTCTTGGACTAAAGACAACATGTTTAAAAAAAACTTTATTAATACTAAATTATAATCACAAAGAGACTAGGAAAGTACGTAGAAATGGTTAAAACAAATAAAAACACTTTTAGACTGCTACTATTAAAAATCTAATAAAATAAGGAACCTGCTTACATTTTTCTTTATCGCGTTATAAGAAGCACCACTTTCTTTATTATGTAAAACAGTTTTGTGTGTATTATGTTTTATAAATTATAATTATGGGGGGGGGGGGATTACTACGCATATATGTGAACGTTTCAATTTCAAACAATGTGTTGTCATCTTGCCGAAAATACGCAGCCGAAATACGCATAGACTAAGGTAACTATTTTGGGTTTTTATTTACAGAGTATTGATTTTAGAATCTCTACTTGGGCTGAGATTTTGGTTTATATTTCATTTGATGAAAACTTCTACTAATAGGCCTACCTTGTTTTGGTAAAATCTTGATCACTCTTTCTCGGGTTATTTGATTTACTTCACGAAGCAACAATTCGAGTAAGTACACTATAAGGCATACCATATACTTATATATTGACATACACATTTAGTTTTCGATAAATAGATTTAAGTCGCAGTGTTTTTTAAGCACTTTTTATCATCTTGAATTTGGAACCCTCTATTTCGTAATTTTCCTTATATTATAAATATTGCCTTAATAAAAGGTACGAGCACATGTGTGATTTTATTTTTTTTTTCTGCGGCTGGAAATTACAAAAATATGTTCGATGCATTAATAAAAATTACCAAAGAAGAAAGTGTGATTTTATTGTCATAATAACTACTATGCTGTTTGAAAGGTTTATGTCAATAGTGCAAGTTGGGTCCTGTCTATTGCACCGCAAGTATTTCGAATCCAGTCCTGACTTTTACAGCGGAATGGCGTCTGCAAGGTCACGGATCTTTACTTTCAATGAAGGGCTGAGTTTTCTAGCTGTGTATTTATCTAAGCGAGTCATTTTTGTGACAGCAATTGTCACTCATCAAAATTTGTAATGTATCCGTAAATTCATTAGTAAAATATTGTAATACATAATGAAATACCCACAAGAACCATTTCCTATCCTACTAGCTTATCAACCTCCTCATTAAAAGAAAGTCTCATTTTTCTTGCCCCAACATGGCGAAAAAAGATCAATACCAAGCGGAAGTCGAAAAACTACGAGACCGAGCTCTCCATGTTTTTGATAATTTGGTCCAAGAAGCAGTCAACCAAATGAATGCGGTTGATGACATAAAGAAACGTATGCAAGAGAAAATGAAAATCACTGCGAAAGATATAGCAGCATTAGATAAATTGTGCAGAGAAACACAAAATAAGGTTGAATTATGATATGACTGTTAAATGAAATATATTTGATTTTGAAAATCGGTCATGGGTATAAATCAAAGCTTTTTATAATGTCCACTTTCAGGTTACTCAATACGGTAACGACGGAGTTCAAAATATTCAAGATACTTGGAGCTCTGTGCGTACCCAAATAGAAGCGGCTGCTGCTATCGCACAGCTACTTGTAACTGTGCAGTCAGGATATGTATACCAACTGATGGATGAAATGGATAAGAAGATAGAAGAGTTACGGAAGAGAACTGGGGAATCTGTACTAAAACATAATAAAGAACTGGATAAAATCATGCACGATTTTAAAAAGAAAGTGATGGAGGAGAACAAGAGGCGCAGCAAAAGCAAAAATAGAATGAAATGAAAGACACAACGTCCATTACCAGCTCTAACGCAAAGCCTCATTGAGGAACATATCAACTTGGTCGACGATTTAATGATCACATTGGATATTGCAATTAAAAAGTTGGAGCAGATTAGGACTGAGGAGATTGAGAAGCTTGAGGAATATAAAAAAAAAATGAAAGAAGCAGAAAAGAAAGACAAACAATGCAAATAAATCACTGGCAGAGACAGACATAACAACTTTTATTTGGATTTAAAAAAATATATTACATTATCATAGTTTTACTTTATTGTTACATATTGTGTAGGATCTAATGTCTTTAATCAGAGTTCAATCGAATTTCAACTAGAGCGTCTTGTATTGGTCGCTAATTCTGCCATTACTTTAGGCGGAGTACACATGGAGCTACTCAAAAGAAACTGAAACTGAAATTACTAACCGGTTACTAACTGATTAGTGATGCTATATCCGCACACACGGTCTACTCAATAGTACTCAACCAGTAAGGAATCTAATAAATTAAAATTCCTTACTGGTTTACTCACTTTGTATTAATCTCTGAAAGGGATAAAAAAGAAGAGAGTGACATCTTGACTAGATTCAGTCAAAATTTAATGTCAATACTCTCTTCTTACCATAGATGGTAGCACATCTACAAATGTTATCTTATAGCGGATATAGCTATTGACTTGTACGAGTTTGGAATTTTATTTATTGGATTCGAAAAGCCTAACTGATGAAGTCGAAAGACAGAAACCGGTCTTAGGATGTCGAATCTAATAAATTAAAATTCCTTACTGGTTTACTCACTTTGTATTAATCTCTGAAAGGGATAAAAAAGAAGAGAGTGACATCTTGACTAGATTCAGTCAAAATTTAATGTCAATACTCTCTTCTTACCATAGATGGTAGCACATCTACAAATGCTATCTTATAGCGGATATAGCTATTGACTTGTACGAGTTTGGAATTTTATTTATTGGATTCGAAAAGCCTAACTGATGAAGTCGAAAGACAGAAACCGGTCTTAGGATGTCGAATCTAATAAATTAAAATTCCTTACTGGTTTACTCACTTTGTATTAATCTCTGAAAGGGATAAAAAATAAGAGAGTGACATCTTGACTAGATTCAGTCAAAATTTAATGTCAATACTCTCTTCTTACCATAGATGGTAGCACATCTACAAACCATAGCATCTGATTGCAGCTGTGGTAGAAAACATCAATTATTCACAATCTGACTAAAAATGAATACCGATTCGAGTGATGATGAATCCATCTAACTTTATATAATAATAATAATAATAAAGGTCTTTATTATTTTTCATGTAACATACATACATAGAAGTAATATACAAAAAAGAAAAAAGAAAGATTTTTGAAAAATAAAGGGCGAAGTTTATTTTCTCTAGAGAAACAGTAGCTTCACTAAGAAAATGTTCTTCCACTTAACCCTAAACCTATTACTCTTTTATTATTATTCTTTTGCTATTTCACACCAAGCATGATCAGTTGCATCCCTCTTGGAGTAGCCTAGGAGCTTAAAACTACGCAATACGGAGATTTTTCAACTTCCTCCAATAATTTTATATTTATTAGTTGATCATTCATTGCGAAAAAAAATATTTTGAAAGAAAATAAATAATATTTGACACACTTGACAGATGAAAATTAGAAACTGCGTGATTAAAGTCAAAATTGAGTCACCATGTCGAGTTGCCTAAACTGATTACTAACGTGTTACTAACTGGTTAGTAACCAGTAGTATCGTCTGCGGTGTTCCATTCAATTACAATGGCTGGGACTCATCGCGGACTGGTTGGTGATTTGCGTCAGAATCACGTTTGTTTTGAGTAGCTCCATATGTACTCCGCCTTAGTATGCATCAGTTTTTCTTTAACATACAGATGTAGAATAATATTACCGGCACATACGATTCCCAGTGCGTTTTGAACGAGAGTCGACCAGCACAAAATATAATTAATAATAAAAAAAGCTACGAATCTAATGTAATAAAGGTTCAAATAAACCACCTTGTTGTGCCAAACAATAACCAAATCTGTGAAACAGAGATAATTCACAATGTTTGGGTCAACGATAAAAAGGTTGCACACAGAATTTATAAACAAAACAGGACTCTCCAAAATTATGAAATATTTAGTCAGTTAAGATCACAATGCAAAATCACATCTAAAGAATGCTATTTAGATTACATACATTCTGTTGAAACATCTGTTAAAAGCAACGTAAAAACCTTTTGGAATTTTGTAAGTACTAAGAGATCCTATAATACCATTCCTGACAATATGATTCTTGATAACTCTTCTGCTTCTTCCGGCGGTGAAGTATCAAATCTATTTGCCAAGCATTTTTCATCAGTTTACACTTCTCAAAATCTAAATTTAAACTTAAACAATATTGAAATCGAGTCAAAACTTAATGTCTCCTCTTACCACATTCCTATTTCAAAGATTTATGAGAAATTATCTAATCTTGATGTTAAGAAAGGTCCAGGTCCAGACATTATCCCTCCCATCCTACTTAGAAATTGCAGCTTTGTATTGTCTCGCCCTCTCTTCTACATTTTTAATAAATCTATCGACACAGGAGAGTTTCCTGATTATTGGAAACTTTCTTATGTCACCCCAATATACAAATCGGGTAGCAAGTCAGACATCAAAAATTACCAGCCCATATCTATTCTCAGTACTATACCTAAGGTATTTGAGAACATTATAACTGATTTCCTTACCTATGACTGCTCTGGCATTATAACTGAACAACAATACGGTTTTTGTGCTGGGAAATCGACTGAATTAAATTTAGTTACCTACGTCGACTTCCTGTCAGAAGCGTTGGAGAAGGGTTGCCAGATTGATTCTGTGTATACTGATTTTTCTAAGGCTTTTGACAGAGTCAACCATAATGTCTTACTTCAAAAGCTTGATAAATATGGTGTAAGTGGGGTTTTACTGCAATGGGTTAGTAGCTATTTAACGAACAGGACTCAAATGGTTAGAGTAAATCATCACTATTCTAATTTAATTCAGGTAACATCAGGTGTTCCTAAAGGGTCACACCTCGGTCCCTTACTTTTTAACTTATTTATTAATGACATCATTCATTGTTTCCGGCATGGCAAAGCACTATTATTTGCTGATGATCTAAAAGTTTTCCAAACTGTTAAAACCATTTACGATGCCCTCAGCCTTCAGTCTGACCTTGACAACCTGTCCAACTGGTGTTCCCTAAATGGCATGGACTTGAATGCTGTAAAGTGCCACGTCATGCGTTTTTATCGATCACAAGTACCTACTACTTTTCATTATAACTTAAATGGTCAGATCTTGGAGTCTGTAAATCAAATCAAAGACCTTGGAGTTATTCTAGATCCCACTTTAAGCTTTAACCAACACATACCTACGGCTATCCATAAATCAATGAAAATGTTAGGTTTTATCAAAAGGCTAACCCACGATTTCACTGACACTACTGCAATTAAAGTCCTATATTGTTCACTAGTCAGACCCCACCTAGATTATTGTTCCTCTGTCTGGTCTCCACATTATATCACCTATAGCAGGAACATTGAGAAAGTACAACATAATTTTCTGAGATACATAGCTTATAAACTGGGTGCCCCCAGTGATTATGAATCGATAGAGCTTTTTCTTAGCATCCCCTCCTTAGAAACTAGGAGAAAACAGAGAGACCTCACATTACTTTTTAATATTATCAATGGCAGATACAGCTGTAGTGAACTTCTATCAAAAATAAATCTTCTTGTTCCAACCCGCACAACTCGAGAGCAACAAACTTTTCATGTACCTTTGTATCGTTTAAACCAAGCGTTTAATAGCTGCATCCCAAGAATGTTAAGACTAGCCAATACTCACAGTAATCTTGAGATGTTTAACTCCTCCCTTCATCATTTTAAAACTCAATTACTGAATACAGAGCTTTAACGTTTAATGTTTTAATGAACCTTTTTTGTCGTGTCCTTTATATTACCAGCTTATTTTTATTTTTACTATGTATGACAAGTGATTATGCCACTTTTATATGTTTATATGTTCTTTGTTCGTATACTTTTTAAATTGTAATTCTTTATCTTAAATGGGCTTGCCCGTAAATAAATAAATAAATAAATAAATAAATCACTATCTATCGGAGGAAGTCTCGAAGTCACTTTTTTCTCTGTGAAAAACGCGAACACGGCTCTAGGTGTGTTCTGGCCGCGGCAAAAATCCCTATACTTTCAAATTGCAATATCTCGAGAACCGCTAGACCCATTTGGACGGGTTGAAATTCGCGAGCCCTTTGTATCTAGAAGTCGTTTCGATTCGAATAAAACCCAGCGAGTTAATTGTTAATTTACCCCCTTCCACAACTCCCTTAGCTTTCATATAGTGATCACTTGAAAGAGGGACCTCCAATCTATGATTTCGTTTATTGGGTTTTTTCGCCAGTCGACTCTACTAAACGGGGAGGTATATTCATCAACACTATTATTTTTCTTAGTGTACATGTTACTTTTCTCAGTGTATCTTAAATAGTTTATGTGTCAATGCTGTGACGTATTTCCTCTCAATCCAACATCAAAGGAACCGATCAAGCTTTCGCCTCTTGTTAGATGGTGTACTCTTTGGTTGGATAATTCAGATATCCCTGGGAGGCCATTTGATCGTATTACGTGTAGGTATCAATCGAGCAAGAAACGTATTTAAGAGAAATTGTATCGCAGAAGACACCGATCCAAATGAAATCGAACTAGATTTACAGGAACAAGGACTTAACCCAATTAGAGTGCAACAAATGCGCTCTAAGAGAGGATAAAAAAAGCCACTAGCTCTCTTTTTAATCAACGTGCCTCCTGCAGAACTGGAAGCCATGATGAAGGTAACTCGATGCGTAGGACTTGTCGTACGAGTCGAAAAGTTACGAACATCAGCGGCCCCCTCCCAAGGCTTCCACCATTCACGATCTGGATGCCGTCGCGATGCGTAATATGCGCAAAGGAACATAGAGCTGAAGACTGCGAACATAAGAACAAATATGGACTTAGGGCCACCTGCGCAAACTGCGCAGTTACCGAGGATGTCCAAAGATGCCGAAATCAAGGACCAACCAAAAGACAACAACAACAAAAGACAATAACGAGACCAGCGCACCGCGCAGAGGGACTAACATACGGGAACAGCGCGACGACATTAATTAAAAATGTCATACAGAAAAAAAAGGACGAAATGGAAGAAGTCAAGTCGTTAATAAGGGACCTGCTCGCCTTCCTAGAAAGTCGACTATAAACAGTGGTAAATATAACAACTAATCCGACGATTAAAGCTCCCGCAAGGAAGCGAAATTGTCAATGTCTTAATTTTCAGATAACCACAGGTGACATCTTTTCGAATGAGTCTTCGAAGGCCTATATTTTTCAAAAATTTTATTAAAACTTAAATTGTCAAAAATCGGGCCCTCAGAGGGCAAATTACGATGAATTTCATCTGTATTTTCAAGATTTTATTTCAGCGGTAACACGAGAAACAGACGAAGGACTGTACCAACGACAGATGACCACCCGCCTGAGGACGAGCCTCCCCTAGCCGAAACGAGGAAACTAGGGAAGCGCTCGCAGGACGGAGACAAAACACACACACACGCGCGCGACGACGAAGCAGAGCAATAGTCTTATACACACTTCAAACTTTCATGCCTCTCGAAAGTAAGGAGTACAAATCTGATGCTTTGATTTTTCACTGAGGAGAAGGGTTGGGCAGGTTCTGATCCGGTATATGTATGTTTCAATACATATACATAAAGATCGGAACTTACTCGACTCGGGTCTAATACTTTTTTTGCAGGAGCTGTGTATTTAACACGATTTGACTGTGATTGGTCTAGCGGGGAATCGCGAGTAAGTTTTCTGACAGCCATTGTCACTCATCAAAATTTGTAATGTATCAGATCCGTAAATTCATTAGTGAAATATACATAATGTAATACCAACAAAAATAATTTCCTATTGTATTAGTTTATCGCCCTTCTCTTTAAAAGAAAGTCTCATTTTTCTTATCCCACCCCAAACATGGCAAACGTGGAAGTGGAAATAGAAAAACTACGAGACCAAGCTCTCGTTGTTTTTGATACTTTGGTCCACGAAGCAGTTAACCAAATGAATGTGGTTGATAATGAGTTAAAGAAACGTATGCAAGAGGAAATGAAAAAGACTGACAAAGATGTAGAAGCATTAGATAAATTGTGCAGGGAAACACAAAATAAGGTTAGGTTTGAATTATGAAACGACTTTTAAAATGTATTTGATTCTGAAAATCAAGCATGGGTATAAATCAAAGCTTTTCATAATGTCGACTTTCAGATTACTCAATACGGTAACGATGGAGTTGAACATATTCAAGAAGCTTGGAGTTCCGTACGTACCCAAATACAAGCGGCTGTTGCTGCTGCACAGGTGCTTGTAGCTGTATCGCCAGAATATGTAGACCAACTGCTGGATCAAGTGGACAAAAAGATAAAAGAGTTACAGAAGAGAATTGGGGAAGCTGTAATAAAACGTAATAAAGATCTGGATAAAATCATGCAAGATTTTAAAAATAAAGTGATGGAGGAGAACAAGAGGCGCAGCAAAAGCAGCGGCGGCAGTACCAGTAAATAAAATGATGTAGAGTAAAAAGATGCATAGAGGTTGAGTTAAAATTGTTTTTATCTTTGATTTTATTGCTAGTAGTTTTAATACAGCCAATTATATTTCTTTGTGGTGCTCGTGAATGAATTAAATTTTCAGAATCAAATACAGCTTTACAAAACGAACTGGGAACATTAAAAAAAATCATTATCTCGCCTTTCAGATTGATTGCATCTTGCAAAAAGCAGTCGAACGAATTGAAAAATATTGGAGTTGTAAACGGGATGTGATCGAGTGTATGTTTAAAGAAGCATCAATTATTATAGGTGTTCGAAGTGGGTATATAGAAGACCTGATAGGTCTAGCTGAAATAAAGATAGGGGAACAATTAAAGACGGTTAGAGAGGCAGCAGCAAAAAAAGATAAAGAAGTTGCAAGAATGGTATATAATTATCAGAAGAGTGTTCGCGAAGAGAAGAAGAATAATAAAAATTGAGAGGCATGGTTAACAAAACTGGAGGGGTGAGAGAGAAACAAAGCAGCTACGACTACCAGCATAGGGAATTCAATGTGTTAGAGAGAGAACGTGATATTATGTGACGTATCTCCGTTGTTATTGTCCCGATTTGAATGTGGTAAACGGCATTGTAATATAGAGTGGGTAAATGTTAGGTACGTAAGGAAAAATCATGCGCAGAGACGTTGCCAGATGGGCCGTAACGTCTAACTTCATTGTTATTGGTTAGATTTCAATGAGACAAACGGCATTGTAATATAGACGGGGCAAAGATTAGGTACGTAAGGAAAAATCATGCGCAAAGACCAATAACAACGAAGTTGGACGTTACGGCCCATCTGGCAACGTCTCTGCGCATGATTTTTCCTTACGTACCTAATCTTTGCCCCATCTATATTACAATGCCCTTTATTTCATTGAAATCGAACCAATAACATTAAAGTTAGACGTTACGGCCCATCTGGCAACGTCTCTGCGCATGATTTTTCCTTACGTACTTAATATTTACCCCCTCTATAATACAATGCCGCTTACCACATTCAAATCGGAACAATAACAACGGAGATACGTCACATAATATCACGTTCTCTCTCTAATACATTGAATTCCCTATGCTGATAGTCGTAGCTGCTTTGTTTATCTACTATGATATGAGCAATATAAGCTGAATTTTAAAGTAAAGTAACTGATTTGAAGGCTTTTTTCTTTTTTGTTATGAATCGCTCACAGTAAATCTTTGTCTGTTAAAGAATGGATGCTAGTGAGTCAGACAATTTAAGTTATTTAGAAGGTATTTTTTACAAGATTTTTGTGGAATTTAATTTTGGTTATAATAAAATAACTGGACCTACAAAATTTTTTGATTCTCCCATGCATTTTGTATAACTATAACAAACATTTACATTTTTCATTTAAAAAAAAGTCACGATGTTCTTAGCCAAAACGATATTTGCCCAAAAATTTATTAAATGTAACAAACCGAGTATTGCATAGACATACGAATATTTAACTAACAAAACTATTACAAATATTTTTATCACATTTTGATAAGTGTCCATTTTAACAGTGTTACTCAACGTTCCATTAAATATTTTCCTAAATCCATGATTTCTGAAATTGAATTGGCAACGTTGTATTTTCAACTTTGAATTTATGAGATGGCTGTTATTTGACAAGCAAATTATTTATGTCCGTCAAATGAACATTTTTCCTTTTTTATACTTTTCAGGTTTATTCTGGTTATAAATTGCTACTTGGGCACTTGTAGAAAAGTTACGTAAGCGTTTTGGAAAAATATGTTAAATAATCATTTCAACGCACTGAATTTGTTTATCTTGGTAGTGAGTATCCCAACAAATCCCAGCCGGCCCCATATTCTTAACGTTTACCCAGAGATGTGCGTGCCAGTAGTTGTCAAAATTTGTAGGTTATTATGGAATCTTCTATTGCATTGTAAAAAGCAGCAAATTTAAAATGGAATTCTTTCAGATCGAAACGCCAGAAATTAAATAAAGTCAAACCTTGACGTTGATATTTACAAAAATAGGTTATTTTCTTATGACGATTTTCCATCATCGCTCCACCAACGTTCTCGCCGGCCACTGTTAGACCAACATATGTATCGCGACTACGTTACTGAACGTTGCTCTGGAACACCCCTCGCACAATAATGTGGTATGATTTCCATCGATGATCGATGATTTACAATTACCTACTTTTGACAATGCCAAAACTGACAAATTAAACTAATATTTATCAGTTTCTCTTCTAATGGAAATAAAACCACTTATTTTAAAGAAAAAGGGGACTTTAATTGACGTTTCGACTTTCTTGAATGAAAGTCGTTTTCAAAATGACATAACAAAATATATAATAAAAAATTTACTATAGAAACAGGTTATATTATCTCTGTGTTGTCTGCCGTTGCTAGGAAATAAAACTAAAAGCTTAACTTTTCTTGTTAATATCTCGGAAGATCGAATTTTCACAGACATGAGACCTGCATTTTTTGCCGATTTAGATAGGAATCAGTTTACCCTGAAAGTATCATTGAATTCTGACGAGTGGATTTTGAGATTCTCCGGACACACATACATACATAAACACATACAAACCTTGCTCGTTTAATAGTATTTGATAAATTTTTTTAAATATTAAACAAGAAAATTTGATTGAACATTTGGATAGATATTTTAAATTTATATTTTAATGAATGATACTTTTTAAACTTTAGAATTACTAGAAAATTCTGTATTTTTTATTAATACCTACTAATAATAATAATAAATTTAAGGAAATTTGAGTGGATATAAGATGCTGGAAATTTTTTCTAATTTTTTTTTCTATACCATCTGTAATTTTCTTTGTATTTTCATCAAATTCATAATATTTCCATATTTTTTAACTCTTTTTTTCATACTTTAATCAAAGCAAAATCAATGAAAAATCCCAATTTCTTCGAAAAATTTATTTAATTTTTTTCAATTTTTAAAAACAAATTTAACGCGCTTCACTCTTACCTCCAGTTTCCACTTTACTTCTGAAACATTAAACTTAAATTTACATTTTGATCTATTTAGATCATTCTCTAATCTTTCTCAAATTTCTTTATTATGATTAAGAAAAATTATCATAAAAACACTTAAAATTAACATAAACGTTATGCTCGCATTTCGTTATAATCAATACTAGATAAAATTTTCGATTTTTTCATTTAAATAATCTAGTCCGAATATGCAAGGAATCCTTTTAATGACTCAAAAGCACGCTATTAAGTAAACAAAATTCTAATTTCTCATATCGACACCATAAATTATGATGCGTAAATACCTAGTCCTAGCGGTACAAAAAAATTGATGAAGTGACATAATTTTTTCGACAAAAATGTTTTTCTTCTCGCACGAGCTATTCCAGAAAGATTAGGAACCTTAAACGTTTTTTAAGCATCATTTTTTGAAGCATTAAAACGAATTTATATACAGGGTAGTCCTTAAGTAATTGTACATAGAAGTATGCGGTAGATTCATCACTTTAAAATATTACGATTTGAAGCAACTTGCTCTAATAAAATTTTAAGATTTATTTTTTGCAATAACTTTAGCATTTTTGGATATGTATAGGTACATACAAATTTGGAACTGGTGCTTTTTGGGCACGAAAAATCAGAATCTAGTACCTACTTCGATGCAATTTGTAGATGGCGCTAGTTAGGCCACATTTGTGTCATTTCTTGCATTTTAAGTTTTATATAAATATCTTTTTTCTGGTTCTCTGCAGCTCTTTAAAAATTTTACTGGTTCATTATCTTATTAGTGCCAATATGCCAAGTTTCATTAAATTCTGAACGGTCATTCTAAAACCGAGAGTACTACCACTTACACTCCAAACTAATAATGCTGAGTCGGCGCATGGCCTTGAGATTATTAGTTTTTCCTATTTTTAACTTAACAAACTAAACATTAACATTTTAAAAGTTTCCTGAGTGCGTAATTGCTTTACAACACGCATTACCTACTTGCGAATTATTAAATGCGTGCGATTTGTTTACCGTGCGTAATGAGCTATATACTGAGGCTGTATGTCCTGTAATATATGTAATAGGGCTGTACAATCAGTATCGTATATTGTAATGATGTAAATGTTGTCAATTGTTATTTAGGAATTTAGTTATTTTAAAATTATGTGTAGGGGTATTTAAAATTTGACAGGGTTGCTATGGGATGTTGATTATTTTTGTTGGGAATAGATGATGTGGGAAAGATGTCAAAGTTGACAAATGGAAAATAAATTTTAAAAAAAGTAAAAATCGTATAATTTACTGAATTCATCTCAATTTGGCTTACCAACGTGGGGCTCGAAAATAAAGAGTCAATTAAAATAAACTAAAATGAATCTCAGAAGTGGAAACATAAAAACATGGTTAGAAGAGAAAGCACAAGGAGACAAAGAAATAGAAACGAATATCATTGAAGAGAAACCAATAGAAGCACAGGAAGAAATATAAATTATAGACGAGATAATAACAAAAGATCAAGAAGAAGACACAATGATGCAGATGTTAGCCTTTCTGAAGCATATGAAGAGAGAACAAGAAGATCTGAAAGAGGAAATGAAGAGAGGACATGAAGATATTAAAAAAGGACAAGAAAAGGTGGAAAAGAAGCTAGAGCATGTAAGTGTTGAAATTAAAAGAGCAATAAGTAGAGAGGTGAACCATAAAACCGAAGAAATAAAGAAGAATAGTGAAAATATTAAGAAAATACAAGAAGAACAAGGACAGATAAAAATCGAATTGAAAAAGAGAAGCATAAACGTAATAGGAAAAGAAGAGTTAGAAAGGAAAATAATTAAAAACAGTAAGCAAATACAATTATTGGAAAAAGATCTAAGAGAAGAAGTCACGCAAAACCGAAGCATAGGAGAAGTAGAAAATAAAAAACTAAGATATTTAATTAAAAATAAAAAGGAAAAAATTGAAAATAACTTAAAAATAACAAAAGAAACTTTACAAAATGAAATTAGTAATATTGAAAGAATAGGATACAGTGGTAAAAGAAGTATTATAAATAATGTCTACCACTATCAAGAAAACATGCTTAAATTTGATGGGGATGTTAGGAAAATATACCACAGGATTTTTGGCAGAATTTTGCGAAACAAGATAAGAGAAAATGAGGAAGAAACATCCTGAGCGGACAGGTACAACTATGGTTCTCGGGTGTAGAAGAAAATCTAATTGAAGAGCAAAGAAAAAGATGTAAAATGAAAGAAAAAGAATTAAGTTAGTTATAAATAAACTGTAGTCTGTAGTTAAATTAGTAAAATTCGTTGAATTTTTCTTGTAATAAGAAATATTAAACGAATTTTGGGGGATATTTGTAATGATGTAAATGTTGTCAATTGCTATTTAGGAATTTAGTTATTTTAAAATTATGTGTAGGGGTATTTAAAATTTGACAGGGTTGCTATGGGATGTTGGTTGAGATTTGTTTTGGGATAGGAGATGTTGGAAAGATGTCAAAGTTGACAAATGGAAAATACATTTAAAAAAAAAGTAAAATCGTATAATTTACTGAATTCATCTCAATATATAATTTATATATAATATATGACGTTGATGCGGATTAAGAGTAAATATTTTCGCGTGTCTAATCTGCGTAAATTAAAAAAAGATGGGTTAAAATAATATACAGGGTACTCATCGTACAACCCTATTACGTATACTGTATCAATAGTACGGGAGCTCGCAACGTTTTAGAGAGAGAATTTTAGGTCTTGCTCTTTCGGTTAGAGTCTGGGCTGTCTGGCTGCCGGTATCAGTTGCGTTCATTACTGCGCATCTCACCTGTACAGGTGATAATTCTGGATTTGAAAAACATTTTCTCATGCTTAATTTTCAATTTTTGCCTACAGATAGGTCCACCAAACATACCTTCGTTATTGCCAGACATTTTTCTTGTTGTTAATTATGTGCTATACGCGAATTTTTTATTTTTTTTAATAAAAAATTAAAAGTATTTTTTAATGTTTGTAATTTGTATATTATGTTCTTTAAACATACAAAAATCTGAAATTAATTTGCCAAACGTTAATTCGGTTGTTAAAAAATTAAAAACTCTTAAAAAGTATTGCCGTATGATGCTAGTAGATAGAGAGAGAACGCAAGAACGATAGACATTGCGCATGCGCATGAATTATATCCCCAGCACATCTGAACAACATGGCGTCAGTCTAAAATCATATGTTTGTGTTTATGTCACTTTCAATGTTTAACCATCAATTGTATTACAATGGACAGTGATAAAATGAAATGTGTTTTTTGTAAAAGACATACAGATAAAATAATACTTTTTGTGAGTGAAAAACTAGAGAAATGCCAGCAAGTTTTGAGGATACGAATGAAATATAAATTAAGAGCAATTACCATTGTCAGTGGCTGATATTATTATTCAAAGTAAGTATAGAATAGAAAACTTATGAATAAAAACTAAAATATTATACAACAAATAAGAAGAATAACATTGATGTCAATTTTTTTTTGTTACAGATAATAGCGTATTAGAAGAGAACGATAACTCTCCAGACGATGATATTAATAGTTTTAACAATGAGAGTGATGACGATAATGAAAATGAAGATGCCTCTTTTTTTTGTGATACAATTATAGAGTGAAAAAATAAAATAAAAATTTTATTTCGAATTTTAAAACTTCTACTGTCTCTCTGTTTCTCTCTTTTATTCGATTCATGATTGTCTCTTTTCATTGATAAGTCCAACAGAGTTTTATATAAATCAAAAAAAATAAGAAAAATGTAATAATTAGATGAATAAATAAAATATGAAGAAAAACACTGAATAACATATAATTGAAAGCTATATACATACCAGCGCGTTTATACACACACACACACATACATACACACACACACACACACACACATACCTTTGGTCAGACAGTAATACGTGTATACACATGCAAATAATTTTTTTTTTACGTTTATATAATAAGTTTGTATGCATATGCAAATAATAACGCATTTTTAATTCCATCTTTTCTTATTTATTCCAATACTAATTTTAATTTATTTTTTATATTAAAATTTTTCCACTTCAATTTTTACTTACTACCATGAATGTAGGCAATTACTACAATAAATGTTCTTTTGGAATTATTTTCTGTCTCATTCTTGATAATATTGTACAATTGCCTCTCTCTATCTACTAGCATCATACGGCAATACTTTTCAAGAGTTTTTAATTTTTTTTCCAGTTTTAACAACCGAATTAACGTTTGGCAAATTAATTTCAGATTTTTGTATGTTTAAAGAACATATAATATAAAAATTACAAACATTAAAAAATACTTTTAATTTTTTATTAAAGAAAATAAAAAATTCGCGTCTGGCACATAATTAACAACAAGAAAAATGTCTGGCAATAACGAATGTATGTTTGGTGGGCCTATCTGTAGGCAAAAAATTGAAAATTAAGCATGAGAAAATGTTTTTCAAATCCAGAATTATCACCTGTACAGGTGAGATGCGCAGTAATGAACGAAACCGCTACCGGCAGCCAGACAGCCCAGACTCTAACCGAAAGAGCAAGAAGGACGACATATCAAAAAATCAGCTGACCTAAAATTCTCTCTCTAAAACGTTGCGAGCTCCCGTACTATTGATACAGTATACGTAATAGGGTTGTACGATGAGTACCCTGTATATTATTTTAACCCATCTTTTTTTAATTTACGCCGATTAGACACGCGAAAATATTTACTCTTCGCATCAACGTCATATATTAGTGTCAAATCAATTTATAAATAAACGTCAACAGAAATAATAGACATGCTGAAATAGCTATAGAAAATTATATATTGAGATGAATTCAGTAAATTATACGATTTTACTTTTTTTTTAAATTTATTTTTCATTTGTCAACTTTGACATTTTCCAACATCTCCTATCCCAAAACAAATCTCAACCAACATCCCATAGCAACCCTGTCAAATTTTAAATACCCCTACACATAATTTTAAAATAACTAAATTCCTAAATAACAATTGACAACATTTACATCATTACAAATATCCCCCAAAATTCGTTTAATTTTTCTTATTACAAGAAAAATTCAACGAATTTTACTAATTTAACTACAGACTACAGTTTATTTATAACTAACTTAATTCTTTTTCTTTCATTTTACATCTTTTTCTTTGCTCTTCAATTAGATTTTTTTCTACACCCGAGAACCATAGTTGTACCTGTCCGCTCAGGATGTTTCTTACTGTTTCTTCCTCATTTTCTCTTATCTTGTTTCGCAAGATTCTGCCAAAAATCCTGTGGTATATTTTCCTAACATCCCCATCAAATTTAAGCATGTTTTCTTGATAGTGGTAGACATTATTTATCATACTTCTTTTACCACTGTATCCTATTCTTTCAATATTACTAATTTCATTTTGTAAATATTTTCTCTTGTTGCTTTGAAACATATTTGTTGCATACCGCTAGGACTATCAATACATTTTCATAACAAAAATTAAAATACCGACCATAAAAAAAACGGAATATCGGCTATCTATCACGTTCTAACTGTCAATTAATCGGCACATCTATATTACGCGGGTACTTGAAACACCTGAGTAGGTGCATTTTAAATCGATTTTGACCTGTGCGGCATTCGCATCCAATTGACCGTTTCTATCGAAATTGGACGGAACAGAAGCACATAAATATCTAATCCAACCAAATTGGTAATTGGAACCGTCAAGAGGAATGCCAACACCAGTGGTGTATCATACACAAGGTCGTTATTTAGTAAACCGCTAAATAAAGTGTTTTAAAAAACAATATTTTTTAAAATAATTTAGGAGATGTTATAATAGTAAAGAGCTTATTTTAGCATAAAAATCAAATCATTAATTATACCTTTTCTCTCTCTTTCCACTGGATTAAAACCACTTAGTTGTTAAAAAAGTTTTTTTATTGACGTTTCGGCTTTCCAGATCGAAAGCCGTTATCAAAATGACATAAAATAAATAAATTTACTAGAAACAGAACACTTGATAATCTTGCAAAAATATGACATCAACATAGTATACATAGAATAAGATTTTGAGATTGAAGATGTCAAAATCTGTTTCAATCATATTTTGATGACAATGAGCTTCCGAAATGAATTACAAATACGGTATGGACCGGAAATATGTAAATTTTTTAGAATTTTAGAAAATGTATATAAAAAATTTGCTAAATGTAAAAATTCTTTATGTTTCATGATGAAATGCCGAGAAAACAAGATCATTCCAAAAGGCCTAAGACTTAAAACTCCATTACAGAACAACAAGATATGGAGAATTTTAAATAGAGCAGAGCACGCCATAGTAAGAGAGAGGATTCAGTTCCATAGGTTTAATAAATTTAATTTAGAAAAAGATATCGAGGATATTAAATCATATTTGTATAATCAGGTATCCAGATTTGATTTCCATAAAATAATCCATTGTGTTTTAAATAGTTATGAGAAAGAATTCAATTGTACCAAAAATAGACAATTAAGAAAATTTAATAATCTAATTGAAGAAAAAAGTTTTTACAACCTTAGATATTCAGAACAAAATTTAAATACGGTAATAAATATTTCAAGTAGAGATCTTAATCACACAGAAAATTTATTATTGGCCAAAGGTTTAAATTATTCGGTAACTCCAAAATATGTACCAAAATTTGATATTATTAGTTCTATAGAAAACGCTTCTCAAAATTTACCAACTGACTTAAGCAACGAATACAAGGTACATTGCAAAATTGAATTAGAAAAATCTTACAAAATTAATCAAAATTTAACCTCCGCAGAATTTAAATCAATTAAAAATTTAAAAAATGACAATACAATTAAGATTTTACCGGCAGATAAAGGTAACGCGACGGTTGTCATGAACAAAACAGATTATGATAACAAAATTAACGAAATTATTGAAAACGGTAGCTATTCAAAATTAAATAAAGATCCAACTACTAGTATTGAAAACAAAATTTACAAAACTTTATATAAAAATAAAAAATTCCTAACTGATAAAGAACGAAGATCTCTTACTTCTCATTATAGTAAACCTCCACATTTTTATGGTTTACCCAAAATTCATAAACAACAAATACCATTAAGACCAATAATAAGTTCTATAAATTCACCTTGTCAAAATTTAGCAAGATTTCTACTTAAAATAATAGATCTGTTATCAGGAAATACTAATTCCTTTATCAAAAATTCAAAACATTTTTTAGAAAAATTATCAAAAATCAAAATTACAAATTCAGATATAATGGTTAGTTTTGATGTAGTCAGTTTATTTCCAAATGTTCCTGTCGATAAAACTCTTAATCTTGTGAGAAAAAAGTTGACAAGTGATAATACATTAATAAATAGAACTAAATTAAGCGTCTCAGCAATTCTAGAATTATTGGAACTATGTATTAAAACTACATATTTTCAATTAAATAGTGATTTTTATCAGCAAAATTTTGGCATGGCAATGGGTTCTCCTTTATCACCAAAATTGTGTGATATTTTCATGGAGAATTTTGAAATGGAAATTGTAAACAAACAAAATTTAAGACCTTCTGTCTGGTTTAGATATGTAGATGATATCTTTGCAATTTGGCAACACGATAGGGAAAATATTGATACATTTTTATATACTATTAATAATTCGGAACCTACTATTAAATTTACAATTGAAATTGAAAATAATAAAAAATTACCGTTTCTTGATGTACTAATACACAATAACAACAATTGTTTTGATACATCAGTTTTTAGAAAAGAAACACATACAAATAGATATCTAAATTTTAATTCAAACCACTCAATTTGTGTTAAACGAGGTATTGTCAAATCTCTTTCCGATAGAGCAAAAACAATTTGTTCAAATGACAATATCTTAAATAATGAATTATCACTTGTTAAATCTGTCTTGATTAAGAACAACTACCCAAGTAAATTTATAAATCGTGAACTTTACCGAGACATCAAAACTAAAGATCAAAATTTAAACCCCCCAATAATTCTTTCAAATATAGTAAAAATCCCTTATATTCCAAAATTATCCGAAAAAATTAGAAGGATTGGCAATAAATTTAATTTAAAAACAGTTTTTCAAACTAATAATACATTAAAATCTTTAATAGTAAATACAAAACCTTTTAATGAAATTCAAAACACAAAAAATTGTATTTACAAAATTCCATGCGAATGTAATAAATTTTATATAGGAGAAACATCTAGACCTTTTCATATTAGACTTAATGAACACCAATCGTACATTAAAAATAAACAATTCGAAAAATCCAAAATATGTGAACACGCATGGGATTCTGGTCATAAAATACAATGGAATTTTTCAACTAGATTATTAAAAGAACCGAATAATTATAACCGCAAAGTTAAAGAAGCAGCATTGATATGCTTAAATAATAACGAATGTGTTTCTAATTGTTCGGTTGATATTTCAAAAATTTGGATACCTATTTTACAAAAAGAGTTAATTGCAAAAAGGATACCCTCTATATCGGGATAGTATCATAAGTTTTTATCTGGTTTTTTCTTATGATAATATTAATAAGAAAACTTCATTTATGACGAAGTATAAATTCTCTTATAATATGCAAATGCGCTATCCTTTCAAAAATTCGTTCCCAGAAACGTCACAAAAATATGATTGAAACAGATTTTGACATCTTCAATCTCAAAATCTTATTCTATGTATACTATGTTGATGTCATATTTTTGCAAGATTATCAAGTGTTCTGTTTCTAGTAAATTTATTTATTTTATGTCATTTTGATAACGGCTTTCGATCTGGAAAGCCGAAACGTCAATAAAAAAACTTTTTTAACAACTAAGTGGTTTTAATCCAGTGGAAAGAGAGAGAAATTAAAATACAAACCACAATGAACTTCCGAAATGAATTATTAATTATACCCAGTGACGTGGCGTAAGGTAGAAGGGTTCTTACCCTTTTATTGTTTCAAATTTAGAATTTTTTTAAATTAAATGCCTTTCGATTACAGCTAATCGATTTTTTTAAATAATACTTAAACGAGAAGATAGTTAATTTTGAAGAAGCAAAAGTTTTTCTTGAAAACTAGCTGGACTATCAGGAAAAATAAAAAGTTTGGGGCGGGGCTATTTACGTAGACAATTTAACTCATATATAAAAAATCCCATAAGCCACCACGGGATTTTGTCATTATGACAGCGAAAAAAGTTTTCCCTAACTTTTCCAGCGACAATAACGGAACCTAACTTTTGAAAGCATGACAACCAGCATTGTAAACAAATTTTTGATGACGTTATGTCAATTTTTCTCAAACTTGCGTTGTCAGAAAAGTTTTCATTTGTGGAAATGTCGCGATTTGGAGAGTCTTTGACTGGATAAATTGAAAAAGCCATCAATGATAATGTGCCTCGCAATACTGCGAATTCAACTACATCAATTTGGCGATGTTTTGTTTGGAAAAAAATATGAACTCATTGCAGAAACTTCCACTGAAGAGTTAGCTTCTATTTTATGTGACTGGGCATTCAACATGAAGAAGAACAATGGAGAAGATTATAAAGAGAGACGATTTGGAACACTTCAGCAAAAATGTTACAAGAGAAGTACTTTAAAGATTATAAAAGAATTTTTAATCCGTTCACGGACATACAGTTTAAGAAAGCGAGAAATGCACGCGACACAAAACGCAAAATTTTACCAGAAAAAAGGAAGGTGAGTTCTAATGCTCTCACAAAATGAGAAATTTTTGAAATGGCACTGTCCTGGAGTGAAGAAGAACCTGTAGGCCTCCAAAGAAAATTGTATCACATTGCTGCGTATGAATTGGCTTGGAGAGGTGGAGAAGCAGCAAATTGTAAGGTATTCTATTTTAAAATCGAGGCAGACAACCGTGGAAGAGAGACCGGAAGAGTTGAACATAACCCAGTGTTTTCGAAGACAGCACAAAGGGGAAATCAGAAGTAAATGGTTGGTAGCAAACACTGCAGAAGATTGTGTTTGTCCAGTAAGATTGTTTAAACAAAATATGGGAAGACGGGGAAACCATAAGTTTTTTTTAACTCCAAATCCTTTCTATCAAAAAACAAATTCGAAAGGATGGTATAAGAATTCTCCTATTGGGATAAACGAAATATCTAAATGGACCAAATCTTCGGCGAAAAATATTGGACTTGATATCAAGCGGGTGAAAATTACGAACCATTCTAATCGAGCTGCCGCCGTAACTGAATTGTTCAGGAGTTGTATAGGCGAACAAACACTTGTGAAAAATACGGGACATAGCAACTCATTGTCATTAAAACCGTACCTTCAGTTAGATGAAGAACATCATAGAGAAATCATTGGTTCCATTCGTACTACCATCCAGAAAACAGTTACCACCACCGCTCAAAATACTAGCATGCAGCAAAATATTAACAAAAGACACGAAAGTTCTGAAAATCAAGCTATTTTTAATAATTACCTTCTTTTTACTGCTGACATTCCTTTTCATGTTGGCATCACTATGGCCACATTTGCTGATGATACCGGAATTCTTACATCGGACAAAAATCCAGATAGAGCTTCTGAAAATCTGCAAAACTTCTTAAACTCGCTACAGGCATGGTTAAAACGATGGAAGATTAAGGTAAATGGTGAAAAGTCCACCCAAATTACATTCACAACAAGAAGAATCGATTGTCCACAAGTTCACATCAATAACATTGCCATCCCCATCAAATCAGAAGTTAAGTACCTGGGACTCCATTTGGACCGAATGCTGATGTGGAAAAATCATATCAAAACTAAAAAAACTCACCTAAATTTAAAAGTCAAACAGATGAATTGGTTGCTGTCATTGGAAAACAAAGTTTTACTATACAAAATTATACTGGTTGGTTGGTTCAAGTGGCGGGCTCCGGCCAACTGTCCCGAACCCCAATTAGCGCTTTAGCACCGTTTTGCTACCACGATCGCGCGAACCTGAGCTTTATTTGGTTGTTTAGATCCATCCCGTGGTGTTCAGGAAATGTACTGTTTCCGTAGGCCACTTACTAGATAGATCGGTGAGTTCATTAAGGAGGTAATTCCCGAGAGAGCAATTCCTGGCCCTGGCCAGCGCTGGGCACTTGCAAATGTAGTGCGTAATTGTCTCTCCTTCGCTGGGATCTCCACAGCTACGACACGACCGATTAAACGGAATACCAAGCCGAGAAGCATGCTCTCCAATTGGCCAGTGTCCCGTGTAAACAGCCGTAGCCCTAGCTATGTCCTTCCTCGAAAGCTTCAGAAAGTTATCCGTTTTGCTTTTGACGTACGAGGGCCATGTTTGCCTGGCCGTCTTGCACGTTGTTAAGGCTTTCCACCTAGCGTCGGCTAAGGATAGGAAGTGTAGATAAATATCTCGTTTAACCGTATTAATTGGGGGTTCAACCTGTTCAGACGTCACGTCCATGGCTGCGCCTCTCCTTGCTAATTCATCAGCGCATTCGTTCCCAGGTATATTCCTATGGCCAGGAACCCAGAGTAACGTCACGATGTATAGGTTGCTAATTAACGCAAGCTCCTCTGAGCATTTGCTAGCTAATTTCGATGATATGGTAGTAGCATTGAGGGCCAAAATGGCGGCTTGGCTGTCCGTAGCTATCACCACGTTGTGTTTCGGAGACGGATCGTGTCTCACCGCTTGGCATGCACGCCAGATCGCTAGCATCTCTGCTTGAAATACGCTAGATTTATCTGGTAGTCTAAATGATTGACTAATTTGGAGTGATTCTGAGTAAATACCTGCACCTACACCGCAGTCCATCTTTGAACCGTCAGTGTAGATCACCGTGTCTACCCCACTCAGTAGATTATTATTTTTCCACTCACCCCTAGCAGGTATCTTGACTCTGAAATTCTTGCCAAGACACAGCTTGGGAATGGTGTAATCAGTGGACGCGGGCAGCATCTGCCTCACCTCCGAGCTGAGAATATTGCTATGTCCATAGGGTTTTGCTGGCCAGTGCCCGTTTTCTTTGAGCCTGACCGCGCTACAGGTAGTTATGTATTTAATGTGAAGGTCGGTTGGGAGGAGAAAGAGGAGAGCATCCAGAGCATCCCGTGGCGTTGATCTCAGCGCCCCCGTTATGCACACGCATGCACTCCTCTGAACCCTACCAAGCTTGGTGCGGATATATTCTCTCCCAAGGGCCGGCCACCATATTATTGAACCGTATGTAAGAATGGGGCGTACAATAGTAGTGTACATCCACAAGGCCATGCGTGGTTTTAATCCCCATTTCCTACCTACCATCTTATTTGTAGAGTATAAGGCTATACAGGCCTTACGAACTCTTTCTTCAACGTTTAGTTTCCAATTTAGCTTGGAATCTAGGATTACTCCCAGATATCTCAAACTAGGGGATAGATCCAGCACGACACCTTCCAAACTCGGTTTTGTGAAAGCTGGGATCTTAGTTTTGGTCGTAAATAACATTAGCTCCGTCTTTGCCGGGTTGGCATTCAGACCACAGTCTTTGGCCCATTTGCCAACACTGCCTAGGGCCCTGCCCATAATTTCGCTAATTATGTGAAGGTACCTACCGGAGACCAATATTGCTAGGTTATCTGCATACGCAACTGCTTTTATACCTTCCCTTTGGAGTTTTTTGAGAATTTTGTCCATCACAAGTAACCACAGCAGAGGTGATAGCACGCCACCCTGAGGTGTACCCCTGCTAACATACCGAGTAATGTGATAGTTACCAAGATCCGCCGAGATCTCTCGCGTTTGTAGCATGTTAGTTATCCACTGACTGAGTGCTGGGTCTACACCCAGTTCAACCAGTCCATCCTGGATAGCTGACACTTGAACGTTATTAAAGGCACCTTCTATATCTAAGAATGTGGCTAGCGTGTATTGTTTGTATTGGATAGACTCTTCCACCGTTCGCACCACTTGACTCAGTGCTGTCTCTGTGGATCTACCCTTGCAGTAGGCATGTTGGGAGGGACAAAGTGGAGTTCTCTCCAGGATACTCCTCAGTTCCTGCTCCAGAATTCGTTCGAGAGTTTTTAACAGAAAGGATGAGAGACTGATCGGCCTGTAGTCTTTTGCCGTTTCGTGTCCCCTCTTTCCAGATTTTGGTATAAAGACAACCTTCACCCGTTTCCACGTCTTTGGAATATAACCGAGCAGGAGGCTGCCTTTAAATAGTTTTCTAATCAAGGGAACGGTCTGTTCCTTTGTAGCATTTTAGGAAAGATACCATCCAAACCAGCAGATTTGTATGGTGCAAAATTGTCAATTGCCCAGGCAATCTTGTCAATCGTTATTACCGAGTTAACCCAACTCTCTGATTTCACGATTTCCCCTTCATCATTCAACTGGATGCTTTCCGTGCATCCGGGGAAATGTGTGTTTATAAGAAGGTTTAGCGTATCTGAGGACGATTCTGTCCACGTTCCAATTATACTAAAGCCGATTTGGAGTTATGGTATCCAATTATGGGGTTGCAGCAAACCGTCCAATACCAAAATATTGCAAACCTTCCAATCGAAGACGCTGCGTGCAAATGCTCCGTGGTACGTTACCGATGTAACAATCCACAATGACCTTGGGATACCATTTATAAATGAGGTTATCACGCTACATGCAAACAAAGCCAAAGAAAGAAATTTCGCTCACGACAGTCAAACCATAAATCTACTTTACCAGCCGCCGCTAGTGGGAAGAAGACTCAAAAGATCGTGGCCAGAAGACCTAACAGATTAGGTGTATTGGAGAACCATCACTGGATGGTGCCCAGAACAAGTCTTAATTCAACATATTTGCTAAATACTCTTTGTTCTTGTAATTAGAGTAGATTGTAAATGTGCACTCAATAAAAAAAAAATTTTTTTTAATAATTGTGTTTTTAACAATTGTACTTTTCCGTTAAATTAAATAAACTAATTTACATTTCATTTTTTAATTTATTGATTTACATATTCATTATGTAAGTAAGTATGTAAGTCCAAATGATATCCTCGATATAATTAACCATAATATTAAAGGAAAGTCCTCGTGTGGTTTTGACAGTATTTCTGGTAAAGTAATAAAGAAAATTGCTAAATATGTTGTAGATCCTCTTGCTCATATTATAAACACATCTTTTACTGAAGGCGTTTTTCCTTCTAAAATAAAAAAATCTACCATTTCTTCAATATTAAAAAAGGGCGATCCACAAATAATGAAGAATTACCGACCTGTTTCACTGTAGTCTGTTTTTTCGAAGATAATTGAATATGCAATGCTTAGGCAATTGATTAATTTTTTTAGAAAAAAACAAAGTTATCACCAATCATCAACACGGTTTTAGATGCAATTATTCAACGTCGACTGCTCTAGAATCTTTTTACACAGAAGTTCTAGAGAGTATTGAGCGCAGTGAAACTCCGGTAGGGATATTTTGTGATCTCAGTCGGGCTTTCGACTGTGTTCAACACAATATATTATGTGATAAATTATATAAATATGGGGTGAGGGGTAAAGCTCTTGACTGGTATTCCTCTTACTTATCAAATCGAGTGCAAAATGTTAAAATTATTAAAGGTGGATCTAATATGTTTTCCAAGCAAAGAATTAACACTAATGGCGTGCCTCAAGGGTCAATCATAGGCCCGATTTTATTTATTCTATATATTAATGAATTGCCTGAATGCTTTACATCACTTTATGCTGATGACTCAACATTGTTATTTAGTGAAAAAATCATATATTGCAAGCCAAAATAAGAAACGCTTTGTTGAAATTCTCTGCGTGGTCCAGGGATCAATCTTTATTGTTTAACATTTCAAAAACTAACTTCGTAACTTTTCATACTCGTCAAAAAACATTATTGCCTGACCTTAATATATCTATTAATAACTGTGATATTGCTGAAAGTGAAAATGTGAAGTTCTTGGGAGTGACTTTTGTTGCAGATTTATCTTTTAAAACACAATGCCTAAATCTTTGTAATACTTTAAATTCCAAATGTTTCCAGCTTAGAAATCTAACACAAACTTTAAATTTACAATATATAAGAATGTTTTATTTTGGTCAAATTCAATCCAGGATTAATTATGGAATCAGCGTCTAGGGCGCTTCGTCTCATGCTAATGACGTTTTTCTTTGCCAGAAAAGAATTATTAGGTGCATCTCCAAGGCACCTTATAATTGTCCTGCAAGACATTTATTTAAAAATTTAAGAATTTTGACTATGGCTGGCCTTTTTATATTGGAGTTGCTTACGTCAATACATATGAATAAAACTAATTATGTCTGTAATAGCAACGTATATATTTATAATACACGTCAAAAAGACAATTTGTCTATACCCTTTAGACGTCTTGATATTACATCAAAATCTCCAACTGTGCTTGCAATTCAGTTATACAACAAACTGCCGACTCATTTTAAAGACATTAAAACATTTTCAAAATTCAGAGTCAAAGTTAAGAACTTTTTAATAGACATATGTCCATACAACACACCGGAGTACTTAAATTCCTAACCATCAGGTGCCAAATTGCATCATCACCGACAAAAAAAAATTATTTTTTTAATTAATATGATTTTAATACTGTAAGTGTATTTTAATACTGAATTTTTATTTTATGAATGTTTTTGAAATATTTGTGTGTCCTAAGGACTCGTAATTTTTTCAGAGGCAGTTTTTTTCGTTAAAATTCTTATTGATACATGTCAAGTTTACTTCGACAAAAAAAAAGCTCTCGTGAAAAAAATAATTGGTTCTACATGCCACTAGATATAATTATGCTAAAATAAGCTCCATTTTTCACTAGAACATCTTCCAAATTTTATAAAAATTGTTGGGAGAGATAAAATGTTCGTTTGCTTTTTTCTCAATTTGTACCTCGAAATTAAGGTCTCTTAGGGTTTAGGTTTTTTATTTATTTTTAAGTTTTCCACCATTTCCCCACTATTTTTCATATATAGTATGATAAATAAATAATAGAAAAATATTTTTTTATTTATCGAATATTTTGGTACGTCTATGTTGGTTTTATTAAGATTTCCAGCAATTACTCTTGTTTAGGTAAACATAAAGCCGTTAGCATACAAATAAGAAATTATTGCTTACGAATTATTAATGGAAAACCAATAAAAAATTTAGGCTTTCAGAATTATTTAACGCACTAATAAATGTCTTGTTTATTATGCTGCCATTGGTATTTGATGTTTGTGTAAATAATAGCAATCAAAAATAAGTGTGAAAATAAAGTATGTACGTGAGCCGTTTTCAATTTTTAGCATCAGGAGAACTTAATGGGTAATATTGGTGTAAATGGATTTGTGGCCACAGAAAGTTTGAAGGGGTCCAAATCGATGGAAAAATTACAAGCAAAATATTCACAGGTCAAACGAAAATTAATTAAAAGGCGCGAATTTTATTGCTTAACTATTATACAGGGTGCGCCAATTATTTCTACTAGATCTCTAGCACCGAAACTAAAAGAGATATCAACAAGATTTTTTGTAGGGGTAGACAGTGTCACTCGGACTACAATTTTAAAATATTTTGATGTTTACAGGGTGGCTAATTTTTGTGGAATGAAAATTAATTTGGTTTTTTTAAATTGCGATTATGTCTTCTGATTCTACTTAATATTAGATTTACGGTAGTTTTTTATATTTGTAAATCCGACGCGGCGTTGACAAATTATTCCTATTTTAAGCAGATTTAATGAAAAAACAGCACTTCAGAAATATTAGCACAAAAACCACATTTTTTAAAAAATTCCTCAAAAAAGCTGCTATGATGTAAATGAAACATGCACCTATCACATTAATCACACAACATGGCAATAACTTAATTTTTCAAATGGGACACCCTGTATATTTTTCTTCAGTTAGAAGCTCTCCCTAATACGCATTAAAAAATATAGGGTTTTGCACATCTAACTTTACTATTTACTTTAATAATTGACGTTAAGTGACAAACAAAATATTTTACACCATTTTTAATAAGAAATCAAGTTACCTATGAAAATGACAGTAGGTATATTTTGTTATGGCATTAATTGTCGACATAAAATTTTGTATTGTATCACGTCTACTATATTTAATCGGTATTGTGTATAAAAACTGGATTTTAATAAGAATTGTAGTGTTCAAGAAAATATTGATATGATGTGGATACTGGGTGAATGTCAAAAAAATGCGTTTCTTGATAGTAGGGTCTATCGTCAAAGATACCCAGAAAGACGTCATCCACAAAAGGATTCTTTTGAGAATTTAAAGAATAGATTTGATAGAACAGGAACCGTCAAGTATGAAAAACATTCACGTGAAACTACAGCTGTTACTATTGACAACGAATATAAGGTAATGATCAGTATAGTTGAAGATCCCAATATAAGCACAAGGCAATTAAGCAATCAGTCAGATATTTCCAATACCACAATTAGACGCATAATAAAAAAGAATAAATACCACCCCTATCATATCCAGTTTCACCAAGAATTGTTACCACGTGATTTCGCGCGTAGAGTGGAATACTGTAGATGGTTAATAAACAAGATAAATACAGAGCGTAACTTTTTAAACAAAGTTTTATTCTCCGACGAAGCCACGTTTCATAAGAACGGTTGTGTAAATAGACACAACTTCCATTATTATTCGGACCACAATGAACATTTATTTAGAACCACATCACAGTATCGATGGTCTTTGAATGTGTGGGCGGGAATAATAGGTGATTATGTAATTGGTCCCTATTTCTTTGATGGGACTGTAAATGGAGCTATATTTTAAAATTTTTTAGAACATGATTTTCGCAACTTATTGCAAAATATCCCTCAAAATTATCGCAACGGAATGTGGTTTCAATTAGATGGTGCCACACCACATTACCTATTAAATGTTCGCAATTGGTTAAATAGGGAATTTCAGGATCGTTGGATAGGAAGGGGAGGACCTATAAATTGGCCTACTAGATCGCCTTGCCTTACACCTTGCGATTTTTTCTTGTTGGGTTTTATTAAAAATATTGTTTACAAAGAAGAGGTTACCACAAAAGAAAATATGAAAAAAAGAATTACTGCAGCATTTAGACAGGTGACCCCTGCAATGCTAAGAGATGTGCGTAAATCAATGAAAAAAAGGGCAAGAAAATGTATAAATGAAAATGGAAGACATTTTGAACACCTACTATAAATTTTAACTTTCACTATTGTAGTTTTCTTACGATTAAACTTTGTAAAATTTTGTACTTATTAAAAATTGTGTAAAATATGTTTTGTTTGTCACTTAACGTCAACTATTAAAGTAAATAGTAAAGTTAGATGTGCAAAACCCTATATTTTTTTAATTCGTATTAGGGAGAGCTTCTAACTGAAGAAAAATATACAGGGTGTCCCATTTGAAAAAATTAAGTTATTGCAATTTGAAAACTAGACTATTGGCACGCCATCGGCAAACACCCTGTGTAACAGGTGAAGATGTGTGATTATTGTGATAGGTGCATGTTTCATTTACATCATAGTAGCTTTTTTGAGGAATTTTTTAAAAAATGTGGTTTTTGTGCTCATAACTCTGAAGTGCTGTTTTTTCATTAAATCTGCTTAAAATAGGAATAACTTGTCAACGCCGCGTCGGATTTACAAATACAAAAAAGTAACGTAAATCTAATATTAAGTAGAATCAGAAGACATAATCGCATACAGGGTGTTCAATTTAAAAAAACCAAATTAATTTTCATTCCACAAAAATTAGCCACCCTGTATACATCAAAATATTTTAAAATTGTAGTCCGAGTGACACTGTCTGTCTACCCCTACAAAAAATCTTATTGATATCTCTTTTAGTTTCGGTGCTAGAGATCGAGTGGAAATAATTGGCGCACCCTGTAGATAGAGAATGTAAGGAAGAAAGAAATTTTACTGGTAAAGAAAACCAATAAAAAAATATATGACTATAGGTATATGAAAATTTAAGATAAAGAGCAAAAAGAAGTAGAAAAAAAAGTTGTTTTGAAGTGCAAAATACGAAATTCAATTAAAAATATCACTTGAAGTAAAAAACCTGAACATTATGGAAAATTTCTCAACATCTGTACAATTGACATTTTTTTGGATATTTTTACTTTAGAAACTAAACGTATAATTGACGTTTGACACACGTTTTGATGTTTATCGACTGTTTTTGACGTATGACGCAATTTTTTTGAGTTCAACGCATGTTTTTAACATTTTAGGCTCGTCTTTGAAATATGACATACATTTTTGATACATTTTCTGACTGCTGATCACTAAATAAAAATAAAAAAAAAATGTGGACACTTAAATTAAAATTCACAGATTTTTGCAATTAAACACATCGCATCAGCCGACGTTTCATCAATAAACATGGATCTCCTCAAGAAAGATTAACTGAGAGTTAAATACCCTAAATCTACTTCCTCAAAATGGCTTAAAACGTTGCAATGCGATTTAGGTCAACCAAAAGAAATGCTTATATGCTGTGAGTGTTGTCGACATACGACGATAATTGGAACGGTTAGAATTCAATTAAAAAGGGAAGATATGGTGGGTTGGAATAAGGACAAAATAGAAAACAAACAGAACATTTATCGCTTGACCCGGATTCTATATTATTAATAGTATAGTTATTTTTTCTAAACTAGCTGGGAAAGAATTGTATTGCTTGTATTGTTTGGTCCTGGCAATAGTCCTTGACAGATGTTCGCAAATTTGGGAGGATATACGTAAATCTGTGATAAATCATAAGGCAGATTATTATAAATTGAAACATCAATGTAAAAATCTTTACTTTAATTGTAAATAATTACAAAAAAGGTAAACATATCAATCAACATCTTCGTAAAATAGCACTTCAGGTCTAATGGTCTAATGGTATTCAGAAACCTTTCATTTCTCTATTATTTTTTAAAGCTTTTTTCTGTTTCCATTTGCTGTCAAAAATTCTATTCTGTGTCAATAGCGATTAAAGACCGCTACTGTCACTCTCTGCAAAACTAATATGAGATCAACAGGACCCCTGGAATGTCCGTATCTCCATCTGAAGCTATATGCGGCCCTAAGACGCCGTTTCTACGAGTTAAATAATCTGGCGCCCGAGCGTTTTCCGATATAAGGCGTGATGGAAAAGGCATAATTTTCTTAGAGGGAAGAAAATGTAAAATGGTGAATACACTGTATTCTCATATCTTTAAGGTGTTAGCAATCTCACAAAACGTTTCTTATGTTTTCTGGAACGGCTGCTTCTCCGCCATTTGTCTCGATAGAACAGCCTGATTACCACTTGTCAAACCATTGCTTCGCTTGAACGGTATTTTTCCCATTAAAAAAACTGATGCTCTATCAACAAACGAAATTCAGATTTTTCCATTATTTCGACAATTACAAAAAATGCGTCTCTAAAAACCATTGTATTTGTCAATAGTGGCGCCATCTATATGCCATCCTACGAACTTATTAAGTGACCAGATCAATCACTCAGATATTCACAAATGTGGTACTAGAAATGCGCAAAATTTGATACCTCATTAGGTACTCAATACTAATAACAAAAAACAATCAAATTGATTTGAATGTTTGTAAATATTTGTCTAAGTATTGGGATCTGACACCCAGCGAAGCGCCACCTGGCGCTTTGTTTTCGAACACAAAGTAGGGTGAAGTTTCCATGAAATGGGAAAATCCATTTTTGAGATAAAAATGACCTAAATTGTATTAAATCAGCGTGAAAAATCAAAAAACAAAGTGTTCTGCGCAGTACCAGGGTGTAATAATAACTGTCTGGACGTTGTACTTAAGCAAAACCGTTTCGGAGTGCGAGAAAAAATAGACAAGGAACGTCGAAATCCAAGTTAATAGTGTCGATTTAAGAATTCATAGACCAATTAAGAAACGACGCTGACTTGAGTACAGCAACCGGAATAATGGAGTCTTCTGAATTTGAAACAATTTTGGACATTATGAAAATTGCGAACTTAAAAAAAGACGATTCTTCAATTAAAATGAATCTAAGAGTTATTTTAACGTTTGTTAAATTGAAACAAAATTTGTCTTACGCTTTTCTATCGATTTTATTTAATTGTACCGATAGGAATTGTCAAAGATTTTTTTGCGATTCTATTGCTCTACTGAGCACCCGTTTAAAACAATTTATTATAAGAGGAAATTCTAAAAAACACTGGGGCGTTTGTTAATGTGCGTAATACTTTTGAGTTGAACCTATTTACGTTTGATGCTTTGGTACAGCCCCAGAGCTGTATCCCATAAGTCCGTATAATCTTTAATATGCACTTGTATCAGCCAGGATATTTCTCTTGTTTTTAGGTTTAGTTATTGTCGTTTGGTTTTAACGTGTTTTTTCCTTGTAAGTTTTTCATCTAAGTAAAACCCTAAGTACTTCACTTCAGTTTGATTTGGTATCGGTGAGTTTGGAATTGATACTGGTGGACATAAGGTATGTCTAGTTGTGAACGTTATTTGTGCTGATTTGTTCTGGTTAATTTTAATTTTCCATGTGTCGAACCAGTTTCGAGATAGGGGAGACCGGGGATGGTTGGCGCACTTTTAAGTTATAAATTTTTGTAGGCGATAATTGAACTTTTAACAAAAACGTATATATCAAATCATATTCTTAAACTATTTGGCAAGTTAACTTTAAAATTTAGGCGTTTGCACTCTAGGGGATCCAATCATTTTTTATAATTTTATAAAGTAGGATAAAGTGCGTCAACCAACCCCATTTCGGGGCTGGTTGACGCTATGGTTGCCAATTATTTAGCAGACTTAGGAAAAGTACAATTTAATATAAGACAACATAGATAAGTATTTAATAAAATAAAATAAAAAGAGGAACATAAAAATGTGACTTTGGTATAAAGCACCTTTCAAAAAATAACAAATTAGAACAAAAAAAAATAACGAATATTTCTTTGCCACGTAGATAATTTCAATAAAAAAAGACACTATATTGCACACTTGAAACATTTAAAAAAAACATCGTTATCCCCGGCACAAGCTTGATGTGCCCACTGATGGCATTTGGTGCACCTAATCCAGTCTTCTCCTTCTAAACTATTCTGATAAGAATCGGAGCAGTACAAACAATGGCATTTTCTTGACCCCTTGACAGTTTTTGTTTTCCTTTTTTGACTATAGATGATTTTTGACTTTTCTGCTTTTTATTAACGTTTTTAGTTTTAGGAACTTGTCTTTTATTACCTATGGCTTTCTTTACAGTATCTCTTTTATTTTGTTGCTCCATAAGTTGATTTCTTATGGGCGTGTCAGTTAGGATAGCAGTGGTCCGTTTTCTTCTTTGATGTTGATTTGGTTTTCGCGGTTCTGCTTTGAGAAGGGGTTTCAGCTGCAACGGTGTTATTTGAGTGGGTGGTGTTTTTTCTCCTTCAAGTTCTTCTGTTATCGAGGAAGTTGATGGTACAGGATTATCGATTGCTTGGGTCGTAATTTTATTCTCTTCTGTCACGGAAATAAGGTTGAGCGAATTCTCAACCTCTTGTACATCTGGGCGATCGGTGGAATATGACGGTAAGAATTCGTCGTCTGTAAAGATATCCTTATTAAGTGGGTAAATTCCAGAGACCTTAAATCCAGCAATAATATTTTTTGGTGTAATAGCCAAGGGAAGAGCAATACTTATAATTTTCGGTATGTCGTATATCGTCATTGTTCGACCAGGATTGTTGGTAATCCATGAGTCACATGCTGAGTTAACATACTTTTTAAGTGGACCATAAACAGCGCGGTCCAATGGTTGTAGCTTATGTGAACAGTGTGGCGGAAACGACAGAACTGTTACACCGTTTTCTTTTAGATAATCCAGAGCGGCTATCGATAGATGTGAATCATGATTATCTAACAGAAGTAATACAGGACTATCTTTAGTACAACGTACGCTCTTCACAAAATGTTTGGCAAAATCCAGAAAATGCTCTGCTTTCATCCAGCCTGAAGGATTTGCTCCACCAACACTTCCAGGAGGTGCAGATGCAAGAAAATGTTCCCTGAAATGTACCCGGGGGAAAATAAAAAATGGAGGAGTACTATTTCCAGCAGCTGACACAGCAATTGCTAACGTGACAAGTGTACCACGCTCCTGGGAAGTGATCCGCCCTATTTGTTTGTATCCACGTCTTGCGATTATTCGATCGGGTTTTTGAACTGTACTTTTTCAAAACATATTATTCTGCAGTAAACAATGCAAAGTTGACGCAAATTTTAATATCACCACTTAAAAGCCTAAGAATTTCTCTTTGCACCACTTGTTCTATATAACTAAAATATTTATGAATAAACGAAAAATTACAAAATAAATATGCCGGTAAAAATTTACTTACGTCTATTAACAAACAATATTTACACATTCACTTCACACGGATCTATCCAGCATACTGAGCTTCAACACAATTATGAAGGAAAGCGAAGGGTACGCGGGGTTCGTAGAACAGTGTTGTCTGATTTCAAAATTTTAAGTTAATTGCCGTTCGGCGACCTACCCCGTGCGCCAACTAGCCCCGGTCTCCCCTACAGTTGAAGTTGGTTGGATGCTGCAGCTGGATTTTCGTTTACTGCTAATACAGCAGTGTCGTCTGCGAATGTAACAATAGTTGTATTGTCTAATCAAGGGCGGATTTAAGGGGGGGGGGGGGTACAGGGGCTAATTACGCCCCCATGATTGTAATTTATAAAAAAATTTATAAAACATAATACACACAAAACTGTTTTACATCATAAAGAAAGTGGTGCTTCTTATAACGCGATAAAAAAGATGTATGCAGCTTCCTTATTTTACTAGACTTTTAATAGTAGCAGTTTAAAAGTGTTTTTTTTTGTTTTAACCATTTCTAAGTACTTTCCTAGTCTCCTTGTGATTATAATTTAGTATTAATAAAGTTTTTTTTAGATCGACAGATCGACTTGAAATTTATTGCAAATTGTTAGGAAAGGTGTTTAGTTCAGAAGTAGAAAACTTTCGATAGTGGCGTTTTTTTCATCAAAAAGTGAGAGAAAAAAGAAAATAAACTTGCGCAATCGATAAATTATTATTTGTTAATGAATTAATGTTAAATACAATTTTTCATGAGAATAAACCCATCCCGAGTTATAGGGCGTAAAAATTACCATTTTCACCATAAATATCGTACATTTCTAGTTTTTTAAATATAACCGAAAATCTGATATTATTACGTAAAAATTTATATGAACTAATTTTATGGCCTTGAGCTAACAATTAAAATAATTTTTTTTATTTTTCTACGATTAATACGAAGGAAGATCTGGCAATTGAAAAATGGGTGTTTTAAGAAACTGGATCGTTCTAGCGCAGGGGTTCTCAAACTGTGGTACATGTACCACTGGTGGTACATTACAATGTTTTAGTGGTACAATTTAACATTTAACATTTTGTTTTCAGAAACACATATATTTTTCTTCAAGTTTTTGACTTTAACGGCTCTAGCTTTAATATTGAAATGACGACTTTTTCAAAAACTTCGAACAATTTCGCGACACATTGATTTTTAACGGCGAAATGCTTTTATGGTGGTACATATATTTTTGTTTCATATTTATGTGGTACAAAATTTAAAAAGTTTGAGAACCGCTGTTCTAGCGTAAATATCTGAAAAAATATGACTTCCACAAAAACATTTTTATAACATCTTAATGAGAGAACAACATTGAGAACATTTTAAGACCATCCAGAACCGTTTAACATAAGCAGAAAAAAAGTTATTGACAAAATAAATTTTTTTCAATTTTTTTACACTATTTTTTTATCGCTATCTAGACTGTGGTATTTGACAAAAAAATCCTTTTGCAGAAAGTCGTAACATATGTTTTTACAATTAGTAATTTTTAGCCCTATGGATAATTATTTTTTAAGTTTTGGTCTGTTAAATTTTAGCTAAATTTTTGTTTTTTATTCAATTTTTGGTCAATACCGTGAAAAGTATTGATTTTTGAAAAAAAATTTAAAGAGACAAGGCTTTTTGGGCCGAATAATTACCATTTTTCTTTATCTTTGCATTTATAACCATCAATGTCATTTTTTCGGGTCAAATATTGAAAAAACGGTCATTCCAATGAAAAAGTTTGTCATAACATGATATTTCGGCGATATCCTAAGCTTTAAAATGGATTATTCTACATTATTTAATATTATCAGCCAAAAAAAGTTACGGGCAAAAAATACATTTTTTTTAGAAATGTACGAATATTGTGGTGAATATCGTATTTTTCTGCGCACTATAACTCGGGAGGGAACATTAATTCATTAAAAAAGGTAATATATCAATTACGAATTTTTTTTTCTTTTTTTTCACACCCCCACCTGCCACCACTCAAAACGCAACTAACGAAAGTTTTCTACTTCTGGACACCTTTACTAGCAATTTGCAAAAAAATTTAAGTCGATCTGATCAGTTACTAGTTTCTGCTCGATATTACAAAAAAATTTACTAGCTTTCTTGGACCACTTGGTAAGTTTTACCCCCCCCTCCATATAAAAAGCTTGATAAACAGAGAGCCACTAAGTCCATACAGCAACTGTCACTATAATTAATTTTTTTCCCACATTTAACCAAATGTCCAGCGTTTACAATGCGTTCAGGTTGTTTAAAATTTAGTTTTCTAGGATCTGTTGTAGCTCATTCGCAAATGTTGTCAATCATAAGACACATAAGTTATATTTAGTTCACCATAATTCACCCTAATCGACACCATCTTGGCGCCATTGTCAGATCCCAATATATTGGTCGCTGTAAACATTTTCATGTTGACATTAAAACTTGTAATTATTCTTATAAGGGTTCATAATGAGTAAAAATGTGCCTTTAATATATACAGTCAAAGGTCTATAAGCAGTATGACTATAAATAGTGATTTTAACTGAATAAATGTATAATTAATTAATACCAAAACCCACTTATAATTCCACGTTACAGAAAATCGATAGTCATTATCGTAAGCAATTTAATCAGCTTTCCAAATAGATATAATGAAATCAACCCTCCGTATCTACGAAATACTCTTAAATCTGAACATGCTGGTATTATCAGCAAATTCAAATTTCGTTTGAGCCAAATCTTATTTTAAACAAGAAACACGATTCTCATCAAAGACATACGTTAATTAAAAACAGAACAATCTGTTCCTTTTTTCCTCCTTTTTATGGGATTTTCTGCGGATTTTACTTGGTTTACCGCTAAGCGGGATAATCCTGGTTGGTATTAGGTTGAGATTGAGTTATTTATTGTCAGGTTGTAAGGAAATTAATTGAATATACATATTTATTGCATAGGGATTTTCGCGTTGAAAGAATTGATAATTTAACGGAAGGAAATAATACATTTTTCTTAACCGCAGACTTTTTTCTAGATCGATCAAATGTTAATGGTTTTTAAAAAAAATATTTAAAAAATATTTCCTCCAATGCCGTAAGAAATAGGGGAGCAAAAGTTGGCACCAACCCTGCTAGCGCGCCAATGCATGGTTTATTCAAAATTTCGTTTTTGTAAAAATGTTACTTTGATAAAAGGAAAATTATTTACTCATCATGTAGAATTAAATTAATAAATCTCAGGGTTTTTGTGAATTCCTAATCTGACATTTGTAAATTCATTGACAACTCTCTCTCACTAACTACTGTCAAAAAGCTCCCTATATAACAAACTATAACCTAACTTACACACTACATAACCTCCCCTAACATTTCAAAAAATTTTTAAACAGAGTAAAAATATTTTTAAATGTTATAAAACATTATTTTCCAAAATATGGGAATAACAATTCAACATGGTACTTTCCCCTACATTTTCCTGTTTCTGTTTCTTCAATTTCATATACATTATTCCAATAATTTTCTTTATTTTGAACGGTCCATCAAATGGAAGTAGAAATTTTCCACATACTCTTTTTCTTGAATTTGTATTTCTATTTACTTTTAATATTACTACTTTTCTCTTTATCTTTTTGTTTTCTTTTTCTTTGTATCTTTAACAATTTTATTTTAACATCTTCTCGTGTTTTTTGAAAATTTTGACTTTCAATTATCCAGGGCCTATCTGGTATATTCTTGTTTCATTAAAATTTCTGGTGATATATCCGTGATTGTCGTTTACTATTCAATCAAATTATTATTATTCCTATTATATTTTTTTTTTTGAAAGAAGTCACTCTGTACGAATATTTTCTCGTTCTGTAAAACATGTCATCCCCAAAAATCTAGGAACATCATGGACATATCTGAGCGAGACGCTTCGGGAATTTGTAATTTTTTTCAAAGAGATGCGCTGCTCGACGTTGACCCAAAAATTCAAAAACAATTCTAAAATTTGGGTCAAGTATCATAGCACCCGCAGATTCTGAGAGAGAACGTTTAAAACGTGTTTTACATTTTATAAATTTATATCTAGACCGATTTACTTATTTAAAAACCGTCTCTGAAGATTTAATAGGCCAGAAAGACTCGACTCTTTTTGTATTAAAACTTGTAAATTAAATATTAAATAGTACGGGAGAATCTGAAAAAACTGAGTATTTTGAGTTTTATGTTATTTTTTGAAATTTGTATAGATTTCTTTAGTCTTTAAACATAAATTTTACATTCAGAAAAAAAAGCATACTAGATATCTCTAGAAAATCTCTAAAAACTGCGTTTTCTTCAAAAACACAAAGTACAGCTTTCGATTTTTTATACAATTTTATCCAGTTAGTTAAATTTTTTTAAATATTATTATTAAACACCCATAAAGGCATTTAGTATATTACAATCTGGTCAACAGTGACCAATGAGCAATTTAGTTCTAACTTAATCTAATAGAGTTTGAAACTTAAAACTAAGGTTGATGAATTCCTTAGGTTCTATAGAATGGATTGCACTAAACTTTAACGTGCACACACAAGCTCTGCTGTTGCACTAAAAACAATAAACTAACTCAAAGGGCTTGATCCTCTTAAGCATTCTATCTAACCCAGTATTGTCAAGGAGCTGGATAGCCTCGACATTGACATGATGATGAAGTCTTTCTTCATGACTCTTGGCTAATTTCTTGATGGTCTGGTCAACAGTGTCCATTTCCAGATCCCTATGGAGGTCACTATTGCAAATGTACCAAGGGCCATCTACTGTGTTCCTCAATGCTTTGTTTTGAAATCTTTGGATGACTGCTATGTTGCTTGCTTTGGTGCTAGAATGACAGTGTCGTCGGCGAAAGTGGCTATGGTATTGCTTTCTAACTCTGGAATATCACATGTGTACAGTAAGTATAGGACAGGTCCTAGGACACTTCCTTGTGGTACTCCAGCCTTAATTTCTTTAAGATCGGAATAGGCTTCTTCTTGCCTAATTCTGAATTATCTTTCCTATATATATGAATGCAGGATATCTGTATATTGTTTTGGAAGTAAAAGCCTTCATGCCAAACCTTATCAAACGCTTGTGCTACATCAAGAAAGATAGTAGCACAAATGTTTTTCTCTTCTAATGATTTCTCTATAATGTTGGTTATTCTATGAACTTGATCGATCGTCAAGTGATTATTAATTATAATTAAAACAAATATGAGTTTATTATAATGCAAGAGTGTAAATAACCCTTTAAAACACGCGCAACAAAATTGCACGTGTTTTAAAGGTTCTTGCATACGTGTGTCATTCGGTCGTTCATGAAATGTTGTCCAGTGGGGCAAATTTATTAATAATAAAACATCTAAGAGTCTCTAATTGAGAAAAAAGAAAATTGTTTATAACTTGTTGGTTGACCCCTTTTACCCCCAATTTTCTACTGCAAGAGCCTCAGCAGAAGAAAATAATTTTTTTCCTCTTTCCTAGTTTGAAGAAAAAAAGCGTAAAATCTAATTCCTGCTAAGTTCAAAGAATCTTATTATAAATAATTGACATGTATAAATAAACAAATTATTATGATTACTATCTAACAACCTCTAAAATACAGCGTGTTTTATTGTTTGTTTTTCGCACGTGTTTGCGTGTTTTGAAGACAGTTTATGTATGATGTATTGCTAAAATAGTTTTTTATAGAATTAGTTGCAAGAAAGTTCCTTTTGCATTATTTGCGAATACTGGAACACGAGCCTAGCGAGTGTTTAAACTGGTCGTGTGCAAAATAGAGATTCTGTAATTTGTCTTGTATAAGATTTTTTGCCATTTTGTTACGTAATTATGAAATAAATATCACAATTTTGATATAACTTTTCTACCCTCAATATTGCTCGAAGTCATTTCCTTTAATATCCAGCTTAATTTATAATAAAATGGCTTTTAGAATATAAACTTAGGCCGTTAGCTTCACTCCCTTAACTTTAAACGTTAAAAATTATAATATTATGCATTCTTCCTTTCCTAAAATAGACTTCACGAAGACTGTATTTATTTTACCCGTAACGTACGGTCCATTCACCACGAAACCAATTTCTTGTCAACAACTTTTGATGCAACTAAAATCCTAAAGATCAAAAAGGGGCATGATCCTGTAGACTGCGCCATTTAACCTCGGGTATCGGCTCAAAAGTCATCTTCGAGATCCCCATAATCGTAAAATGGTAGCAATCCCCTAATAACTGCATATCCTGCTTCCGTGTATTACGTTTACCGCCAGTAAAGCATAGACGGAGGCTACGTGAGTGGAAGGGGTACTAGAAATCATCTTCAATAAAAGAACTTCCCCTTTATTATTAATATAAGAAGGTATTATAAGGTTACGATAAACATGGAGGTCATCGAAGTCCCTAATTCATTCGTCGAACGTCAATAAACGAATGACAAACGTCGGAAAATTAACATTAACTGTCAAAAAAGTCATTAAACTTAAAGAACGAACGCTGGCCGTCGTACGACCGAACATCAAACGTTCAAAATATATCATAAAACATCAAGAACAAAAGTTTAAATTCAAAAACGAACATCAAACATCCAAAAATGACCGTAAAATGTCAAAAGGGTCGTTTAACTGAAAGACAGAATGATGGCTGTTAAAACAATGAACGTCAAACGTCAACAACAAAAGTTTAAAGTCAAAACGAACATCAAACGTCCAAAAATGAATGTCAAATGCCAAAAACGAACGTAAATCGTTTAAGAACGAACTAAAATTGCAAATGAACCTTGAAAATCAAACATTTATATACAATTTACACCATTTGATAAAAATTTCATGTACCGCCACTGGTTCTCTTGACTTCCGCCATTAAGCTGACTGCGTGGATGTAGAAAGTGCCATTTGAACGAAAACCTATTGGGACTACTCAAAGGATAACTTTTATCTTCAATGTACAACCGACGAATTATAAGGAAGTAATTGCTACCAATGTATGCACGAATGCTCATTTTCAGCTACGGATAATTCCGATGATGTTCATTTGGATTGTTTTAAATTTGATGATATTACCAAAAGTTAAATATCTACTAGAACCGGTTTAATCCGTTTTATCCAGTCCACTTCACTTTGGAACATTTATTTCTCAGAAGACATTAAATTTTTTATTCCTGACCGGGCCATTATAAGCTTATATCATCATGGTTACGATATCAATAAACAGGGTCATAACTCCCTTGGGATATTAGAGGTGCCTTAATTTCCCGTTGTCAGGCTTAATTCTCGTTGTTAGGATATTTTGAGGTTTGTTGTATGTTCCTCGAGAATTAAGGCTCTTGATACATAAATTACTATTAGGTTCTTTCCTTCTTTCTCTATTGATACCATCTCTCTTTTCGTTTTTTGAGGTCTTTTAATCAGGTTCTTAAAGGACCAGGCACTTTTCTTATGGGAAAATGGCTTTCCGTCAAATTTTCTAAAAAGTATGAAGTAGAACTCGATGCTCTGAGCTACGGATAATTCCGATGATGTTCATTTGGATTGTTTTAAATTTGATGATATTACCAAAAGTTAAATATCTACTAAAACCGGTTTAATCCGTTTTATCCAAGTCCACTTCACTTTGGAACTTTTATTTCTCAGAAGACATTAAATTTTTTATTCCTGACCGGGCCATTATAAGCTTAATAACATCATGGTTGCGCTATCAATAAACAGGGTCATAACTCCCTTGAGATATTAGAGGTGCCTTAATTTCCCGTTGTCAGGCTTAATTCTCGTTGTTAGGATATTTTGAGGTTTGTTGTATGTACCTCGGGAATTAAGGCTCTTGATACATAAATTACTATTAGGTTCTTTCCTTCTTTCTCTATTGATACCATCTCTCTTTTCGTTTTTTGAGGTCTTTTAATCAGGTTCTTAAAGGACCAGGCACCTTTCTTATGGGAAAATGGCTTTCCGTCAAATTTTCTAAAAAGTATGAAGTAGAACTCGATGCTCTGAGCTACGGATAATTCCGATGATGTTCATTTGGATTGTTTTAAATTTGATGATATTACCAAAAGTTAAATATCTACTAAAACCGGTTTAATCCGTTTTATCCAAGTCCACTTCACTTTGGAACTTTTATTTCTCAGAAGACATTAAATTTTTTATTCCTGACCGGGCCATTATAAGCTTAATAACATCATGGTTGCGCTATCAATAAACAGGGTCATAACTCCCTTGAGATATTAGAGGTGCCTTAATTTCCCGTTGTCAGGCTTAATTCTCGTTGTTAGGATATTTTGAGGTTTGTTGTATGTACCTCGGGAATTAAGGCTCTTGATACATAAATTACTATTAGGTTCTTTCCTTCTTTCTCTATTGATACCATCTCTCTTTTCGTTTTTTGAGGTCTTTTAATCAGGTTCTTAAAGGACCAGGCACCTTTCTTATGGGAAAATGGCTTTCCGTCAAATTTTCTAAAAAGTATGAAGTAGAACTCGATGCTCTGAGCTACGGATAATTCCGATGATGTTCATTTGGATTGTTTTAAATTTGATGATATTACCAAAAGTTAAATATCTACTAAAACCGGTTTAATCCGTTTTATCCAAGTCCACTTCACTTTGGAACTTTTATTTCTCAGAAGACATTAAATTTTTTATTCCTGACCGGGCCATTATAAGCTTAATAACATCATGGTTGCGCTATCAATAAACAGGGTCATAACTCCCTTGAGATATTAGAGGTGCCTTAATTTCCCGTTGTCAGGCTTAATTCTCGTTGTTAGGATATTTTGAGGTTTGTTGTATGTACCTCGGGAATTAAGGCTCTTGATACATAAATTACTATTAGGTTCTTTCCTTCTTTCTCTATTGATACCATCTCTCTTTTCGTTTTTTGAGGTCTTTTAATCAGGTTCTTAAAGGACCAGGCACCTTTCTTATGGGAAAATGGCTTTCCGTCAAATTTTCTAAAAAGTATGAAGTTGAACTCGATGGCTAGTTTTCGAGGTACAGGGTGTTAAACATCGGAAATGCCACTTTTTTGTAACCAGATTTCTCATAACAGACGTGTTTTATTCGCATTTGGCAACAATGTTTTATAAACAATTACCGTAGAATTTGGTTATTTACAGGGTGGTTCGAAAATACGTAAAATGGTTTTTTTGAAGAAATCATTTTTTTATAACTGCTTTAAAAATACAAGCAAATCTCATTTTTTCAGAAAATTTGACGGAAAGCCATTTTCCCATAAGAAAGGTGCCTGGTCCTTTAAGAACCTGATTAAAAGACCTCAAAAAACGAAAAGAGAGATGGTATCAATAGAGAAAGAAGGAAAGAACCTAATAGTAATTTATGTATCAACTTCGCGAAAAAAATCAATGCCTTCTTCATCTTTGACATGGGCGTTTCTTTCATCATTGGACTTCTTCGCAAACTTGTTTGACAAATTTTAATTTCAGTAAGTTGTATATATGTCTTAAATTGTATTTTGAATGTGATCATAACTTACAGATATACGGACTTCCCAAAAGCGTTCGACAAACTTAATCCTGGAATACTACTATCGAAACTATACAGGTATGGCTTTTCTTAGACACTCATCGAATTCTTTGTGTCGTACTTCACTGACAGGCGTCATTATGTCATATTCAATGGCTTCAAATCTATTGAATATGCAGCTACCTCAGGTGTCCCTCAGGGCAGCAGCAACCTTGGTCCACTTCTCTTCAACTGCTTAATTTACGCGGATGACTTAAAATTATTTTCTGAGATTAACGGAATCGAAGACTGTCTTCAACTGTCCCTTAACTTGAAGCGCATTGAGCAGTGGTGTTTCCGTAATAAGCTTCCTCTTAAGTTACTTGAATTCAAGTGCAATAATTGGTGCAAATTGAAACAAATTGAAAGGTGTGAACATCATTTCACTCGAATTCAAGTAACTTGAGAGGTGCTTTCAAGTTTCAAGTAGTAGTAGACACCTCAACTTTTGCTTTCAAGTTGGGGACTTGAAGGTCAAGTTGAATCGCTGTTGAAAAGCTCGTTCAGACTTTACAAGTTACTTGAATTCAAGTAACTTGAAAGGAGTAACCTGAATTCAAGTGAATGTTCATACTATTTCAATATTTGGTTCAAGTCATTTCAAGTTGACATTTTTACTTGAATGATTCCTGTTTCAAGTTACAAAAATGGCGTCGAATGATGTCATTCCTGCTAGAATAAAAGTTGTAAATAAGCTAATTACGGATGGATTACTAAAAATTAGAGAAAAAATTCTACACTTCATTTTACAAAAAAATACAAAACAAAATAACCTCACAATTAGAACCCTCCGTGGGTGGTTCACACTAGAGTCAGCGCCTACATCCCAACTGCTTTTCGAGTGCCCACGGTATTGCCAAATGCCAATACAATATATTTACTTGAAATATTACTTTGTATATCATTTTTCTGAGCTGAGCTGGCCTGGCGTACCCTAATCTTACCTGACCTCACCCTGTAAATTATTGATCTGTTACATTTTATTATTTTTTGATATAATGTTTCGTGCATTAGGTTATGCGATAAGTTTAGCAACAGCGTGGGCACTCGAAAATCGGCTGGGCCGTAGACGTAAATGTGGTTGACTAATTTGCCGCAGTACAGAGCCACTTTCACTACTTCCAGTGACTTCAAGTGCACTTGAATATCAGTTCACATTATTCAACTGTGATTCAAGTCCCCAACTTGAAAGCAAAAGTTAACTTGGTCTCTACTACTACTTGAAACTTGAAAGCACCTTTCAAGTTACTTGAATTCAAGTGAAATGATGTTCCCACCTTTCAATTTGTTTCAAGTTGCACCAATTATTGCGCTTGAATTCAAGTAACTTGTCTGAACGAGCCTTTTTAACACCTACCTAATACATCAAATTAAAAAAACAAATTGTGAGGTTATGTTGTTTTTATTTTCTGTTTGAATTTTTTTGTAAAATGAAGTGTAGAATTTTTTCTCTGATTTTAGTAATCTATCCACAATTAGCTCATTTACAACTTTTATTCCTGCAGGAATCACATCATTCGACGCCATTTTTGTAACTTGAAACAGGAATCATTCAAGTAAAAATGTCAATTTGAAATGACTTGAATCAAATATTGAAATAGTATGAACGTTCACTTGAATTCAGGTTACTCCTTTCAAGTTACTTGAATTCAAAAATCGGCCACTTTTATTTCAATATTTAATCAACGATCTAGGTGTTATTTTCGACTCAAAATTGTCTTTTGTCCGTCATATTGAAGCCAATCTGTCAGCTGCAAACAGAATGCATGGAGTCATTGCGCGCATCTCGAAAGATCTCTCCGTGTTAGTGATGTAGAGATATAATATTTTTATTAAACTTGCTTTATCATTTATAAGATAATAAAATATTTAAATATACATAATTTTGCATTGTAATACAGAAAGCAGAAAGCATTCTCGTAACGTCCGATTTATCTCTCCAAGCGATCTGTCGATGTTAGAATTATATAAACTCTCCCTTTCTCTTTCTGATTTAATTCTCTATCCCATATAGCAAATTTATGTTTTCGCAGATTTTTGTTATCTATCCTTATCCAATTAAACAGCTCTTTCATCACATTTTAAGGTTCGTTTAAGATATTGCTAACTTCGTTAATACAACAGTGTCTCTGTCTAATTTAATATTCAAAATTACGAAACAAAAGACAGCTGGGACTTTTCCTTGTAAAGGATTTTCTTTATAAATTAAAAGTTATTACCAACAGACTTTAAGAAAGTTGTTCGGAAAGTCTAAGTAATTAACATTATTTTAAGAGTAAAAACACTTTTCTTTTCAAAAATTTGCTTAATATTCGAGATTATTTCTAGATTAATACAGGGTGAGCACTTAGCAAGGCTTTTCTTACTATGCACTCAAAGTTGGTAACCCTGTTGACAGATGACTTATGTCAGATACAATATTGCTATATGGTTGACATATGTCATATTTATTAAATACATGTGGCCGCGACATCTTCAATTTATGGGTTGGAATGTTAGTTACGTCGATAGAACCCTGTATTATGATGGGGTCCTCTCTCGAGAACCATCTACGGAGTTCTTCATCGGCACTCTGTCACCTGCATTTTTAACTGGATAAATTCAAACATGGAAATTCTACAAAAACAAATTATAAAATCGACCCAATGAAAGATTGAAGATTGTTTGCTATGAAAGAACCATTTAATTTCGATATTAATCTTAAAATAATTCTGCCGTTTAATTTAACCTCAGCTGTACTGATTAATAGAAAGCGAGGAAGATGCTTTTCTTGTTACCGTTTTGTTGTGGATTTTAACAGAAACGTTGCAAATAGGCTTCAGGGGATTTGAAGTATTTCGTTCAGAACATAAATATGCCGCGTCAGTTTGAGAATTTATGGAAAAAGGATTAAAATAAATATATATATTAGTAGGAATAAAGGTTTTGGAAATGGTGCTGCTTTAACCGATTAATATTTTGATAAGGCATATCTTATATGCCCATGGAAAAATCTTGGTAGACGTAACATTGTTGAATTTTGAAACTCAATTGACGTGGGATATGGAAAGTCTTTTTATACCAAAAATATCCATTGTGGTATAAATCTGTATCACATTCATTGTTTTCAGTTATTCTTTGGAACACCCTATAGCTTTATTAAGGACAAAATTACAATGAAAATGTAATTACATTCTATTTAAAACACCCTTTGTTTTAGAACTAACAATACTTAAACAAACGACTAACGAGAACGTACGTTTCAAATTTAGCCTCAAGGGTATTTACAATTTGTTCTTTGATTATTTAATACGTTTCGTGTATATTGTTGAAACAAAATTATACAGTATCGCCAATACTAATTCCATAACGTTGATTAATTTTGAGATGGCGTGAAAATGAAAATGAGAAAATTTATATTCAAAAGCCTATGGTATAGAAAAAACCCGAGCAATGTTCCTTAGTCAATTCACTTCTTTAATATCTGCTACGTAAATACATTTTTTCAAATTACCCAAATTAAATCTGTTTACAAGAAAATAGCTAATATTTGAATTCGTTAAGAGTTTTGGGGAAAACGCAGAAAGCGTCATTTGCAGGGATTTATTTTCAAGATGTTCATGTACTAATAAATTTCACTCATTATTGTATACCCCTATCAGATTACTACAGTTCCGAAATGGACAGTGTGAAATATAGTGAAATATAGTGTATAGTATGTGTAATCTGCGACTTATAAAACAAGGGTGGACAAATGGACTTAGAATATACAAAAAAAAATTAAAATTTGGTCTACGTAGAATGAATTTTGTATAAGAAACGATTGGAAATATCAAAATTACCGAAAAAAAAATGTTTCTGCCATTTTTGAGGTAAAAAGTGAGTTTTTTAGGATATAAATTGACCTAGAATCTACAAAAAAATTCAAAAAAATTAAAATTTGGTTTACCCAGAATGAATTTTGTATAAGAAACGATTGGCAATGTCAAAATTACCGAAAAAAAATGTTTGGGCCATTTGTGAGGGAAAAAGTGAGTGTTCTAGGATATAAATAGACCTAGAATCAACAAAAAAAATTCAAGAAAATTAAAATTTGATTTACGCAGAATCAATTTTGTATAAGAAACGATTGGAAATATCAAAATTACCGAAAAAAAAAATGTTTCTGCCATTTTTGAGGTAAAAAGTGAGTTTTTTAGGATATAAATGGACCTAGAATCTACAAAAAAATTCAAAAAAATTAAAATTTGGTTTACGCAGAATGAATTTTATATAAGAAACGATTGGCAATGTCAAAATGACCGAAAAAAAATGTTTGGGCCATTTGTGAGGGAAAAAGTGAGTGTTCTAGGATATAAATAGACCTAGAATCAACAAAAAAAATTCAAGAAAATTAAAATTTGATTTACGCAGAATCAATTTTGTATAAGAAACGATTGGAAATATCAAAATTACCGAAAAAAAATGTTTCTGCCATTTTTGAGGTAAAAAGTGAGTTTTTTAGGATATAAATGGACCTAGAATCTACAAAAAAATTCAAAAAAATTAAAATTTGGTTTACGCAGAATGAATTTTGTATAAGAAACGATTGGCAATGTCAAAATTACCGAAAAAAAATGTTTGGGCCATTTGTGAGGGAAAAAGTGAGTTTTCTAGGATATAAATAGACCTAGAATCAACAAAAAAAATTCAAGAAAATTAAAATTTGATTTACGCAGAATCAATTTTGTATAAGAAACGATTGGAAATATCAAAATTACCGAAAAAAAATGTTTCTGCCATTTTTGAGGTAAAAAGTGAGTTTTTTAGGATATAAATGGACCTAGAATCTACAAAAAAATTCAAAAAAATTAAAATTTGGTTTACGCAGAATGAATTTTATATAAGAAACGATTGGCAATGTCAAAATGACCGAAAAAAAATGTTTGGGCCATTTGTGAGGGAAAAAGTGAGTTTTCTAGGATATAAATAGACCTAGAATCAACAAAAAAAATTCAAGAAAATTAAAATTTGATTTACGCAGAATCAATTTTGTATAAGAAACGATTGGAAATATCAAAATTACCGAAAAAAAAAAATGTTTCTGCCATTTTTGAGGTAAAAAGTGAGTTTTTTAGGATATAAATGGACCTAGAATCTACAAAAAAATTCAAAAAAATTAAAATTTGGTTTACGCAGAATGAATTTTGTATAAGAAACGATTGGCAATGTCAAAATTACCGAAAAAAAATGTTTGGGCCATTTGTGAGGGAAAAAGTGAGTGTTCTAGGATATAAATAGACCTAGAATCAACAAAAAAAATTCAAGAAAATTAAAATTTGATTTACGCAGAATCAATTTTGTATAAGAAACGATTGGAAATATCAAAATTACCGAAAAAAAAAGTTTCTGCCATTTTTGAGGTAAAAAGTGAGTTTTTTAGGATATAAATGGACCTAGAATCTACAAAAAAATTCAAAAAAATTAAAATTTGGTTTACGCAGAATGAATTTTGTATAAGAAACGATTGGCAATGTCAAAATTACCGAAAAAAAATGTTTGGGCCATTTGTGAGGGAAAAAGTGAGTTTTCTAGGATATAAATAGACCTAGAATCAACAAAAAAAATTCAAGAAAATTAAAATTTGATTTACGCAGAATCAATTTTGTATAAGTAACGATTGGAAATATCAAAATTACCGAAAAAAAAAATGTTTCTGCCATTTTTGAGGGAAAAAGTGAGTTTTCTAGGATATAAATAGACCTAGAATCAACAAAAAAAATTCAAGAAAATTAAAATTTGATTTACGCAGAATCAATTTTGTATAAGAAACGATTGGCAATATCAAAATTACCGAAAAAAAATGTTTGGGCCATTTGTGAGGGAAAAAGTGAGTTTTCTAGGATATAAATAGAACTAGAATCAACAAAAAAAATTCAAGAAAATTAAAATTTGGTTTACGCAGAATGAATTTTGTATAAGAAACGATTGGCAATGTCAAAATTACCGAAAAAAAATGTTTGGGCCATTTGTGAGGGAAAAAGTGAGTTTTCTAGGATATAAATAGACAATCAACAAAAAAAATTCAAGAAAATTAAAATTTGATTTACGCAGAATCAATTTTGTATAAGAAACGATTGGCAATATCAAAATTACCGAAAAAAAATGTTTGGGCCATTTGTGAGGGAAAAAGTGAGTTTTCTAGGATATAAATAGACCTAGACTCAACAAAAAAAACTCAAGAAAATTAAAATTTGATTTACGCAGAATCAATTTTGTATAAGAAACGATTGGAAATATCAAAATTACCGAAAAAAAAAATGTTTCTGCCATTTTTGAGGTAAAAAGTGAGTTTTTTAGGATATAATTGGACCTAGAATCTACAAAAAAATTCAAAAAAATTAAAATTTGGTTTACGCAGAATGAATTTTGTATAAGAAACGATTGGCAATGTCAAAATTACCGAAAAAAAATGTTTGGGCCATTTGTGAGGGAAAAAGTGAGTGTTCTAGGATATAAATAGACCTAGAATCAACAAAAAAAATTCAAGAAAATTAAAATTTGATTTACGCAGAATCAATTTTGTATAAGAAACGATTGGAAATATCAAAATTACCGAAAAAAAAAATGTTTCTGCCATTTTTGAGGTAAAAAGTGAGTTTTTTAGGATATAATTGGACCTAGAATCTACAAAAAAATTCAAAAAAATTAAAATTTGGTTTACGCAGAATGAATTTTGTATAAGAAACGATTGGCAATGTCAAAATGACCGAAAAAAAATGTTTGGGCCATTTGTGAGGGAAAAAGTGAGTGTTCTAGGATATAAATAGACCTAGAATCAACAAAAAAAATTCAAGAAAATTAAAATTTGATTTACGCAGAATCAATTTTGTATAAGAAACGATTGGAAATATCAAAATTACCGAAAAAAAAAATGTTTCTGCCATTTTTGAGGTAAAAAGTGAGTTTTTTAGGATATAAATGGACCTAGAATCTACAAAAAAATTCAAAAAAATTAAAATTTGGTTTACGCAGAATGAATTTTGTATAAGAAACGATTGGCAATGTCAAAATTACCGAAAAAAAATGTTTGGGCCATTTGTGAGGGAAAAAGTGAGTGTTCTAGGATATAAATAGACCTAGAATCAACAAAAAAAATTCAAGAAAATTAAAATTTGATTTACGCAGAATCAATTTTGTATAAGAAACGATTGGAAATATCAAAATTACCGAAAAAAAAAATGTTTCTGCCATTTTTGAGGTAAAAAGTGAGTTTTTTAGGATATAATTGGACCTAGAATCTACAAAAAAATTAAAATTTGGTTTACGCAGAATGAATTTTGTATAAGAAACGATTGGCAATGTCAAAATGACCGAAAAAAAATGTTTGGGCCATTTGTGAGGGAAAAAGTGAGTGTTCTAGGATATAAATAGACCTAGAATCAACAAAAAAAATTCAAGAAAATTAAAATTTGATTTACGCAGAATCAATTTTGTATAAGAAACGATTGGAAATATCAAAATTACCGAAAAAAAAAATGTTTCTGCCATTTTTGAGGTAAAAAGTGAGTTTTTTAGGATATAAATGGACCTAGAATCTACAAAAAAATTCAAAAAAATTAAAATTTGGTTTACGCAGAATGAATTTTATATAAGAAACGATTGGCAATGTCAAAATGACCGAAAAAAAATGTTTGGGCCATTTGTGAGGGAAAAAGTGAGTGTTCTAGGATATAAATAGACCTAGAATCAACAAAAAAAATTCAAGAAAATTAAAATTTGATTTACGCAGAATCAATTTTGTATAAGAAACGATTGGAAATATCAAAATTACCGAAAAAAAATGTTTCTGCCATTTTTGAGGTAAAAAGTGAGTTTTTTAGGATATAAATGGACCTAGAATCTACAAAAAAATTCAAAAAAATTAAAATTTGGTTTACGCAGAATGAATTTTGTATAAGAAACGATTGGCAATGTCAAAATTACCGAAAAAAAATGTTTGGGCCATTTGTGAGGGAAAAAGTGAGTTTTCTAGGATATAAATAGACCTAGAATCAACAAAAAAAATTCAAGAAAATTAAAATTTGATTTACGCAGAATCAATTTTGTATAAGAAACGATTGGAAATATCAAAATTACCGAAAAAAAATGTTTCTGCCATTTTTGAGGTAAAAAGTGAGTTTTTTAGGATATAAATGGACCTAGAATCTACAAAAAAATTCAAAAAAATTAAAATTTGGTTTACGCAGAATGAATTTTATATAAGAAACGATTGGCAATGTCAAAATGACCGAAAAAAAATGTTTGGGCCATTTGTGAGGGAAAAAGTGAGTTTTCTAGGATATAAATAGACCTAGAATCAACAAAAAAAATTCAAGAAAATTAAAATTTGATTTACGCAGAATCAATTTTGTATAAGAAACGATTGGAAATATCAAAATTACCGAAAAAAAAAAATGTTTCTGCCATTTTTGAGGTAAAAAGTGAGTTTTTTAGGATATAAATGGACCTAGAATCTACAAAAAAATTCAAAAAAATTAAAATTTGGTTTACGCAGAATGAATTTTGTATAAGAAACGATTGGCAATGTCAAAATTACCGAAAAAAAATGTTTGGGCCATTTGTGAGGGAAAAAGTGAGTGTTCTAGGATATAAATAGACCTAGAATCAACAAAAAAAATTCAAGAAAATTAAAATTTGATTTACGCAGAATCAATTTTGTATAAGAAACGATTGGAAATATCAAAATTACCGAAAAAAAAAGTTTCTGCCATTTTTGAGGTAAAAAGTGAGTTTTTTAGGATATAAATGGACCTAGAATCTACAAAAAAATTCAAAAAAATTAAAATTTGGTTTACGCAGAATGAATTTTGTATAAGAAACGATTGGCAATGTCAAAATTACCGAAAAAAAATGTTTGGGCCATTTGTGAGGGAAAAAGTGAGTTTTCTAGGATATAAATAGACCTAGAATCAACAAAAAAAATTCAAGAAAATTAAAATTTGATTTACGCAGAATCAATTTTGTATAAGTAACGATTGGAAATATCAAAATTACCGAAAAAAAAAATGTTTCTGCCATTTTTGAGGGAAAAAGTGAGTTTTCTAGGATATAAATAGACCTAGAATCAACAAAAAAAATTCAAGAAAATTAAAATTTGATTTACGCAGAATCAATTTTGTATAAGAAACGATTGGCAATATCAAAATTACCGAAAAAAAATGTTTGGGCCATTTGTGAGGGAAAAAGTGAGTTTTCTAGGATATAAATAGAACTAGAATCAACAAAAAAAATTCAAGAAAATTAAAATTTGGTTTACGCAGAATGAATTTTGTATAAGAAACGATTGGCAATGTCAAAATTACCGAAAAAAAATGTTTGGGCCATTTGTGAGGGAAAAAGTGAGTTTTCTAGGATATAAATAGACCTAGAATCAACAAAAAAAATTCAAGAAAATTAAAATTTGATTTACGCAGAATCAATTTTGTATAAGAAACGATTGGCAATATCAAAATTACCGAAAAAAAATGTTTGGGCCATTTGTGAGGGAAAAAGTGAGTTTTCTAGGATATAAATAGACCTAGACTCAACAAAAAAAACTCAAGAAAATTAAAATTTGATTTACGCAGAATCAATTTTGTATAAGAAACGATTGGAAATATCAAAATTACCGAAAAAAAAAATGTTTCTGCCATTTTTGAGGTAAAAAGTGAGTTTTTTAGGATATAATTGGACCTAGAATCTACAAAAAAATTCAAAAAAATTAAAATTTGGTTTACGCAGAATGAATTTTGTATAAGAAACGATTGGCAATGTCAAAATTACCGAAAAAAAATGTTTGGGCCATTTGTGAGGGAAAAAGTGAGTTTTCTAGGATATAAATAGACCTAGAATCAACAAAAAAATTCAAGAAAATTAAAATTTGATTTACGCAGAATCAATTTTGTATAAGAAACGATTGGCAATATCAAAATTACCGAAAAAAAATGTTTGGGCCATTTGTGAGGGAAAAAGTGAGTTTTCTAGGATATAAATAGACCTAGACTCAACAAAAAAAACTCAAAAAAATTAGAATTTGGTTTACGCAGAATAAATTTTGTATAAGAAACGATTGGCAATATCAAAATTGCCGGAAAAAAATGTTTTGGCCATTTTTGAGGTAAAAAGTGAGTTTTTAGGATATAAATGGACCTAGAATCTACAACAAAATTAAAATTTCGTTACGCACAATGAATTTTGTGTAAGAAACGATTGGCAATGTAAAAATTACTGAAAAAAAAACGTTTGGGCCATTTTTGAGGGAAAAAGTGAGTTTTTAGGGAATAAATGGACCTAGAATCTACAAAAAAAAATCAAAAAAGTTAAAGTTTGGTTTACGCAGATTTGAGAAATATCCTCTCATTGCCGGCCTTTGGGAGGGGGGGATTGCCCCTACTGCCCCCCCTGATAAAAATAAATAACTTTCTATTATTAAGGTACTAATTCGTAAACTAAAATAAGTCAAGAATTAATTGAATCTGGAGAAGATCCTCGAAAAATCAAGTCGTTGCCACATATTCATTCAATTTTTCCACTATTTTTAATTACATTTTTAGGCAAGCTCTACGAATTATTTCTCTATGATTGTTATCGAAAATTGACTCATAATAATGACGAAAAATTGTTAACAAACATCAAGCATTTAACTAACCAGCTGTTTGGAAGTTGTTAATGACCCTGGCAAGCTTCCAATGTTGAGTCCACATGTCGGAGTGTATTATTGCATATTCCAGGTCATCACCGAAATCTGAAATTGATGTTCTTGATATCAACGCACCACTCACTTGGTTGATTAGATAATTAGCAGTTTTTGAGGTAGCGATTAAATCTGGAATAAATGACTGACAGCTGCATAGGCGAAATAGAAATTAGTGCAGGAAGTTTACGTATAATGCGAGAGGGTTAGTAGTCATTAAGAGTTGTATTGCATCAAATTCGATGAACCAGGATGTCCCGTAGAAATGGTTGAAAAATCTACAAAACAAATAAAGTTTCATATTTGTTTTTTCATCAAATATCACATTTACTACTTGCGTGGTTTTTACAAATTACAAAAGTTTGTTATTTAAATTAATTTTCTCGTAATTTCTCTGAAAATAAACTCGGCAATAGTAGAATTTTGTACTCGAGCAAGCGAGTGCTCACTCATAATAAAGCTCTAGGCCAAAGTTCCATGAGAAAATTCTGGAAACAATAAAGGTAGATTAGGAGAAACGGGAGAAAATTTATTATGTAATAATTTATTTTGCGAAAATACGGTTCATTAAGGAGCTTCCTAGGGGATATAATTTAGCGAGATTATTTTTTATTATATCGTTAAGGACTGACTAAGAGAATGTACTGTAAGTTTTAGGGAAATTTTATTACTCGTATACAAATAAACTTTCTGTTATATTGAATATGTATATGAGGCCAATTTTTTAATATGTAATTGTGTAATATTTATTCTTCCGCGTTAGCAAATTTACGAATCAAATTTTTATGACAAAACGAGTAAAGAAGTATAGAAAAGTGTGGAAAATATAATATAATAATAAAAAATTAAATCAAATGATAAAATCTGACAAAAATACCTGTTCGAAATCGAACATTTTTAACTACGCCCATGGCAACAAGAGAAATAAAATAACCCAACCTCGCGCATAGCAACAGTGTAAGCACACATCGTAAATCAAGGCCAGAGCGCAGCTAAGAACCCGGAAGTAATTTACAGTCCATATAAACATCAATAGTTAAAAACCGCTTTATCGGCTACCTCTTTAGCGGCTGCCGCCTTTAGATGCTCCGCGGCCAGGGGCAAGATTGGAAGTTGCATAAAAAAAAGACACAACAATAACGCCGAAAATACGTACCCGTGATTGGCCAAGGAAGAATATCGGCAGACCACACGCGACTAGAATAAATTAAATCAAATCAGTAGCACATCCGACTCCGTAAGGAACAGGTCGCACTTAGACTGTTTCTTACGTAATAACTTCATCAATTTTAACTTATACAAATTCGTATTCACAGTATTTTTTGAGCAATTGCAAACACAGTTTTAAGTTTGTTATATTCTTTGTTTGTTGTAAAGTGTTTTGTTTTACGTTATCGTTAATATATAAAATCCAAGTACTCAGAGTATAATTTCACTACAACCTATCTATGTATACAGTCCACATCAATCTCTCTCTGCCAACTTAAATCTACAATAAGTTGGGACAGGCACATCTACAGGGTGTGGCCTAATAAGTTTGGGTCTCCAAATTTGACATTATTTGGAACTTCCCAAAACAATACCTAAAAAATTGTGAATTTAAAAATCATAACTACATAATCGATTTCTTTTAACAAAAAAAATTCTAAAATTAAATTCGTTTACATAGAAGGGTCATTATGGATAAAAAATCGATCGACAAATACAAAAAAACGTAAGGAAAATTATTTTAATATATAAAATCGACGCCAAACTCGTTTTTTTGGACCCATACGGTAGAACGTGAATAAATTCATTGACGTTTATCAATAAAAAGGTTTTGGCAGTGTTACAAATTACCATATGGTCTTTGTTGGTGAATAATTTAAATACTGATCTCGCAAAGGTTGTTTTAGCCGTTTGTTTAAAAAAAAGTTTTGAACCTTTAAGAGTCATGGCAACTTTTCTCCTTGGAAATACAGTATTTTCGATTATTTCTGAAATCTAGCACTAGTTTCTTGTTGTTCCAAAAACAATATGTTTTATAAGAAAATTTCATCACCCATTTTGTACGAAAATGACATGTATCTCGTAATGAAATTGTTTTAAACTGAACTTCTTTTTCTTAATTGGCAATTGGTTTAATTTAATTTTATAATAGACTTTTTTTTGTTTTCAGGTAAATACCATTTTCCCAATTGATGGTTAACATTTCAAGAATTGGGTAAGACAGTTTATATTATTACAAAGCTCTAACAACAGGGAACTTATGTCTGCGATTGTCCGTCACTATTGATAGTTAGCAACCCTGTTGACAGATGTCAGATACATCCAAAAATCAATATTAAGCATATTTACTACCTGACTTAAGTCAGACTAAAGATAATCCGAAGATTTTGACGGCTTAAGTGTCAAAGCCTAACCTAATTTCTGACCCTTGTTCTTGTTTGTTATTGAGTAAATAAGTGCGGAAAAAAAATTAGTTTGAACATTTTCAAAATGATTTTTTTGACAGAATTATCTACAATGATGAAGATGATGATATTAATGAATTAAATCTAATATTGTTTGGAGTCCCAAGAAGACGTTTAACCAGAAGTAACTACTTCCAAAACCTGAGCCAATGGACTTTTTTTCAAAGATTTAGAGTTACGAAACAGACAGAGCTCTTTAATTGAGCAAGAAATTGAATACATGAATGAATTGTAAATATAATTACACCAAGCATAAATCGAGATGCAACTAACTATATCTCGTTATTTTAAGGAATAATAGTGTATAATATAATAAATCAACTATTGATATTTCTCAGATTATGTGCTACTGGAAGTCATCAATCGTGTATAGCTGATTTTGTGGCATACACATTTTTTCTATTCATGATTTCCAATGCCAATTCTGTTACGCCATCAGAAACTCCTGCGGAGCAACTGCTCCCTCCTCCTGTTTTGCAAGCTTCTTTTTTTTCTTCCGCGTCAGTGTTTCTGACGGTTTTTTTTATATTGTCGTAGTATTACCTTCTTCTGATGCTGCATTGAACTGCATTTTAATGTTTTCCCAACATTCAGTTTTGAGGTGCCAAGTTGTGGCGTTTGTTTGTTTATTTTCAATAATATTTTTATAATTTTGAATTATATAAAATGAGGAGCTCTTCTCTTGGACGCCTGGATATCAGCTTTTAGCATATTGAATTTTATTAAATATGCCACTTGAAATAATCTTACAACACTCAAACTTTTTGGTTAGGTTTTTGCTCGATCAATAATGGAGTGAAGATAGCATTTTAAAAAAAATACACTGTTGCCAAATGTTTCTTACCCTTAGCATTGACAGCTGTGCAAACTAATCTTACCACCGACCTGTAATCTAACTGGATGAGCTAAAAGTGAGGCAAATTGAATGTCTCAAATTAAAAGTGCGCATGTACATTCCTCCATAATGTCAATGTCATTACGTCAGAGAGCCATTTTTACCAGGGGTGGCATCTTTTTACTTTAGAAAACGAGTAAGGAATTTAATTTATCAGATTCGACATCCTAAGACCGGTTTCTGCCTTTCGGCTTCGTCAGTTAGGCTTTTCGAATCCAATAAATAAAATTCCAAACTCGTACAAGTCAATAGCTATATCCGCTATAAGATAAAATTTTTAGATGTGCTGCCATCTATGATTAGAAGCGAGTATTGACAATTACTAAAAGCAAAAAATTCCCGGTGTATTGGGGTTGCATACACAATTTGCATTGTGTGTTGCAAAGCTTTTATTTGACTGATTCTAGTCAAAATGTCACTAGAATCAGTCAAATAAAAGCTTTGCAACACACAATGCAAATTGTGTATGCAACCCCAATACACCGGGACTTTTTTGCTTTTAGTAATTGTCAATACTCGCTTCTAATCATAGATGGCAGCACATCTAAAAATTTTATCTTATAGCGGATATAGCTATTGACTTGTACGAGTTTGGAATTTTATTTATTGGATTCGAAAAGCCTAACTGACGAAGCCGAAAGGCAGAAACCGGTCTTAGGATGTCGAATCTGATAAATTAAATTCCTTACTCGTTTTCTAACTTTGTATTAATCTCTGAAAGGGATACGAAAGAAGAGAGTGACATTTTGACTAGAATCAGTCAAATAAAAGCTTTGCAACACACAATGCAAATTGTGTATGCAACCCCAATACACCGGGAATTTTTTGCTTTTAGTAATTGTCAATACTCTCTTCTAATCATAGATGGCAGCACATCTTTTTATTTTGTTAAATGTTTTCAGTTTCCAAGTATATTTCCATCAAATGCGTCAAAATTGGCATATAAATTATTCAAAACGAGTATATTTTGGGACTTCAAGACTCCAAATGCAGTATGCACGTTTGAAACAATGTCCCGACAATTTTCGAGATCGCATGTGGTCTGCTCCAAAATGTCAATTTTCTTATATGGATGTGCTCATCCAGTTAGATTACAGATCAGTGAATCTTACACTTACGGCTAACCTTAACCAAACTGGACCCTTATATTAAGTGGAAGTGGTGAAGAGAGATGTAAGTACTCCCAAGATTGGATTCCTATCGACAGATGGTTCAAAAATCAACACTGGGAATGTCTAGAATCTTATGTCACTATTGAGAGTTGTATATGCTGTTGATATTAGTTATTAGATACGTCCCAAAATCAATATCAAGCAAATCGAGTGAAAAAAATCAACACTGTGAGATATCTCTCACTTTTGAATGTTAGAAACCCTGTGGACAGATGGTAGGTAGGTACATCGTTGACATATGTCAGTTGGGGTACTTGCTCTCTACTAAGGTCTCCTTCCAACTGGAGACTTGCCATATGTTAGGTATGTCGCCGGAGGGTCATCTTCTTATGGGTGGGAGCCCTCTACGAAGCCTTAGTCCTGTGCTTGTCCTCCTGGAGAGCTGTGCCCTCGACGGCCCTCCTACCTACGTTATTCACAATATTCGTTACAGTAAAACGAGTTTCTTTAAAAGGTCACTTTATAAATAAAATTTTAATTTGAATATTAAAATTTTAATATCTTGACATTTTAACATTTTTTCGTAAATTCAAAAAATAAACGGCCTTTCGATTATGTATGAAAAAATCCCGTCTATTTTCTAGTAAACTCTTAATTTTTTCTTTTAAATACTTCAAGTAAATTACATTTTTTTGCACGCAATATTTTTTAAAGCCCACATACTTCCCTGTCGGATAATTTACAATGTTAAAAAAAAAGAATAATTTATCATTTGTCTGACGTAACACGCATATTTTTACAAAAAAAAAACAAACAAAACTAACGCCGACCTCGCTTCTTAATATAAATTCTTATCGTACTACCGAGCCAAGTGAAGTTTATAAAAAAATCTCAGGTTAATCAACGAAATAAAAAATTATGAAGCAGCTGAAAATCCGCCACTAGACTTTGAATGCGTGGCGCGTTTATAGTTTGTTTATGTTTTTCCTTGTATGTTTATTCAGAAATGTTTCCTGGTATTACAATAAGTATTTATTTAAAAATATTATATTATATTATTATTATATTATATATTACAATTATTACAAATTATTACAAAAGAAAATTACAAATTACAAAAGAAATATTGTAGAACAAAATTACAAAATATGTCGAAATTAAAGAATAATTTATAAATTTAATTTACAATAGAATGAGATGTGTAAAAGTTTTCCAAAACATTGCACCCTAAGTGACCCAACACTTGTATTAGTGCAATCATCTGGAAGAGAAATATCAAAATAAATGCATAACATGCAGTTTACATAAATAATATACAATGACAATAAATGGATGTTAATCCAAGAGAAAAAAAATACAATTGAAAGCATAATGTGGCTAGAAGTTTTTGAAACTCGAAATATTTTTGGTAAATAAATATTTTTATTTCATTTACAAAATTAGTTACTCTAGAAATTTGTCGAATAGTCAGTGGTAATAAATTTGAAGCTTTTGGTAAGATGAATGTTACAAATCGATGACTGATATTTTTGAAATTTTTTGGAATATTTAGACGTTTATCCGTCGTACCCCTTGTGTTATATTCATGAGTGCACATTATTTGTTGGAAATATCCCCTTTTAAAAGCAAATGTTAGGACTGTTAAAAAATATAAAGATCTAATATTAAGTATATCAGTGGAGTACAAAGTAGAAAATCGTTTATTACGTTTAAAAATAATTTTATGAATATAATTTTGTATAATTTTAAGCGAGTAAAGAGAATTTTCGTAGAGCCCACCCCAAACTAATATCCCATAACGTAAAAGTGATTCAACCAGAGCCTTGTATATAATTATTAGCAGTTTCGTAGAGAGAATTTCACGTAACTGGTAAAATTTATAAATTAGTTTTCTAAGTTTAGTTGTTAAGTAGTTGATATGACTGTCCCATTTTAAATTCTTATCAATAACGATACCTAAGTACTTTACCTGACTAACCTCAGTAATACTTGTGTTTGACTGATTAATCCTAATATTTTGAAAAGCTGGTCTGTTAGCATTATTTGCAGAGAATGCGATATAATGTGTTTTATTTTTATTTATATCCAACCAGGTATCTGATTTAAAGATAATTACGGTGTCATCGGCATATGATACGACTTTTGCACTTGTTTGAGAAAGCATAGAATTAATATAAAGTAAAAAGAGAGTAGGACCCAAAACTGTCCCCTGAGGTACGCCTATTTTTACAAGGGCTGGATCACTTAGTGCATTATTTATTTTAACTTGTTGGATCCTATCAGTCAGATAGTTTTTAAAAAGATTTAACGCTGTTCCCCTTATTCCATTTGTGTACAGAATCTCCAGTAACCTCTCATGATTTACAGTGTCAAATGCTTTCGCCAGGTCTAGGAAAACTGCTAGACATTTTTTGTTTTTATCTAAGCCCTCAACTAGTTCACTTACCACACTATACATTGCATCACTTGTGGCTTTACCAGTTTGGAATCCGAATTGATTTTCATTTAAAATTTTGTTCGAGGTAATAAAATGCATTAGCCTTTCTTTTATATTTTCTCTCTCTTTCCACTGGATTAAAACCACTTAGTTGTTAAAAAAGTTTTTTTATTGATTTTTATTATTAATCCAGTGGAAAGAGAGAGAAATTAAAATACAAACCACTATGAGCTTCCGAAATGGACTTTCTTTTATACATTTCTCTAATAATTTACCAAAATTATTTAAAACACTTATCGGTCTATAATTACTAATTTTTGTTTTATCACCTGCTTTAAAAATAGGGGTTATAATTGATGATTTAAACTGTGAGGGTATAATACCTGTTAAAAACGTAAGATTAAAAATGTGAGCAAGTGGTGTTAAAATGTGCATATGAATATTTTTAATTTGTCTAGCAGTTATGCCATCACAACCAGGAGAGCTATTGTTTTTCAAAGATGAAATCTGCTTTATTATCTCTAAATCAGTCACTGGTGATAGAAACATTGATTTTAGATTGGCATTTATATTTGACAGCGTAAATTGCGGGGGTGGAATATTTTTTAACATGTCTATACCGACTTTGTTAAAATATTCGTTACAGTAATTTGCCATAGCTTTATTGTCATTAAAGTTTTTTCCATCCTCATGAACTACATGAACTTTTTCATTCGAATTTTTTTTGGTTTCATTTGTTGCTTCATTAATAACACGGTATATTTTTTTCATATCATATTGGGCGTCCTTTATTTGTTTTAGGTAGAATTCGTGTTTGGTTTTCTTTAGCAGTTTATCAAGAAAGTTTCTGTAATGCTTATATTCAGTTTCTAGTGTATTAGAATAATTGTTTATTAGCCGTTTTTTCATTTTATCCCTATACTTTATAGATTGAATGAGCCCCTCTGTTATCCACGGTTTTAATTTGTTTATTTTATTTATATTCTTATGAATTGTTTTACATTTCTCCAAATTATTTTCCAAGGTATTGTAAAGTAGGTCTGTTGCTACTTGTGAATTGTTAGAACTTAATACTTGATGCCAGTTTTCTTGAGATAGATATAAGTTAAGTTTCGATGTATTATATGTATAGTGTGTTTTTATGGAACCACTTGTGACGTTTCCTTCTTTTGGATTACAATTGTTTTTAATATTAATCATTACTGGATAGTGATCTGTTATGTTACACTTAATGATGAAAGAGCTAACTTCATATTTATCATTTAAATTTGTATCTGATTTGAAAAATATATGATCTAAGCATGTAGCTCTGTCTAATGTTTCACGAGTGGGTCGACGGATGTAAGGTTTAAAGCCATGTTTAGCAAGGACTGATATGTATTTGTTTGCATTTGCTTCCTCGTCTTTCATAATGTCAATATTAATATCGCCTATAAAATAATTAAATTTAGGATTTTCAGTACTTTGTGCAGAGAAATTATCTATTTCTTCAATAAACGCAGTTAAGTTACTAGGACAAGGGCTGTATAAGCCAATAATTTTATGGGCTAGTCCTTTTATATCAAGATTTAAGATAGATAATGTAACATTACTTACCGCAAGCTTCAAATGTGATACAGAGTAATTTAGACTTGATTTGACAAAAATAACTATACCGTCGTTTCTATTAAAATCGGCATTGTTATAAATTGTTTTATAACCTGGAATGCAAAAATTGTCAATTGAGTCTAATTGAAAACATTCACTAAGAATAAGTACATCACAATTGTCCATTTTATATGCCTCAAGGAAAACAAGAAATTCATTGAAGTTTTTTCTTAGACTTCTAATATTAATATGAACAATATTTATTATTTTGCTGTGGATCATTTTGAATAGAGAAGGGTTATCATCAGGATCAATGTAAATACCAGAGTGATTTTCGAACATTGAATTTAAGTCATTTAATATAATTTCTTCGTTTGTTATTACCATTTGAAATGTTAAAAGAAAAGTTACAAAAATTCAGCAACTGATATGATAGTCCGTCCGGTTTTTTAGAATTTCTGGTTGCTGGATGCTCAGTGGCGTACGCGGTCTTGCGGTATTTATTGGATAGAACACAATTACTACAACAAGTTGTCTGCTTAGGACATTGTCTAAAGTCATGTTCTTCTGAGCAGATAGAACAGACAATTTTGTTTTTGCAGTCATCATTTTTATGGAAAAATTGTTGACAGTGGAAACATCTTGTTATTGACAAGTCTTCATATACTGGATATCTTTCCCAGCCAATACAAATTTTTTTTAAGTCGCTGACTAGTTTAAATGAAAGTGGTGTACGTTCACAGAAAACAGTAAACTTGCCATTCTTATTTTTTTTTACAAAAGTGACTTTGATGCCATCTTCAACCTGATTTTGTTCATTTATGATTTTTTCTATTTCATCTTTTGTATAGTTTTCACTAACATTTATGATTTTTATTTTAGGTTTTCTTAGAACGTTAGTTTAACTTCATAGTCTGGTAACTTACTAGTTACTTCATTCAATAATGTTTCTGTTTCTTGTCTAGATTGACACTTTATGAATACATTACCATTTTTTGCATTTTTAATACTGTTAATTCCAACTTTAATATTTGCCGGATTTATATTTGAATCTATGTGTTTTCTTGTTTCTTGAACTGTTTGTGCCTGCTTGGGTTTTACAACCAAGCTTGGAAAATTTTTAGGTATCCGATTTGATAAGGTTTCTTTGACAATACTAGCGTATGGTGGTTTGTTTACTGAAGTATTCAACTTTGTTTCTAAATTAAGGATTTTTTCTTGCAATAGTTTGATAATATCTTCCTGATGAGTGATAATTTTATTTTTGTCCTGAATTGTGTTTTGTAAAATATCCAGGAATTCATAATTTTTACATTTTATACAATGGAATATTAGGTTACGCTTTTGAAGTGGTAAGCATCTTATTTCAGCTGTTGACAAATTAGAACATACAGATTAAACCTTTACATGAATCACATGCGAAGCAGGGCGTTTTAACATCCTTTGAGGGCTGCTTAATTTGTTTACAAATTGCACAGTCCATTTTAAATCAAATTTCATATTAGTAACATTATCCCTCTTAAAAAGTACTGCACTGGAATTTACTTGAGTTTTATCACTGTAATGTATTTACTTCACTTATATAGTCATAGAATTGAGATTTTCAAAAACTGATTATTACAGAACATGCACAATCAACTATGTAACTCGCTGGTGTTTGATTCCGATTTTAATCTGAAGTTTATTCCACTTTTTTCGGCAAAATAGTAGGAGCACAACAACGCACACGTATTATCTTATCTCTTCTTATTGATGTATTAATATTAAATAAAAATTTTCAGCTAAAATTCAATCTTTTGCCGCCCCTGCTGACACTTTTATTAACCCAATTACCAGAAAATACTTTGGTGGAAAGTTCGGAATTCAATCGAGTTCAGTTTTCACTTCGTAACTTCCAGCTGTCGAAGAAAATTCCTGGGAAACTAATTTCGCTTCTAATTTTCTTCGACAAAAATTTTAATCATACCAATTACTGTCGATCTACAGTTATCCAGAGTGTCCGGAAAATGGTCCAGGATTTATATTGCCGAATAAGCGCTTTACTGGTCAGTTGGACGATGTCCATTCGATAATTTTATTATGGATCGGTTCATAGACGTCCGAGAGTGCGGCAATAAATAAAAAATTAATAATACTTATATTTAACTATTTGATGTTTCTGAAAATTTTCAATATATTCGAGCTAGGCTGCTAGTGGGAGGCGCTACGGACTTCTAGAAATTGAATTAAGACTTCATCAAATACTATTAAACGAGCAAGGTTTGTATGTATGTATGTACGTATGTATGTGTGTCCAGAGGATCTCGAAATCCACTCGTCAGAATTCAATGAAACTTTCAGGGTAGACTACTTCCTATCTAAATCGGCAAAAAATGTAGGTCTCATGTCTGTGAAAATTCGATCTTCCGAGATATTTACAAGAAAAGTTAAGCTTTTAGTTTTATTTCCTAGCAACGGCACATAATAATAACTTGTTTCTATAGTAATATATACTATAAAGGATAGATGAGTACAGTAAAAGTGAGGATATAACGTCACATTCCATAGGCGTACTTTGCAAAATAAGTTTCTATAATATAAATAAGGTCACAGCATATAAAATATATATACGCACTTCGTAGATTAAATTTTGAAGTTATATTATTTACAAAAAATAAAAATAAACTTTATGCATCTGACACTTTAACATTGAACGAATTAAATTTAACCAATAAATAACAAGGAGGATTATATGTTGGGATTAAACTTTTTTTAATCTCTTGGCATTAAAAGTAACGCTTCAGTACTTACCTAAACTCAAAGATTAAAAAAAAAGTTAGTTCAAGAACTATCTTTAAAAGTCACTGTCTTCACTAAAACTACTGGTATCACTATAATTGTCTTTTCTGAGGTTTATTATTACCGGTTCTATTAAATTATCCATTGATATATCCACTTTCCTAAATGAATTTTCCACATTTTTAACATGACCAATGCATTTTCCCCAATGTTCTCTATTTACATCTGAAACTGCCTTCAAAAACAAATTTCGCGCATCAGGAAATTTAAATGTTTTATTGTTTTGAGAAACATAACCTTTTAATAATTGAGACCAGATCAGTTCAATGGAATTTAACTCTGCGTGGTTCGGAGGCAATCTGAGAATTTTAATTCCTTTTTCTCTGGCCATCTCATCTATAATATATTTTTTGAATTTGTTTTTATGTTGCCTTGCTATTACTAATAATTCTGCCTTCAAGGATTTAGGAGGACTGATAATATTTTTAGAATGAAGCCATTTTGAAATATATATTAATACAAAATTCTGAATCAATTAAAATACATACGATACGGCTATGAATAAATAAAGTCTGACTTATCTGTCAAAAGAACAGGTTTATCTAGACAAAAACTATATTAGGCCGATTAGATGTATTAAAATTTAATTTGACGGCCATAAAAAATTTGCTTGTCAAATGACAGCCATCTCATAAATGCAAAGTTGAAAATACAACGTTGCCAATTCAATTTCAGAAATCATGGGTTTTGGTAAATATTTATAGGAACGTTAAAATGGACACTTGTCAAAATGTGACACCTGTAAAAACGTGACAACTGTTAAAATGTGATACGTGTCAGAATGTAACAACTGTCAAAATGAACAAATCTCAAAATGAACAAATGTCAAAATATGACACCTGTCAGAATGTAACAAATGTCAAAATGTCACACGTATCGTACTTTTCTTTATTTATTACAAAGATCTAACCTAACGTAATCTTTTTTTTTGGCGGGTGGAAATGCTTTATGCACATCGGGTAAAGGTTCTTCCCTTCCCCGATAGTGTGAGACTACCCCTTACGGCGACTATTTTATTATGCGGACAGTTTTAATATTTAAGTTTTCATTATCAGAGAGAGAGAGAGAGAGAGAGAGAGAGAGAGAGAGAGAGAGAGAGAGAGAGAGAGAGAGAGAGAGAGAGAGAGAGAGAGAGAGAGAGAGAGAGAGAGAGAGAGAGAGAGAGAGAGAGAGAGAGAGAGAGAGAGAGAGAGAGAGAGAGAGGGAAAAAGAATGAATGCTTGTACACGTGTACTATTAACATAGATTTCAATTTTTTATTTTACAACAAACTTTAAAGAGACATTTAAAATTCTCTATTTTCATAGTACATTTTAAGGTTGATTGTGACTTTGTATTTTCCAAGAACAAATTGTAATGTAATGTACGAATGAACTATTTTTGTAACTGAAAATTTTTTGAAAAAATATGAATATCACACCTATAATTTTCCTTCACTGCAGATCAATAAATAATAAAATCAATTGAACATAGAGTTTTTCTTATATAGTGATAAATAGAGTGAGCTGAGCGATCTTCTGTTGACGGGACCTGTGCCCTACACGCTGCTGTTGTCCGTCCTGGAAACGGGGCCTGTCCGCCGTGACTATTCGCGAAGATCAAGCGTCAGTAGATGTTGCCCTCTAAAAGTGTGAAATCCCCAGAAACTAGGCAACTTTAATGCATTTAACTAACCTCTGTGACAAGCAGTTGATAAACGTCAACAACAGCTGCAGCCAATTGAAAATTAACACTGACAGCTTTTTTAATTTTCCCGCCTACTTTCAAGCCAATCGCCAATCAAATTATATACTCATTGGGCTGCTTAAAAATGTAGATTTGAATATTAAGAGCGAAGCTCGGTGACCAGACATTATAAAATTAATAATGTCACTTCAGATGAAACATTGAATGATGACGGTATACCACAGGGAAGGTTGTTGAGACCACTACTTTTCTTGATTTATATCAATGATGTTGCTCAAATCCAATGTGGCTGCTGATGATTTACTTATTTATTTTTCCTCTGCAAACATACAGCACATAGTGAACGTTATTAATAACAGTTTGGAGATTATATACTGGTGGTGTTGTTCCAATTTGTTGGAAGTCAATTTTAATAAAACCAAATACATGCTAATATGCAATTTTGAATTAAAAAAAATTGGAAATTCCCCGATTTCTAAAAATAATAAGGTAAAATATCTTGGCGTTATAATCGATCTGGAGATTAAATTCAAACAACATGCTAATTATATAATAAAACTAATTTCGTTTAAGCTCAATTACTTCTTTAGATGTTCCAGATTTTTGTCAATACTTCTTAATACTCTGATTCTTCCTCACTTTGAATACTGCTCAACTGTACTATATTTATTAAATCAGAATGAAAGGAACAGGTTACAAAAACTTCAAAATCGGGCTATGCGAATAATTTTGTCCTGCCCTAGAGATTCTTCTATTGTAGGGATGTTGAGTACGTTAGATCTGGATATGCTCCAAATTATCTTACCAGTAAGTTAACTTTAGTTCGTACAGTACACAACTATAATACAAGAGTAAGAAACCATTTTTATATCACGCCAGTAAATAAAGTTAGGGCGCAGAACTCAATTTACCAGAGTTTATTAAAAATTCAACATCGTTAAACAATTATAAGAGAAACCTTAAACAATATTTGCTAATAGTATGTGGTTGATGATGAGACATAAGTTACATCTTGTTGTTGCTATTAATTCCTGGACGAATATTTAAACCAAAAATTGTGAGTTAAAAATTATTTATATATTTTTATTGATCAATATAAATAGTACAATTATTTACGACAACCTCTACCAATGAAAAATCATTACTAGCTGGTTAGATACTTTCATGTACCATTGAATAAAAAACCAGTAAGCCAGATACAGTTGTTGAACACCCATTTTACCAGAAGATGTTGAAATGGTACAAATAATCTTAACCAGACTCGGTCAAAATATTTTGCAACCCCCAATGTAAGTTGCTTTTTTTCCATTTGGGCCCGTCCGATATCGCTGAAGCCTATTGGCTTATTGCGTTTGTTGCCCATTTATTATTCCACCCAGTCCAGTATTTTTGTACCCTGTACTAGTTTGTACAGTTCTTTTACTGGGTGTCTGTTAAAACTTTTTGGGTTTAATATTGGTTGCCCAAAAAGTGTTTTTCTCTTGCGCTACAATACCTCGCAATCGCATAGTATATTTCACTGTCTCTGGTTCCTTAATGCATAGCCTGCATCTAAGGTCTCCATTGGAAGTCCAATTTTGTATAGGAACTCTTTTACTGGTGCATGACCAGTCATGAGTACTATTATCACTCTCAGCTAACTTCTGCTCAGTAAGAGTAGTTCAGCTGTTCTTTTAGCCCCTCGGACTGCACACTTCGGTACTCCGGGGGTCTGTTCTGTATCGGGTATTTCACCTGCTCCCCTTTTTGCAAGTTGATCAGCTTTTTCATTTCCATCGATACCCTGATGTCCAGATACCCAGGCCAGCACTACTCTGTTCTGGTCTCCTAGGACTTTCAGTTCTTCGATACATTCCCATACCAGTTTGGACGTCACTTCCTGGCTTGAAATTGCCTTCAGTGCCGCCTGACTGTCTGACATGATTAGGATCTGTTGGTTTTTGAGACATCTCCTATTACTTTCTCTGACGCCTTGCAGAATTGCGTATATCTAAGGCATAACTGTGGCTAACTCTTAGATTTTTGGAGTATATCCCTGCTCCTACTCCCTCCTTGGTTTTGAATCTGTATACCTTGAAGGTTGTAGTGTTTTTTGTCAGTCCATTCAGTCGTGTCTATAATTGACACTCTGAATGGGCTGTTGAAGTTGTATTGTTTTGTCCTATGGTGAGTCTCCATAATGAATATGTCGTTTGACAATATTCATAGGCCCTGTTCTCTCCGTTCGGGGGTTCAATAAGTTTTTTAGCCTGTAAGCACCCATTCTTGCCTCCCCTTGCACCACTAGGTGCAGAGGAGGCAGACCAAGCAGTGTTTCCATGGCCGCTGTGGACGTGGTTTTCATCGCCCCTGTTATGCCAAGACATGCAAGTTTTTTCACCTTGCCTAGTCTTGATTTGGCAGCATCTTGTAGTGTCTTGGGCCACCACACTGTTGCTCCATATGTTATTGAGGGTTTGATCACCATGTTTTATAACCAATACAACATGTCTGGTCTTAACCCCCATTTATTTCCATAAAGTCGTCTGGCCGCCATAAGGGAGGTCACCGCTTTATTCGCTACTTTTTCTATTTGCTGGTTCCAGGTGAGTTTCGAGTCAAGAATCACCCCGAGATACTTCACCTCCCCCTTTAGCTGTATTTCGTTCGCCTGCGGTGTTAAGGACCTAATCCTTCTAATTTTCGTCTGCGTGTGAACCGTAGTCTTTTGAGTGCTTATGACTAACCCCTCTCTACTTGTCCATTCGTCCACTAGATTAAGAGCCTGCGTCATACGATCTCTTACTGTTGTGTTAAATTTACCCTGCACAATGATGCTTAGATCACTTGCAAATCCAATAGTTGTGTGCCCATTACCAGGTTCCATAGGAGGGGAGACAATACTCCTCCGTGTGGGCATCCTCGTATTACCCAAGTATGGTTGCGTTTATCACCCGATTTCTCAGCATAGAGTCTATCCAGGACATACAAGATTCCTCGATTCCTTTATGCTTTAGGGCTTTGGTGACAGAATCCAAGGAAGTGTTGTGAATGGCCCCCTGCATATCCAGAAATGTCCCCTGTTTATCCAGAAATGCCCCCTGTATATCCAGAAATGCCGCTAACATCACTTCCTTGTTTGTAATTGTGTTCTCCACCCTCTCGACGAGTTTGTGAAGAGCTCTTTCTGTTGAGTACCCTGCTTTATATGCATGATGTTCTTAATGTTCCTTGCTTTATAAAGTTGTCAAAACTCACTGCCCTGGTCTTACAGTCAGATTACAAGAAGTAATGCTAAATACGGCAGGTCATTTTTGAGAGAAAGAAAAACTAACACACCTAATTCAGCCTCTACTTTCAAAACAGCCGTGATTGATGATTTTAAATAGGTCACGCTTCGCATCATTACGTGATCTAGCAATAGTGTATTTTATCCTTGACTATCCGGTTACCCACCTACTAAAAAAGAAGACTTTTCTTATTCCATTGTAATAACTATAATAATACAGAGGACGGGATGAGACACATAACGAATAATAGCAAAGACATTCCAAAGGGACTTGAGGACGCCAGTTTACAAAACAATTTAATAATCATTTCAACCATAAGGTCCTTTTGAGTTACCATGTTTTAGATATAAAGGGAAAATGGAAAATTGCCAATGGAATGAACTGTTTTGTCGATGCGAGTGGTTACAAAGAAGCTGAATTTATCATTTGCGTAAGAATTTTTGGGTTAGGAAACATTTTACATCGTTTCTGGAACAACGCTTTATAAATTTATACGGATTGTTTATTCAGAAAAGAAATAAGTCGCAAAACGTTTATATTTTAAAGTTTATTTAATAAAATTTTCAATTTCTTTCATCTCTTTGTAATATTACTACTTTAAAACAACCTGGCATGACTTTATATATTTTAATTTAATGAATTCTCTAGTTGAGAGTTGTTCTGACAGTTCCTAGTAATTACACGAGGCAAGATCATATAATTCTAAGAAAGAACCCCGCACAAACATATGTTTTTAAGGTTGATCAATTCAAATATGTTGTCAAAAAGACGATATTGACAGTTGACAGCTGTCAAACAACAAGCAATAATCAAAATTGATAAAATCCACATGTAAATATATGTTTTTGAGGTTGCTGAGTTCAAAACTGATGTTAAAAAATCGATATTGACAGTTGACAGCTGTCAAATAACTGTCAAACATCATGTAACAATCGAAATTGATAAAATTGACATGTAAGTATATGTCTTTAAGGTTGCTTAATTCAAATCTGATGCCAAAAAGACGATATTGACAGTTGAGTACTATCGTTAACTAAATATTTGACTGCATGATAACTTGTCAAGATAGAGTAATAATTAGGTTGGAGCAAGCACGCTTCAGTTGTTTTTAAAATATCCTTTTTTTACCTTCAGTTTTGAATTTAGCGATCTCAGAAACATATGTTTTGGCAGCTAGTTTTGACAGCTTTTAACAATTTTTTGACATTCGATTGTCACGTTGTATTTTCCTAGGGCTCCTTAGCCATTTTTCCGTAGTTGTTTTGCCCTTACCTTTGTCCTGCTTCACTTCTCTCGGGGAAAGTAAACATACAACGATGATTGAGGTTAGGGATTATTCAAAATAATAATTCCGTGGTGTACATCAGATAACGCTAACGCCGACGGTAGAAATAAATATTTTGGTAATTAGATTATATTTACATATTAATTTTATCCATTTTGATTATTACATGCTGTTTGACAGCTGTCAACTGTCAATATTATTATATTGACATTAGATTTGAATGCAGCGACCTCGAAAACGCAGCAAATACTAAACTTTTGAAAAGATTACCTTTTTAAGTAGTAAATAATGTTAAATCCGTGGAGCTTTGGAGCTCCGTAGGAGCCGAAATACGCAAAATTGAGCTTTGTGCCATTGAGACTTTTGCGCAGGATGCCGAAAGGAACAACAATTTGACCGGGAGCCAATTTGCCATAAGATTTGTGCGGGGTTCTTTTAACACTTTAGCGGAGGTAGGAACCCCAACTCCCTGCCGTCCTACGTTTGTGTGCTAACAATTTCGAAACTAGCAGCTCAAACAGATGTTAAATATTTAATAAATATTTAAAAATGAAGCAAACTTGGCTGTGATTTTAACTTCTAGACCAAGTGTTACTCTTTTATTCTACGTTATTTTTTGTACTTCCATTTTGAAATGAGTTCGCCCTTAAATAAATAAAATAAATAATTTATAGATGTAATATTTTAATAAAAGAAAAGGTTTACTTTGCAGCTTGAATAAAAACAACTTTTACTATAATTTCTTTCTTTCAGAAATCGTTCGTTTCTGTAAGCATAAAAGATTGATTGATTTGATAAATTAATTTCTTGGGGGTAAATACATGAGAAATATTTTTTTATGGAAAAATAAATGTTTAATTATGTGAACGTTTTTTGGTTCATATTCGTCTCGCACGCTTGGACTTTAGTGTAATGGATGGATCATTACACTAAATAAAATAAAAATATAAAATCAAATTGTATATTTTTAATAAGTCTTTCTGAATGAAAACCAAATATGTAATGACAAATAATTCTAAAAATAATAACAACTCTTCTTAGCGACGCGTTCCCACGACGACGATCTTCTTCTCCATACGTATGGAGCTTTCCAAAAAGAAGAGAATCTTGATCAATCATATTAATATCACTGAAAAAGAAGAAACCAAATGTACGCTACTTAAAAAGAATTGCATATAACCAAAAAATAAAATAATGACATAAACTGTCAAACTTAAAAAATAATGTAAACATGTAAAGATATTGTGTGCTCGTAAAAATGAGACACGAGCACCACATGGACCCTTTTTTTGTATGTGTTACCACGACGCTCCTAAGCCCTCGGCGCCGTAATGCACCGCACAACTTTGCCAAAATGGACGACACTTTTATATTTTGCAGAGAATGATTGAATATTAAATAGTAAAACACTAGCTTGCAGAAAAACGTTTTTAATACGCATTGACATTAAACATTATGACATTTTTCGTTGCCAAGAAAATAGCATTACAAAAGAAAAACTAACAGAACTCAGTTCCCAATGAATCTCAAAAGTTCACACTGAATCTTAAAACTTTCCCTTTTTTCTTTTGAATACAAACAGAAAATTAAAAAAAACTTAATGTTACATAAATGCAAAATTATTGAACAATATATTTTCTATACACTTTGTAAAAGTCCCAACTTATTGTTCAAAATCACTAGTCGAGGTCTTGGAAGTGGCTTGGTCATGATGTCAGCTATCTGATCTTCAGTAGGAATATACTTGACTTGAAGAGCACCTTCCAACACCTTTTCTCTTATAAAGAAATACTTTATTTTTATATGTTTTGTCCGATGGTGATTTTCAGGGTTATGGCAAAGACGAATCGTTGCCTGGTTGTCTATCTGAAGAGTAGGAACTTGTTTTGGACAGCCTATCTCTTCATACAGTCTAGACAGCCATATAATTTCTTTGACTGCCTCATTTGCCGCTACCAGTTCGGCCTCAGTTGTTGACGTAGCAGTCAATTGTTGTCTTTATATCCCTGGATATAGTTTAGAGTATGACACAGCCTGTATAGTCTCAAATATTTTCAACGTAACCTTCTTTATCAGCGATACCCCCTGTAATAAAAAGTTTTCAAAGATTTCCCGTCTTCTACTCACAAAACTTAATATTTAATATACCATAATTGCGTACCTAATTTCTCAGTTAACTGAATTAAACTAAAAGCACAAAGCATGTACTAATCAACTTGCTGATTAAATCGGAAACTCTATCACAAACTGTAATCGAGACTACGTTGAAAACAAGAGGGAGTTTAGCTTTAAATTAGACCAATTCGCACATCGAAGTGTCCTTCAAAGGAGACAAAATCTAATTTGATAATCTACACATTATCGTTAACGAGAAGTGTGGCGATCGGTTAAGCGTCGATCACATTCTGTCGGGATATCGCAAAGGATGTGGGAGTGTAAATACGAGATTTCTTAAGAGGTTCATATCCCACAAATTTGTTCTCAATTTTTTTGATTTCCCGATTAATTTTTAACATAAAATGTCTTACATTTGTGGTGTGGCTATTTTTTATATCTTGAAAGCCAATATTTGATCACCTTAAAGCCTAACTGATGAAGCCGAAAGGCAGAAACCAGACTTGGATGTCGAATAAATAAAATTCCTAACGGAAGACGAAGCAGCCAACAAATTAAATAATTTTTTTGTAAATAGTATATGTGAAATAACAAATTCAATACCTCCAACTGAGGATTGGTCACCAAATTTTCTAAATGATATTCAATCAACATTAACTGATTTTAAATTAATTACATTAAATCAACTAAAAAAGCTATTTTTCCGTTAAAAAATAAGGGAAGCTATGACGAAATAGTGAGTGCTAAGTTTTTGAAGGAGACCTTTTATACAATTGGCTTTGCAGTATTAAATTTTTTAAACACATCACTAGAAACAGGAGCATTTCCTGATCGATTAAAAGCCACCAAGATAGTTCCAGTTCAAAAAATTGCAAACGATACAGATGCAGCCAACTTGCGACCTATCAATACAGTTCCGACAATTGAAAATTTATTAGAAACCGTAGTTCGTGACCAAATATTAGAATACCTTAATAATAATGGTCTGGATTTAGGGAAGGCCATTCATGTGAAACATCTTTACAGTTAACTGTATTTAAATGGAAGCAAGTATTTGATGAAAATAGATATATAATAGCAGTTTTTCTAGATTTTAAACGAGCTTTTGAGACAATAGGTCGTTAAATTTTGATTAATAAATTGAAATATTATGGTTTTGTGGGACGAGTCCTGACCTGGTTTGAACAGTATATAAATGATAGATTACAATATGTAAAGCTAGGTAAATCAACATCTGAAGTGCTAGAAAATAACTTAGGAGTACCTCAAGGAAGCATATTAGTGCCGCTTCTATTTATCATATATTTAAATGACATTAATTATATTGAGTGTAACTTTATTAATCTATTTGCAGATGATACACTGTTAGCATGTTATGGGTATAACCCTGAGGAAATTTTAAATAAACTTAATAATGTATTGAGAGTCTTAACCCAGTTTTTAAATAAAAATAAACTTAAACTTAATACTAAAAAAACGAAAGCAATGATTTTGAGAAGTAAATATAAGTTAAATCAAATAAATTATAATAGATACAACATTAGAATTGAAAACGAGACCGTAGAATTGGTTAATGAATTTAAATACTTGAGATTTATTTTAGGTGAAAATTTATTATTGAAACCTCACTGTGAATATGTATGCAAAAAAATATCAAAAAAGCTATTTTTCTTCTCAAGGATTGCTTCAAATCTCTCCCTTTTTTCTAGATTAACAGTGTATAAAACTATTATACAACCTCATATGTACTACTGCGGATCATTACTTTATAAATTGGATAATAACTGTTTACAAAGACTACAAAAATTGCAAAATAGAGGAATGAGAATGATCCTTCGAAGTAACAGATAGACACCAATAAATGGTATGCTGACGACTTTAAATTGGTTTTCGGTCAGACAAAGATTTTATTATTTAGCAATGAATTTTGTTTACAAAGCAAAAAATAAAAAACTCCCGGAGTACTTCAATGATTTTATTATCTATAACAATGAAATACATAACTACAATACAAGATCTGGTAATAATTTCTATATGTCACAAACAAGACTATGGTCTATTTTTATGTATGAGAGAGTAATAAAACAGCATTTCTAATGCAAAACTTAGTACGGTCATTTTAAATATTTTTACGGAATAATCTAAATATTTCCTAAAATTGTCATAAATGTACCTGAGCTAATACAAGTTTTGGGTTTTTTATTGGTCTTTTATAACAATAAGCTGTACAGAACAATAGAAAAAGGTTTAGACAGGCCAAAAGCCCTGTGTATTAAAGATAACATAGCCGTATCTTAAGATTATTTTCAATAAGTACCTATTTGCCAATTTTGTTTTATTTTAATTCCAAGAATTTCTTACAGTAATCGAATTATAAGTAGATAAATCCCTTACCAACAAATTTCACCGAAAATGCGACTGTAGGTTTTCCATTTAGTAAGGAGGTCCAGTTGTGTATTCTTGACAGCTTACTAAATGTCGTTTAGTTGCAACATGCAAGGTGCAGTGTGCAGTCTATTGTGAATTCTAGTGTAATCATGGAAAATTTAACATTTATGTAAAAGTGTTGATGACACAGTGGAATTAGTTAGTAGTACGCTTGGTGTTGGGAAATCTACGATTTACAGAGTTGTTAAAGAAGAGAAATGTGGCGAGTTTCAAACAGCACGTAAAGCTCCAGGAAAACCAAAATTTCAAATAGAAAATCATTTGAAAGAAAGACTTCGAAGGAAAGTGCATGCGTTCTTCTTTAGAAAAGAATTTCCGACAGTAGACAAAGTTCTTGCCACGGTTCGAGATGATAAGGATTACCCTGAAATGAGTCGAAGCACACTATGGAAACTTTTAAAAGAAATAGGTTTTCTATGGAAAAAGCATTCCAGAAAGTCTATTTTAATAGAAAGAAGCGATATTGTAGTATGGAGAAGAAATTACCTAAGGACTATAAAAGAAATGAGAAACCAAAGAAGAAATATATTTTATTTAGATGAAACATGGATCAACGAGGGACATACACCAAATAAATTTTGGCAAGATGAAACTGTTACAAGTCGAAGACAGGCTTTGTTAAATAATTTATCTAATGGTTTAAATCCACCATCAGGAAAGGGGCGCAGACTGATAATAGTACACATCGGTAGTTCAAACGGTTTTGTTAAAGGTGGTTTATTAACTGTTGAATCTACTCGTACCGGTGACTACCATGAGGACATGAATGCTGATGTCTTTAAAGAGTGGTTCGAACAAATGATAGATCTTCTTCCTCAGAACTGTATAATAGTAATGGATAATGCAAGTTATCACTCGAGACTTACAGAAAAAATGCCCACAACCAAGTGGTTGAAAAAAGATTTACAGAATTGGCTAAATTCAAAGAATATTAAGTTCCATCCCGGTTCTGTGAGAAGAGAACTGTATCATTTGTGTTCCCTTCATAAAGAGAAATTAAAAAAATATGAAATTGATGAAATTGCAAAAAATCGTGGGATGACGGTGGTTAGATCACCACCATATCATTGCGAAGTAAACCCGATTGAACTGATATGGGCACAGATAAAGGGAGAAGTTTCAAGAAAAAATAATTCTTTTAAAATGAGTGATGTTAAACAGTTGTTTTTGGAGGCTGTAAATAATGTGAAGCCTGAAAACTGGGAAAATGCAGTAAATCATACGATTAAAGAAGAAGAGAAAATGTGGAAGTTGGACAATATTACTGATGAAATGATCGAGCCACTCATTGTAAATATTGGTTGCGACAGTTCATCTTCTGATTTCGATTCTGATTTAGATTTGTAGGTAAGAAGTAGTTTTTATATTAAAATTATTATTTATGAACGTAACGTTGTTTAAAAGTCAAAGTTTAAACCCTTATACCTACATAACCCGTTTGACACAATGTTCTTAACATACCTTGTGGAAAAATAAAATATTTTACAAAAAATTGCACTTTTTTACCTTCAGCTGTTTAGAAGTTATAAGCAGGTTAATTAGGTGAAAATATAAGTGTATTTATTATATTTATACAAAGGTTATTTCATACGAAAATACTCGAGGTGTAACTTCACAAAATATTTTAACTGTCTACTAAAAGAAGTGGTACGCCTATGGATTACGAACGCTTTATTATTTTAATACTCTCTCATACATAAAAATAGACTATAGCTATAGCAACAAAATCTATTTTTATATGCGGATTACGTGAATTTAATGATTTGCCTTACTGAAATTAAAACGAGTACCTCTATACCTCAGTTTAAAAATATTTGCTACAATTTATTTCCAGTCCGTAAATTAACTTTCTAACTTTGTATGTTTATTTTAATATGTATTTATTTTAACTTTAGTAGGTACTAAAACTTCTTACTTTTATTACTAATTTTATCAATATGTTATTTTATTTATTCAACTGAATTTGATATGTAATATATTTTTTTAAAACTACTATGTATTATGTATGTACTATGCAGGGCCGGTTTAAGGAGTACGCGAAGGATGCGGGCGCCGCAGATTGAAAATTTTTTATATCAGCGGCTTCGGGGGTGAGTTTTGACCTGTGGAGGGGTTGGTGAGGGTCAGAAGTAATCTTCAACAACACCATCGTGTATAGCATCCTCGAAAACTGGGAAACAGGCGTTTTGCAGCTGATAAAAAAAAGAAAACGTTCCTGTCAGGGGTGAGTTTTGGCCGGTGGAGGGGTTGGTGAGGGTCGGAAATAATCTTTAACACCACCACCGTGCTCAGCATCCTCGAAAACGGGCGGAAATAAGTTTTTTTTACAGTGAAATGATGTGCTGCCCGTTTAATCTCTTTAGGGGCTAGTTTTTAGCCGGTTTAGGGGTTCGGCTGGCGAAAAGAGAAATTCTGATACCGCCATCGTGTTCAGTATCCTCAAAAAAAGGGGGGGGGGTTGATCCGGGTAAATTTTGGTCCATTTTTCATTGTTTTTTTCCGACTCACACACGCTACTAATTCATTTCTTTCGAGTTTTAGGTTCGAAAGGAACAATAAAAACAACTTTTCGGATGCATTAGTAGTTGAATTTAAACACTATATGATTTTCTAGTGTCTGAATTCGACATTTTTATCAATTTTCGACGCAAACTTCAAACACACAGGTCGGGAACAGAGCACGCATTGACCGACCGTTGTAAAGTGACGTCACAGCAGCCGATGACTCCGCGTCGTCGCACGCCTATCTCGGAAACTATCAGACGTATCAAAAAAAAATTTTTACAGTATTTTTGTATTTTTAATAGAGTTATTGTAGGATAAAAATCAAAAGTTGGTGATATTCTTCATTGTTCGCATCCACTAGAAAAATGTCTAGGACCGGCACTGGTACTATGTATTATGTAACACTAATGGCGTGCCTCAAGGGTCAATCCTAGGCCCGATTTTATTTATTCTATATATTAATGAATTGCCTCTGACATTGCCTGAATGCTTTACATCACTTTATGCTGATGACTCAACATTGTTATTTAGTGAAAAAATCATAAATATATTGCAAGCCAAAATAAGAAACGCTTTGTTGAAATTCTCTGCGTGTTCCAGGGATCAATCTTTATTGTTTAACATTTCAAAAACTAACTTCGTAACTTTTCGTACTCGTCAAAAAACATTATTGCCTGACCTTAATATATCTATTAACTGTGATATTACTGAAAGTGAAAATGTGAAGTTTTTGGGAGTGACTTTTGATGCAGATTTATCTTTTAAAACACACTGCCTAAATCTTTGTAATACTTTAAATTCCAAATGTTTCCAGCTTAGAAATCTAACACAAACTTTAAATTTACAACATATAAGAATGTTTTATTTTGGTCAAATTCAATCCAGGATTAATTATGGAATCAGCGTCTGGGGCGCTTCATCTCATGCTAATGACGTTTTTCTTTGCCAGAAAAGAATTATTAGGTGCCTCTCTAAGGCACCTTATAATTGTCCTGCAAGACATTTATTTAAAAATTTAAGAATTTTGACTATGGCTGGCCTTTTTATATTGGAGTTGCTTACGTCAATACATAAGAATAAAACTAATTATGTCTGCAACAGCAACGTACATATTTATAATACACGTCAAAAAGACAATTTGTCTATACCCTTTAGACGTCTTGATATTGCATCAAAATCTACAACTGTTCTTGGAATTCAGTTATACAACAAACTGCCGACTCATTTTAAAGACATTAAAACATATTCAAAATTCAGAGCCAAAGTTAAGAACATACAACAGACAGGAGTACTTAAATTCCTAACCTAAAATTATTTTTTTAATTAGAGAGTTGAAGTTGTGCCAAGTACGTAAACGTTAGGAGCCGAATTGACATCTACGCATGCGCATTTGTCTGGAAATAGCGTTTACGTGAAAAATAGGATTGCGTACGTACGTAACCTTGCGTTCTCTCACGGATACCGTAAAAATCTACGTACGTTAAACGAAGATTATACGATTGACACCGATAAATGGCGAATGTCCCAATTTTGAATTTGGACTTAAAGTAAATTATTCATAACTTCAAAAAGACTCTTTATTTTTTTTGTTTAGTATTTTTTATTAGATTACATTCTGTTGAGAAATTCCTATAGAAGTAATAATAATAATAATCCTTTAATTTAGCTCTTGGCTAGTATTATTTTTACGTTTAGGTTTACAAAAAAAAAATGTGACAAAAATAAATAGTTATATACTTATATTTACAAGCTACATGTTCTTTTAAAGCTCATTAAATTATTGCAGTTTTTAATAAAATCAGGCAATTCATTGTATTGCTTTAATCCCTTATAAAACAGACTATATAACTATAGTGCTTACTCTGTCTAAATAAAAATTGTTTCTTGATCTTGTGGAATATTTATATGTCTTTAACAAACCTACAATTATTTACAAGTTGAGGCACTATAGATTAATCATTTTATATATAAATAACATGGTATTAAGGGTCACTCAAGAAGTTACTAAATATTCGTTTTTGTTTCATTTGATTTATATAATTTAGGAATTTAAGTGTGATTTAGAAGTTCTCAAAAGAATTTCTTTATTTTTCTGTTATTAGATTACATTCGGTTGAGAAATTCCTATAGAAGTTACTAAATATTCGCTTATTATGTTTCTAAAGGTTATTTCTCATATTTCAGTAAGATAATAAAAAACTTTCAAGTTAAAACATTTTTATTATGTAAATATTTATTTATTAATTACAATAACAATAACAAAACCATATTACAGAATATTTATCCCTAAAACTACAAAACAACGAATAAAACATTTTTAGAAAATATACTCAATAAAAATAAAATTTAACAAGTGTAGAAATGTTCAACTAAATTTAGTTGATGGCGCTTTTTACATCTTAAAACTAGCAAAAAATGCAAACAAAATATTGGTAATAAAACAAACATTAAAGTTGTTTTTACTTGATAAAAGGTATTGCGACACTAACTTTACAAAAATCAATCTAGGTACATTTACTAAAATTTAATCAGCACGATGGATTTTGAAAATCTGTGTGTGCTGAACAGAAAATTAAATTTCCCGAATATTGTTCCAGTTGTGTGGAGGCTCAATCGCCCATAAAGCTCTGCTCGATTCACAACAGGATCATTGTTGAATATATGTAGCAAGATTACCTCATCCATTTCATCTTCTTCGAAATCTGAATCCCCAAGTTGTGCTGCATAAAGAATACCTTCCACCTTAAATGAAATAAATAGAGCCTAATTGAACATGTATAAAGACGTGCTTACCATAAAAATGTAACTTCTATTTTAGTAGAATTTCAAGAAATCCAATTCCAATATATTATTTTGTTTTTCATTTCTATAACTCATTAGTGGCTTTGTACTTCAAATACTCTTCTTAATGGATATAATAAAACCTCTTGTTTTATTAAAAATTTTTTAATTTTGACTTTTCGACTTTCTGCTCACATAAAACAACATAAAAGCAAAATACAGACCAATTAATTAAAGGTTGACAGTTGACATCTATTTTACGTACGTACATGAACACTTCAACTCAAATTTCATACAATTTTATTACGTTATATTTCGTACGCTATTTTCTACGTAAAGCTTTATGTACTGTGTTTACTTCAACTCTCTATTAACCTGATTTTAATACTGTAAGTGTATTTTAATACTGAATTTTTATTTTATGAATGTATTTGAAATATTTGTGTTATATTTACTAGTGCATTACTTTTTAAAAATGACTTGTCTCCTAATTTATTGTTAAATTTTTATGAGATCAATAAAATCTATCTATCTATCTATCTATATTAGGACTTCCTATATTAAAATAAAGATTCTAATTCTAATTCTTAAGAGTTCTTCTAGCAAACGACGTAAAATCATCGTTAAATACCGACACAATGTGACACCAGCTTTAGGCATCAATTTCATTTGGAGGAGCACCAGCCGTTCATACAGGAAGTGATAATAGCTTGGGACATTACATTAGGGTCAGTGTCAGAATTAACCATTGTACAGCAATCTTCGAATAATACAATATACAATAAAATAATCGTTTCGAAAATAGCTCTTAAATATTTCAATTCACATCGTGGTTATTTTTTTAACCTTCTACTAAAATGTTGTTTCCGTAAAGTTGGTTGTTAATGTTTTTATGCAAAATTACTTATTTTGAAGTTGGTACGAATTTTTCTTGGTATGTGAACGATTTTTTAACATCTTTTCACTATTTTCAACACTTTTCCATCAATTATTTTTCGACTATTCAGATTACATTCCTATAGCTTTTAAAAAAACTTACCCATCCTTTAATTGAAATAAAATTCCTGCTTCCGCCCTGTTTTACAGCTCTCCGAGATTTTCCTCGAATTCTGACTAGCTTCCTGATATTCCCTATCCAAGTCTTTCAAGTTCAATCAAGGTCAATGCCAATATCAGTATCGATGAGAAGGATGAGGCTTTAAATTATATTAATCGAGAAATACGGGCGTTCTATATCGAACTCAAGCTTAATACTAGATAAGTAATGGATAGAGTTAATGGTTACAAACAGGTTTTAGACATGGGGACATACTGTTCACGTTCGTCAATGCGAATCAATGTTTTTCATAGAGTTTCAGTGTATGTTACAATTTACAGTCTATTCTAGGAATTATTATATTTAAAAAACGATTAAATAGATTAAATGGCTAGCATATTTTCCAGATATATCGATTTTTTTCTATTTGAATACTTTTGTTTATAGGTTGTGACCCCTAGAGGAATTAAAAGAGCGAATTTTATTCATGATTTTCAGAAAAAAAGTGGAATATGCATTGCTATCTGACCCATCTGGTCTACTCGAACCAAAGGATCAGCGATTTTCCACACTAGGGAATATAAAAAATGGTGACATGACATTACCATTACATTGCAGAAACTTTGTCCAACTTGTTTAGACTTATTCTAGCTAATACGTTCAGACCGTTTTAGACAGTGGCATATCCAATTTCGTCTCAATTGTATATATTCTGTTGTTTAAACTTTTTCCACACAATCTTCAAAAAAAACGCCAGTATATGAAAAATAATGACTGTTCGTATCCTTCTACTATGTTTTATAATGATGAAGTTAGTGTTAATGGTTTTGATACTATTAATCTATTTGCTAATCATTTCTCCTCAGTCTATGTTAGTGTTGATGCAGAATTTGTATTACCTGAGCAACAAATTCATAATGCACTTAATTTCACTGAATGCCAGATTATTCATACGGACATTTTTAATGAAATAGGTACACTAAAGACTAGTTTCAGTTCTGGACCAGATGGTGTGCCATCACTTTTATTGAAAAAATGTGTATTGAATTTTCCATTTTTTTTATTATTCAATCTATCTCTCAGAAATGGTGAATTTCCCATATTCTGGAACAACAGTTTTATCAGACCCTTCCATAAATCAGGTGATAAGAGCAACGTGAAGAATTATAGGGGCATCAGTTTACCATCTGTTATTCCTAAAATATTTGATTGTCTTGTAACCAAGCAGCTTTCTTGGCACTGCCTCAATGCTCTAACCAATCAACAACATGGTTTCTCCAAAGGCAAGTTCGCTGTCACAAATTTGCTGACATATCAGAAAGACATATTAAACGCGTTTGAGAAATGGTGTCAAGTTCACTCATACAGATTTTTCAAAGGCGTTTGATAGAGTTAATCATGAAGTATTAATTCAAAAATTAGAATCTTTTGGTTTTGGGAGTAGTGTTTTGGGTTGGATTAGCAGCTTCCTTACAAATAGAATTCAGTGGGTGAAAATTAATAATTACATATCACATACAATTGAAGCAAGTTCTGGTGTTCCCCAATGTAGTCACTGTGGGCCATTACTTTTCAATATTTTTATTGATGATCTTATTAAACATATTACTGACTCAGAGGGATTGTTATTTGCTGATGATCTCAAGCTATACCGTGTGATTGAATCATACGCCGATTGTTTGAAACTTCAAGATGATGTGAACCATTTAACCAATTGCTTAGAACTAAATCTTGACAAATGTCTTATGTATTTCAATCATTCTCAGGCACCAATCACGTATGAAACAGTTAGATTTGACTTAAACTTGTTCATCTCCCCTAATCTTGGGTTTAAATTTAGAGACGACTTTGAGTTTTATTTTGGTTATCCAATAATGTTTCATGTTGCATAGAAAAGATCTCAGAAGCTTTATGCTGACTACCTTATTTTTTAATCGCCCAAGGAGGTGCCATCAAGGTTGATCAATTCTAGGACGTACATTGGACATAATAGACTATGTCATAGAACCGGATACTATCAACAAAATTTGATCCAGTCATGTCTCTACATATCGAGCAAAAAATCTTTTGGTAAGTGACAAGAAGAAATCTCTATTCTTATCAAAAAAAAATGACTTTCCTGGTCCTTTTTTCCATCTTCTTGCATCCATCTTTCCGCGAGCTTCTAATACCACTTTTTTTAATGACAACCTTTCCACAATTCATTACCAGCAGTTCAAAAATTTTAAACATCTCCTCTAGTTTAATTTTTGATGAGGCATTACACTTTGGAGTTTTATATCAACTCTATCAAAGAATTCGGAGCTACATCTTCATTAGAATTCCTGTTCTGTGATCTAGACGCTTTTCTGCTCAATCAATTTTAACGTCAAAACAAGTAGACATTTTTTAAAAATTTACTTCCTCGATTCTCTATATCTCATTTTAGAATTATGCCACTAGTAAATTTATTTATCGATTAGAAGAGGAAGCATAAATTTTCTTAGTAAAACTAAACGGGAAAAACGACGCGCCTCGTTCAAAAGTTACTACTTTGGTTTAATGGATTTTTCGCATATATCCTTCGAGGATTTAGTCCTAGAGATACGCTGTTCCATCTTTGGAGGCTTATACGTGGGCCTGGATTACAAAGTGAAGCGCTAATATTATTTTGCTTCCAGCTAGTAGCACCTGACTTTTCTCCTGTTAGTCTCGGGACATCCTGTATAGTTTAAAATAAAAGTCAGAGGGACAAACAATAATTTAACGTTACATTATTTACATACAAAATTTTTGGACTGGATATAAAATATCGAACAAAATTGAGTGCGAATGGCTCCAAAGTTTTACGACTTTACTAAAAAAGGTTGGTGGTGATATAAAGACAACCAAGTTAAACCCCTAAATATCCAAATCTTGAGCTTGAAACCTCGCCAACGAAAAACAATTAAGGTACAAATATTTGTTTTTAATATTTCTAAACCTCTTTAAATTTCATACTTCTACTTCAAGTGATTTTAAATTTGTGGGTATATGAACCGTCCAAATGTATCCATTGAGTGTACCGCTAGGACTAAAAGGATACGTTATCCTCATAAATCTTTGAATTGAACGCGAGCATCCATTAGAAAAATTAAAAATACTGTTTGGCCTCATAGTAGGTCACCAAATACGGGAAACTATATGTTTTAAATAAATTACTTACAGGAAATTTCATTTAAAAAGTTTTATAGATTTTTTTATTCTACATTAAACTCTTATCAGTTGTTTGCCAGTCAGTGACGTTGTAGAAAAAAAAAATCTTAGCAGTAGGACTGATTAATAAAGTTAAATTAAAAATTTGTAAACCAACTTTTTCCATTGAAAATTAGGCTTGTTCTAATTTAAAATCAAAAAATAAATATTTTGCTTTGAAAAAATTACAGTTTATTTAAAACACAAAAAAGAACGTTTTCGCCAAGTGTTACGATTCGTTATTAAAAATAACTTTAGTTATTATTGTGTTGAATAGATTTCCAGATTAATCCATTGAAATCTTTTATTTATCAATCTAATTAATGATTTGAAAATAATAATTTAATGAAACATTTCTCACCATTCTTCTTTAAAATTAGAAACAAAACTTTAATAAAAATAAAATAATTTAACACAACTAAAATAATTTATTAAATATTAATAAAAATAAAAACATTGTTTATTTAGATTAGACAGGTATGTCAAAGTTCACTAGGTTAGGAGGAAACCTCTTCTTCTAGTCTTCAATTAAGTCAGTTTTGCCAATTTAACCACTGGATTTTAATAAAAATCACCACTTTACCAGGCTTAACTTTTGTACTTTGGACCTTTGACCTCCTTTGTTCTTGGCATGCTTCTGAAGCACATGGGTTCTTCGAATATCGAATTTTATTTCGGATTTTTAAGCCAAAAATAAAAAGTTATTATAAGACATTGGGATCCTGAACTTCTTTTTACATAACAATAAACTTCATTGTTGATCTGGATCCAGTCTTTTTCACTTATTGGCCACACTACACCTCCGGTAAGTCCATAGATTGCCAAGGGTTTAAGCCCAAATTCTAAATAAAAAAAAAATTATTAAAGGACCCCGCAATAATCTTATGGAAATTGGGTTTCGGTCAAATCGTCTGAATTTTAAATATACTGTAGGTTTCGTCATCCCAAGCAAAAGTCTCAATGGACACAAAGCTCGAAAATCAATACTTTGGCTGCTACGGAGATTAAAAGCTCCAAAGATCCACCACAGATTTATTTATTCGAGCAGTCTTTATAGATTTATTTTTTCGATTTTAATATCTAGGTTTGTTTTTTTGAGGTTGCTGAATTCAAATCCGATGTCAAATTGTCCAAATTGACACTTGACAGCTGTTAATTAGCTGTCAAAGTGCCATAACAAAGTGCAAATCTTATTTTTTGTTACGGCTTTATGCTTTTTAGGTCCATACATGATGTCGACAATTGCCAGCTATCAGCAGGCTGTCAAATAGCAGTTATAAAACAAAAATCTTCAGTTTTTGTTATAACTTTGTTTTTTAGGTCGCTGAATTTAAATATGATATTAGTTTTACGAAATTGAAAGTTGGCAACTGTCAACTAGCTGTCAAATAACGATCGAAAAATAAAAAAATTAAATTAATGTTATAACTTTATGTTTTTAGGTCACTGAATTTCGTAAAACTAACATCATATTTGAATTCAGCGACCTAAAATAAGAGTTATAACAAAAACTGAAGATTTTTACAGCCTGTTGACAGCTGCCAATTGTCGAATTATTGTATACACATCATGTTCGAACTCAGTTACCTAAAAAGCATAAAGTCATAATAAAAAATAAGATTTGCACTTTGTTATTGCACTTTGACAGCTAGCTGACAGCCTGTTGACAGCTGTCAATTGTCGAATTATTGTATTCACATTATACATGAACTGAGTTACTTAAACAGCATAAACTCATAACATAAAAATAAGATTTGCACTTTGTTAAGGCACTTTGACAACTAATTGACAGCTGTCACGTCTCAATTTGGACAATTTAACATCAGATTTGAATTTAGCAACATCAAAAACATAAACTTAGACATTAAAATCGAAAAAATAAATCTGTGGTGGAGCTTTGGAGCTTTCAAGCTCCATAGCAGCCAAAGTATTGATTTTCGAGCTTTGTGCATGGGATGACGAAACCTAAAACATATCCAAAATTTAGACGATTTGACCGAAACCCAATTATCATTAAACATTATTGCATAAAAATTTAAAAAAAAAAAACTGTTTTTCTCGATAGTTTTGAGGTTATGTGGAAAAATGATCAATACAAAAGTTTTAAATTTTTTAATTATCTGTAACTTTTACATTAAACTTTTTTCAATAGGATGGATATTCCAGCAACAAAAAAAACCATTGGTGCCGTCGTGAACCGCATTACCCTGACCATAGTAATCCTCCAAAAAAAAATCCCGAGAAAGACAATGACTCAGACATTCCAAGCTTAAAATTGAGTTTTAGTGGGTGTTTTTATATATCAGTATAAGTAAAACAATTTAATTTATATCGACATAATAAATACAATCTGTATATTTATTGAAAACGCAAAATACACACACACATTCCGAAAATAGTCATTATCGATAAAATAATCGTTGTCATTACAAAACAAACATACACCGAAACACTTGTATTCCCAAATTAACCGCCCGATGCCGCGACATCTAAATATACACAATTTTGCCACAACCACTCACGCTTTCGAAAGTTAAATGAAACCTATTTTTATCGTTTTTATTAAAACAAATAATCTGTTAGACGTTCAACTTCGTTTAGACGATTATTTTAAAATGCGAGATACAAAACAGGTCGGTAGATCAACAGGTGTCCGTTTTATAATAATTGCATACTAAAAATTCAAATTTATTAACTGAGAGCATAAATACGTTTTATATTTGTTATTATGAGGTTATTTATCTAACGTATGCAGTGCCCATATCTTTAAACATTATCCTCAAGTCAGATACATTTAAATGTTCTTCTACTTGGATAATACTAAAGAAAGAAGAACATTTAAAAGAACAAAACTATGAGCTAAAGAAATGAGGTACATTTAATTTTTTTTCCTACCAAAACAACTCATTTCTTCATACTCTCTTATAGACTATTCAGAATTCAAAAACGGACAGAATAATACTCTCAAACTAAAGATGGAAATGCAGGTGTACCGCAAGGAAGCCTCTTGGAACACATTCTTCATTTGTTATATACATTGGCAATTTCCGCTGACTTCATTGTTAAAAATTATGTAAATTAGTTAATAATTTGGGGTTTATTTAAAATATTTCTAAGAATCGTTAAGAAATCCGTACCTGGTGATCCAGATCATGTAATTTTTTTATAACACCCACCAGAATCCAATTTCAATTTTAAAATCTTTTATTATATTCAGATTGATAGACTGCCTCCCACAACGATTTCAAACCTGAAGCCTCCTATACCTTACTACGATATATTATTAGGATAATTTCAGTGATTCGAATCTATATGCATTCGTTATAAGCGAAGATCAGACTTATCGTAATTTGTGATTATCAAGACCCTGAAAAATGGGCTCATTGGTCGTGTTTCATACTATGTATAGTTCCTGATAGATCAATCCTGCATCGTACAGCCAAAAAACCAAGGATCGTGATCCCTCAGAAAAAGGTCTAACAGGGTCTGATTTGTAGTTTCTTTTATTTGCGCGAATCAATGTGCTTATTGAACTGCAACCGCATTCCCTCTTTCCATGGTATGATATGGTTCATAATGGAGTACAGCTGAGGCGATAGGACTGAACCCTGCGGAACGCCTGCCTCTATATTATATAGGCCTAATGCGATGTTATTAATTTTGACATAAAATTGCTATTCGTTCCGGTAAGAATGAATTCTTTATTAAGTGGAAAGTCGTTTACCAGAAATTTGTCTATCGAAGTATTTTTGATTGTCCAGGGCCACTAGTACTGTGCTATATTTTCTTATGAATTGTTGGTGTACGTCAAATAGTACTATTTTAAAAAAGGAAGACAGTAAGTACAATGACTCTTTCTGAGTATTGTACAGGGTGTCCCAAATTGGTGAGTTTTGCAGGGTATCTCGTAAACTAGAAGAGATAGAAGAAAAGCAGTTAAGATGTTATGACTTCTTTTTTTGTTAAAGTAACGATATCCTAATTAAATCTTTAGTAACTCCCTGCAGTTGGAAGATACAGGGCGATTATTGAAAACTGTCGAAAACTACAAGGTACTATAACTTCTTAATTAAGAAAAATATAAAAAAACGTTATAAAAACTTTTGATAGATATAATATTAAAGAGTTCAGTGGCAAACTTATGTTTTTTTAAATGGGACACCCTGTATATTTTGATGTTTTTCGTTTTATTTTTTAATTCTCATTCACCTGATATGACATACTATATATCTATTTTCAATGGTTGGAGCTACAGTGCAAATAAACCATTTATGGATGTTATCAGGTGAAACACCCTTAAGGGTGCGGTCTTCCTGTGTATAAAATCCTATGCTGCAGACCAAAAGTTAAATCGACTGATTTCCGAATGTAATGGGATTTAAAATATAATTTTCAGACAAATTAAAGATAAAGGTCTAACTTAGGTAGTCTTACTATTCTAAATCGATAAATTTATTATTTTCTATGAAAACGACAGCTTCAAAATCATCCAATTTTTTTAACCTTAAAAGTGGCATTTAACAATCTATATATCCTCGATTCTGAAAAAATAAGAAAAATAAACATTAACTTGACCTAAGTTAAACCTTTATCTACAATGTGGTTTAATCAGAATACATCAAAATACTTTAATTTATGAAATCAGTCGATTTGAAATTTTGAAGTCATTTCAAATTAATTTGAAAGTTTGGTCAAACAATGGCGTCTAAAAATTCTTTACCCACAGGTATTCAGTATATATATATATAATTATATATAGATCATATAGGTTTTAACACTGTAAGAAAGATGGTGCCCGAAGCAAATCAAATTTGCAATGGATGCCAACCCATCAGCTAAGATATTTAGCGGGGTGATACTATAATTAGCCCAGTTGTGAGAGACTTTGACCTCTCATAAAATGTGATATCGCTTTAAAAGGTGTAGAAAACGATAAAAAAATTTTTGCGGCTCTAAAGTGTATGCTAAATTCGAAAAACTAATAGCACAACCACGTGAAACAGCAAAAAATTTTACTATTATTTATATTTCAGATAACATTTGTTCACTTTAAATTTTATTTTAATGTAATATACTTAAATGTTTCTTTTCAAATTATATTGCTAATTTTATATTTTGTTTGTTAACTGTTTCATTTTATTCATTGAATTGTTTTCATTATTCTACAATAAATTATTGATATTTTGTAAACTAATAAACGTCACTTATAGCAAATTTTATCTCAAACTATAAAAATGCCATTTTTGGTTTTACTGTACAACTCAAGAAAATCAATAAACTCTGTAGATTTTTTTTATCTCTAATTTTTTCCAAAAATTCAATTTTTTTCCCATTTCATCGTATTCCTATCTGTTATGGTTTAGAATATAGCAATGTTGGCACATAATAAAAGAAACATGCACTCAAAACACAAAAAGAACGCTGCAATTGTATTTATTGTCTTTGTAATTAAAGTAAAGTAAAGTTTTTGCTTTCCAAACATTTAAAAAACTTTAATCAGAAAGGAACATTCTAAGTACGCCGAATTTAAATTTTCGCGGGAACTCACAGCTGTTGGTTGAAACTGTTCATTTGGCAACGTGGGTTAGCTAACGTTTCGTCTGAAAGTTGACGAGATTTTAGATGATTTATATTTGCATGTATATTTTTTATTACTCTGAACACGAGATGCTTGTTGCGCATGTCGTTTAACTGTCATAACGCGGGAATTTTTAAAAATAATTCAACATTATTTGTGTCGATATGTTATCTATCCATTAGAATAAAAATATATAAAGTATTTTAGAAAAGAATTAGAGGTAATATTATAAAGTAAACGATAAGAATATATATTGAGATGAATTCCGTAAATTATACGATTTTACTTTTTTTTTAAAATTTATTTTCCATTTGTCCACTTTGACATCTTTCAAACATCTCCTCTTCCCAAACCAAAAAAAAAAAATCAACATCCCATAGCAACCCTGTCAAATTTTAAATACCCCTACACATAATTTTAAAATAACTAAATTCCTAAATAACAATTGACAACATTTACATCATTACAATATATTCAAAATAAATGATATTTTGTATGACTTTCATAATAAATTAATTTTTACTTTTTAATAGTTAGTATGTGTAGGAATCATGATTTTTCTTAATCAGTTATAATCACTACTAAATTGTCAATGTTTCAAATTATTACTTTCCATGGAACACTTATTTATCAAATTAAAAAAATGTAATAATTTTGTGTATAGACCAATATAATGAAAAAATTAAATATGCGAATTTTGTCATGAAAATCGGTATATGGGGTTAAAATAATATTCTGAACAATTTTTTCTAATGTTTTTCGATATCTCTAACGCGAAGCAAAATATCGAGAGTTTGAAGTTCTGATTTTATCTGATTATCTTAAAAAATATGACCCGTCACTTTGTCCAATTGTGCAAAAATTTAAAAGAAAACCTAATTTTCAATCGAAAAAGTTGGTTTACAAATTTTTAATTGTTTAACTTTATCAGAGTGCTCGATTTCTTCGTAAAACCTCGGCTTTAAGATGATATGAAAAAAATATTGTTCGTATAGAATTTCAATTCGTATAAAATCTAAAAATAAATATTTTGCTTTGAAAAAATTACAGCTGCTTATTTAAAACACAAAAAAGAACGTTTTCACAAAAAAAATATTTTTCGGTCTTCCGTGCAGAAACAATAATATTGTAGACCAAAAGTTAAATCGACTGATTTCCGAATGTAATAGGATTTAAAATTTAATTTCCAGACAATTTTTTTTAATCTTTAATAGTACTTTTATCAACGCTGCTTTGTACACTCTATGGAATATTTTTTTCAAGAAATACAGCAGTAAGATTTTTTTAGGCTTCAAAGAACACTAAACGACAAAAGAATTTAACAGTGTAAACTGTAAACATACTGAAATCAAAACAAATCCCAAGTTCACACACGCATGCGCAGGCAGCAGGACTCTTGTGCAATTCCGAACCTTTGCCATTTATCACTTCGTGAATATTTTGGATTAGTAAAAAGGTAAAAAGTTAATATCTATAATACGGTAAGCGTATTGTATTATTTGCCTCAGTAACCCGAGTTAAATAACGCCGGCGCCGTCCGATTGCTCACGAAATCTTTTCCGACCTTACACCGGCTTGGCGGATAATTTGAAATTTGAGATTGTATAGGTACTGTGATTCTTCCATGATTGAGATGTTCACAAAACCATAGCATAACGAGTGTTGTCTGTATATACCTTTATAGAGACAACGGCATAACCTATTACAGTGGGATGCGAGATTTTGCATTTTTTAATTCTATTTAGGTCTTAGTTAAGGATTAACAAATTAAACATTGAGCTATAGTCAATATTCATTTTCAAAGGTGTAGAAAATAATAAGCATAGTTCAACAACAAAAATATAAATAGATGATAAAGCTTAGTTTTTATCAGATAAAATCAAGGATCTCGGGTTTAAATAGTCTTCAAGAAAAATTCGGGAGAAAATTTGAACCAATAAAACCGAGGAAACAATATTGCTAAAGCGGCTTACTCCTTTGATACAATTATCTAGGAGTCTAGGGCCACCGTGAGCTGAACCAAAGTTCAAAGGAAGCCTGCCGCCTTGACTTAAAGAGTGGCTCTTTGATCTACAAAGAAGCGCCGATGCAACTTGACACGTGTCGATAGTTATCATAGCTATATACTAACTTTGAAATGAGCAATAACATCACTCTGTATCTATACATTTGAAAAGGGCATTTTATTTCGAATTGTTTCCGACTTGTAAATATCTTTGACATGTTCACCTAAATCGTAATTATTCATCGTTCGCGTGGTTAATTTTTCTTTCGTTTCTCACATAAGTAGGTACTTCATAACGAGGAACAAATAACTGAAAAGAAAATGTTATTTTGATATTATCAATGCCGCAGTAACAAATTATTTTAATTTTAAGAATTAAAAGAAAGATCTTATGGAAGTATCGTTTTCATTGAAAGGCTCTGTATAAATAAAATATACCTACAAAGAAAATAAATGAAAAATAAAAAGTTAAGATTATACATTTTGATGATACTAAATATTGTTCTCCCCTTGTATTACACATAATAAACAGTGAATTTCTAGAATGATTTCTGTAACGAGAAAATTTCAAAGGAAGGTTTCTGTAACTATTTTGTTTAATTTAAGCATTTATCACGAGATACCAGCACCTCCCGGGCAGCATCTTATTTGACATAATTTGGCTGATATTTGACGTACAAGACCGCGCCCTTAATCCTAGAACCTAGAAGTAAGATCATAGGAGGTGTAGCGTTTGAGTCTTCTTTGCGCAGTTGGTTGTGTCATAAGATGTCGAACAAGTGTATTAGGGTATTTGTATTTTTTACAATAAACTGTGATTTCTGATTTGACTGTTAGATTGGAACCTTCCCAATATTTCTGTATTAGATGTAGACGCTGTACCCCAGAGCTGAATACCATAGGTCCAGATAGGTTTCAGGATGGCCTTATAGAGTAGTAGCTTATTATTTATTGATAACTGTGATTGTCTACCGATTATCCAATATAGTTGTCTGAGCTTAAGACCAAGCTGCTTCCTTCTTGGGAAGATGTGTTTTTTCCATGTTAGTCGTTTGTCGATATGCATTCCTAGGTACTTGGCTTCGTCGCGTTGCGGTAGTTGATGGCCATCGAGTGTTACTGGAGGCAGTTTTCTCTTCTGTTTGTAAATGTTACCTGTATTGACTTAGAAGTATTTGCTCTGATTCGACAATTGCTAAACCAGTGTTCTATTCTGCAGAGATGATTTTGCAAGATTTGCAAGATGTGTGATGCCTGGTTTTTGTCCTTGTGCGACGCTAAGATGACGGTATCGTCTGCAAATGTTGCTGCTAGGCTGTTATTCCTCGTAGGTAGTTCAGCTGTGTATAGAAGATATAGCAATGGTCCAAGTACACTGCCGTGTGGGACTAGGATGTGGCGGTCTGCAAGGTAGGATTTAAGGAGTAGGAAATAGTTAAAGGGTAATGCTTTTCGTAATTTGTATAGGAGTCCAGGAATGCAAACTTGTAATGTCCAAAAATGCTGCAGCACAGTACTTTTTGTCTTCCAGGTCTTGTCTAATTTTTCCAACTACTCGATGGACTTGCTCGACTGTGACGTGATCTCGCCTGAATCCAAATTGATGATTGGGTATCAACTTGTTTTGTTCAACTATTGGTTGCAGTCTGCCAATTAGTAGCTTCTCTAAGAGTTTTGTCATATTGCTTTGAATAAAATATGTTTTGTGACTGTCTTTTTTAATCAATTTACTTGGTAAATTACATAAAAGTGATGTGAGTTCCTCGGAAATTTAGCTACTTCATTCTATAAAAAATTCACAAAATAACTAAATTATTTTTTATAGTACAGACTTACTTTTTTGTTCATATAAACAAAAAATATTTCATTCCACAAATATTTACAAAAGAATTTTCAAATTAGTTTTTTTAAACCTACCGAAACACCTTCCGTTTATTATTAAAAAACGAAATTCTTCACAAAAAAAATATAACAAGCTCAACAATTAACAAGTAACAGAAGTTGTTTAGAATTCATTAGAAGGGAAACAAATATTTCTAAAAAGAATGTTTTTATTAAGAAGAATTCAAGACAGTTGAATTATAATTAAAAAGTAAATATTTTTCTTAAATTACGAGTATTGGAAACAAGTGCGTGTTTATATTTATTTTCTGAGGGGTAAAAATATATTTATATATTTTAAATAAAAAAAAACTTAATTTTTAATAGTCAATAAATATTGATTATATAAAAACTGTTGATTTTGCCCACTTCTGTCGAAAATGATATTTTTGCCCACCTTCAAGTTTGTGTAAGAAAAAAAACATTTTCCCAATTTTTTTATTTTTGGGTACGCCAATGGACTGAGAGTGTCAGACTTTGTTTTTATTTTGGTTCCAATTATGTCAATTACTACTGTTTATTTTGTTTATGCAACATTTTGTTAGGAAATTAAGTATATTAGGAATGCTTAATTCCGATTCTAAAAATATTTTTTTTGACGCAGTTAGTGACACTTTTTGTAAATGATTTCAATTTATCTGTTTTTCCTGTTCGAATTAAAAATAGTCGTTCGAAACGAAAATATATTTGGAAAATTTTCCAGGACAATTATGTCAATGGACAGTGTTTTGAGATATTTTTATCGTATGTGTGTTAAGTCCAAGGGTTTTTTATTAGAAAAAAATCATGTTTTTAACCAACATATTCGCAGATTGGAATAATTGTTAGTCTTTTTAAAAACCCTATTTATTTTTTAAAATTTATATTTCCAATAATGATCAAAAGTGATTTATTTTGTCTATGTTAGCAAAAACATCAAATAATTTAAAAAACGGCGCCTTCGATGGTACCGTATTTTTTCCAAAAATGGTGGAAAATAATTTATTTCTAATAAATTTGGGAAAATACCCTATAAATTTAAAAACGACGCCTGCGACGCCTGACGTCAGTAGCGTATTTTTTCTAAAATTGGTTGAAAATAATTTATTTCTTCTAAATTAGGGAAAATACCCTATAAATTTAAAAACGACGCCTGCGACGCCTGACGTCGGTAGCTTATTTTTTCCAAAAATGGTCGAAAATAATTTATTTCTTCTAAATTTGGGAAAATACCCTATAAATTTAAAAACGACGCCTGCGACGCCTGACGTCGTTAGCGTATTTTTTCCAAAAATGGTCGAAAATAATTTATTTCTAATAAATTTGGGAAAATACCCTATAAATTTAAAAACGACGCCTGCGACGCCTGACGTCGGTAGCGTATTTTTTCTAAAATTGGTTAAAAATAATTTATTTCTTCTAAATTAGGGAAAATACCCTATAAATTTAAAAACGACGCCTGCGACGCCTGACGTCGGTAGCTTATTTTTTCCAAAAATGGTCGAAAATAATTTATTTCTTCTAAATTTGGGAAAATACCCTATAAATTTAAAAACGACGCCTGCGACGCCTGACGTCGTTAGCGTATTTTTTCCAAAAATGGTCGAAAATAATTTTTTTTTTATAAATTTGCAATTTGCAACCCTATAAATTCAAAAACGACGCCTACAAGGCCCAGCGTCGGTAGCGCCTTTTTTATTTCGTCTAGATTTGCAAAAATACCCCATAATTTCAAAAACAACGTTTGGTATCATACGCATCTTTTTCCGAAAAATGGTCGAAAACGGATTATTTCGTCTAAATTCTCAAAAATATATGATTTTAAAAGTGACGCATACGACGCTTAGCGTCTGCTTCCACAAATTACATTAAATTACTACTTTTAATAATTTATGTCCTCGATTTATGCTTTAGATTTTAGTTAAAAGAAACTCGTGACAAACACAATGAAAATGCATTCATTCCCTTGGGATCTGCGAGGTCCACACGTGAAATTAAAAATATCTGAGTATTGTTTTTGATGTTTTCCCAGATTCGAAAATAACGTGTAGCAGGAAACTTTAAAGGTTTTGTTTACGGTTTAAATATTCTTTGAGAAAAATGAACTGCGATTTAATAATAATAGTTACGACTTTTTGTATATATGAACAAAAACAACCAATGTAAAAAATCTATAGTAAATAATATCATAAGGGCATCTAATTTTTCCGAAAAAAAAAACGAAAAAAAGAAGCTCGAGGAAAAGAAGCTGCAGGACCTTCTGTTTTTTAGCTGGAGGCGTCACTTCTAAGGGTGTTTATGATGTTGGAATAATGGTCATTATCCATTTGCAGATAAGGCTTAATTGAGTTGGCTGAACAGTAATTTTAATTAATTGTTGTTCACCCAACCCCCTCGTTTCGCCAGGTTACTGACTGCATAGAGTGGTTTGTTATTTTTTTTCGTTTGTATTGAATTCTGCCTTCTCTGCTGCTTCTTTAGACTATTTCGAAAGTTCGTTTTTTCCCACTGGAATGTTTTTGTGTGTGTGATTGTTAATGTTGATGGGTTTACAGTTAAGAATAATATATCAGTTGGTATTCTAGATGAACGTTAAACCATTAGAATTTTAAAAAGACGGACTGGACAAAAGGGAGGAGTGATTTTTGTGAAGCTTAGAAATAATAGCGTAGGTAATTGACAGGAACTTCGTAGATATTTAGAGGAACTCTGAGAATACCTATGGAAATACATATAAATAATAGAGGACATTTAAAGGAACCCTGGTAACCATCTCACCTGGTAACTGACTAAAAATTCAATTCACTTTAAAATATGAATCAGATATATTCATCAAACCGAATGATAAAACTCCTACAGTATAATAACTCAAACAATTATAGTACCGGATCAATTGTTTAATAAAAAAAGAATGAACCTTTGCCAAACGTAAAAATAGCGTGATAAATTCAAGTCAGACCGTAATTTTATCTAGCATTGTCAACAATCCCTTTAATCATCCGATTTAACGTGTACGCCGGTTCGTAAACGTTTTAAATCCGGACTTAAACGGGATAGCGAGAGCATAAATAGCGATTTCGTTGCTGTATTTAACTTTGTTAGGCCATATTTTCAAATTTGTACTAATATCGTAAAACGGTGGACTATTTGCATGTAATACCAGAATGATATATTAGAGGTTGTTTGTTTTCAGTCTAAAATAACCATCATAATAATAAACTACAAATAGGATTAAATATCGCGAGACAAGACCAGATCGTAGAGACAAATTTAAGAAGCACCTATTTAGTATATACGGAAAGTTTTATATCATTCCATCTATAGCGAATCTAAAATGTTCAATATTATTGCATAGATAACAGCTTTTCAGACTCAAAAAAACATAGTTTCTGGGGTTCCGCAAGGGTCTATTCTGGGTCCACTATTGTTTCTTTTGTACACATCAGATTTATCTAACACAGTAACTAAATGTGAAATTCAACTCTATGCTGATGATACGCAAATTATTCTCTATATTAATCCCAACGAATTTGACAGAGCTTCTGAGTCTATAAATGTTGACTTACAAAATATTTTAGAATTTTCTGAAAGTCATAATGTATCTACTAATCCTAATAAAACTACGGTGCTTTTATTTGGAAATAGAAATTTAACGACCTAGTACCTAATATTAAAATAAAGCTGAACGACTCAAAATTTCTTTATAATTCGTTTGAATTTCTATCAAAATTCATCTGAAGTTGTGAAGTTACTACAGTTTTATTACATTTCTTCAGAGTTCTTCAAAATTTCTATATTGTTCCTTTAAATTTCTACGGAGTTCCTCTCAATTCGTAGTGATCTGCTGAATTCCGCGAGAGTTCCTTTTAATTTATTCAGAGTTCCTTTAAATACCTACTGAGTTTATCTAAATTTCCATAAGGTTCATCTGAGCTTCTATAATTTAATATAATAAAAAATTACAATTTTCCCTCATTAAATTTAAATATTTTTTAATACAAGTATTTATTTAAATAGTTTAATAATAAGTATTGATTTGTGACTATTAATTTCCATACTAACTTCGCATGTTTATGAGCTATTTCAACACGTAGGTATATGACACCCAATAAAGCTTCTGAAAGACCTAAGATTTTGTTACACAACTAAGTGAACTATTTATAAATAAATAATAACAACTATTTACTAAAAAGTACTTCGTTTACTAAAACGCTTGTGTAAATCAACACAAGTGATTAATTTTTAATTGACAATTACAATAGACAATAGCGGATGCAGAAATGTTAAACACCCATTATAATTATTTCAATTTTGTAATTACGTTGCCGAATATAATGTAGTAAACAAAAGGGTTGTCAAAATGAGTGCGCTTGCATTATACTTGCTGCTGAATGCTGTAATTTTCACTCAGTAATTAACCTTTGATTAATTTGAGGTTATGTAGCCGGTTTATCTCAATGCCGCTTTAATTGAATGCCTTGCGTTAATTAAAATATTTATAAAGGGCTACAATAGTGTTCAAAATTAACCAGTGGATTCTTTAATAAGTTTCTTTTTGGTCCAAATTTCCTGCTAGCTCAAACGACAGATGACAAACACGTTGTTGACAGAAGAGGATAAGATGACAGGTGACAAAAAGAGAGTTCAACATATCGTTGATTTTGTGTGATATCCGTAAGTTTTTTGCCTTTTCTCACCCTCCAACCCCCATATCTGTCGCCTCTCATCGTGTCTTTGTCTGTCATTTATCATTGTTCTTATTCTTTGCCTGTCGTTTCATAAAACATATGATCTGGGGAGACCCCTACAGTTACTAAATTAAATTAATGGTTGATTAGAAGTGGAATATTCTTGCGAGAACTCCACGACCCCAATGACCCGCTGTGTGTCGGCGTTCACAAGTCTTGTGCTCCTGTCACTTTATCTAGAGAAAAAATATTTCTGGACCCACCACTGCATAGCATTTTTACTACAATGGCTTCTCGAATAATTAAAATTAAATTGACCTTAGAAATGAAGCGCAGTTTCAACGTGAATTTTCTCTTTTTTTAATTAAGGATAGAAACGCTTTTATCCCTAATCTAGACGACAATAAATTAGGGACCATTGTTAGTTCCAGAAGGAAAGTTTGGTTGGATGAGTTAATCTTGTTAGTGTAACTCTAATCTGATGACCGAAGTTTCGGTCTCTTGAAAATCAACTCATCTTTTAATATTTTTCTTTAATGACTCCCGTGGATATTGCAGTTTTATAATGAGTGTTGCTTAAAAGGATTAAAAATCGGAAATGCAAATTCTTAGAAATTTTCTTAACGCAAATGCTAATTAAAACGTGGAAAAATATTAATCTTAATTCTACTATAGTTGCAATATGGAATTTAACGCCAGTGTCAACTAATAGTTTCAACACTGTGTCGCTATAACCTACCCTAATATGATTTAACAAAAAAATTTCTCCTATTCCTTGAAATCATTAATATTAAAGTATCTAAATTTTTATTGCCATTAGCTTGTGCCATGGACAAATTTATTCCTACATTCTCAGTCTTCTTTCCTTTCCTTAAACTAATTATTCACTTTTTATTACTTTACTAATTCTAATCTAGTTTATAATACTATCTACCGCGGCTTTTACCTTAACTTTAACTTTTAATTCGTGATTCCCTTCGTTAAATTCAGTTCTTACTAAATTAAATTGAGTCTCTATATAATCTAACCAATCTAACACGTTATTAGTTCTCTCTAAATTACTTCGCCTATCTATAGGATCTTTATTAAGATTACTTAAAGTTCTTGCTGTAGTTGGTCAAAAGATGTTTCTGGCATTTATCTCTACCCAACAAAAGTATTTACTCGATGCACAAAAATATGGTAAAGAAAAGTTTACTTACATACATACTATTGTAATTTAAATGTCTTTGCACTGTTTTCTTCTTTCTTCCTTCTTCTTTCTTCTTTCTTAAACGAGTTCTGTGAGTTCTCTTAACCTCGTTATCTCCTTCCATATCTTCATTTCCATCGCTGTCCTAATTTTCTTATACGCCGCTAACGCAATTATTACCACAGTCAATATCAGGGCTACGACTCCCATAATCTCGAACATAGAAATTTCGCTATGCTTAATTGTGGAGCCTGTACAGTATATACAGTAGGCATTGGCCTTATCCTGGAATACCTTCTGAGAGTTCACTCACGTAATGGTTGAGTGAAAGACCTTGTTGCTACACGTCGGATGATAACAATAACACGACGAATATACTGGGTGATGGATCATGGTATATCACAGTACAATACGTAAAGTGAACAACAACTTTTAAGGAAAAAATTTCATGTACCCCATAAATAAAAATCAATGGGATTGAAATCGCGTGAACTAGGTGTCCAAGCAACACGACCCCTCGACCAATCCATCTGGGATAATTGACGGTAACCCAGTTTGGGACAGCAATTCCGTAATGTCCAAATAAAACCATATGTTTAGGCGAACATTCAGTGGGACATCCTCTAAAAGTCCTTGCAGTTCGTCAATAAGAAATTGAAGTTAATTGTTCACATTGAACCTCGCAGGAAGAATGACAGGACTAATTAACAAGTCATCGATTAGGGCAGTCCAAACGTTAATAGAGAATTCATGTTGTTTAAGGTACTTTTAGACGGTCAGTTCAGTTCTCAGTTCAGTCTCAGTTTCAGTCGAACTGTCAGTTAATTGTATGTGTAAATATGAAAAACTGTAACTGATACGGAAACTGAAAAGGAGACGTGGCTCGATGGGAATTCCATTAGTTATCGTATCAGTTGTCAGTTAAACGGATGTCTAAACAAACCTGTCCGTTCAGGCATCAGTTTTACTCCTTTTACTTTTCTTTTTTGGTGGTTTTTTTAGTGCTAAGCACAACCTACCGCAATTAGGTTTTCAACTGACAACTAAACTCATCGTCTAACAACGGCAGTCAAACTGAACTGACAACGGAACTGAAACTGAAACTGAACTGACCGTCTAAAAGTACCTTTAGAGATTCGACGTACACTGATAGTTTGATCCCTTACAATAGTATCTAATACTTGTTGATCCAGGTCTGTTGGTAAATTCAGTCCCCGGTCAAAAAGATAATCACGCAGTCAGAATTCCTGAAATTGTCTGTGTACTTTCAAAACGTACTGTATTTAGGAATGCGCCTATTTGCAAACCGATGTCGGTTACTGCTTGACGTGCACTATCATTACAATAGAACCCGTGCAAAGTAAAGCCGAGGGGTAAACCGCGAGGTCCATTTTGGTATACAGACCTCGTCCATTAGTAGCTATTACACAGTCATTACTAGCCATTAGTAGCCGTTACTCGGCCATTAGTAGCCATTACTAGCCATTAGTGAGCCATTACTGGTGAGAAGCCATTAGTAGCCATTAGTGTACAAAAATTTAACTCGCGGTTTACCCCTCGAGTAAAGCTTAGCCATAAGTGAAACTTAGATTTATATTTTCCGTTGCACTGTCGGTCTATTGACACATAAGCTCGGCTTAAATCACAATTTAGTTAAGCTGTAAAATTTCTCGGTTTAAGGTTCGCTTAGCAGAATTAATCATACTTTTTAACAAGGGCGTCGCCAGCCGGTAAGTTAGGGGGGGCACCATAAAAGAACTGAAGAGAAAAATCAAAAAAGAAAAGTTTTAATAAAAAAATTAGAAAACGAACAAAATATCTATATAGAAAATCAATTAAAACATAATCTTCTAGGGTTCTTTGCGAATTCGTTAGTCACTTTGTTGACGAAATCGTTCCAAGTTTTTGAAAATGTGTTGCCTGTGTATACTCATAATTGCGAGGCGATTGAGTCGAGCTTTAGACATGGTGCTCTTCAACCAGGTTTTGATTCTCCTAAGGCTACTAAATGACCTTTCAACTGTACAAGGTAAAGCAACAAGGATCTTCAGAGCCTTCTTAATTCCAGGAAAAAAATCTTCAGTTTCCTTGACGATTTCCACAATAATCACACTCAGTTTGATCGATTCTGGTTTTTCCTCCCATATTTTTTTCCAAAGCTCATTTTTGATATTTGTAAGACCGTAAAAATTTTTGAGTTCCTCGCAAAATTTCTGACCAATCACTTAAATTAATATTAAAATATCTAAATTGTTATTGCCATTAGCTTGTGCCATGGACAAATTTATTCCTACATTCCCAGTCTTCTGTCCTTTCTACTAATTATTCCTGACATTTCACTTTTTATTACTTTACTAGTTCTAATCTAGTCTATAATACTATCTACCGCGACTTTTACCTTAATTTTAACTTTTAATTCGTGATTCCCTTCGTTCTTCTAAATTAAATTGAGTCTCTATATAATCTAACCTATCTAAAACGTGTTAGTTATCTCTAAATTACTACGCCTATCTACAGGGTCTTTATTAAGATTTCTTAAAGTTTTTGCTGTAGTCTGGCATTTATTTCTTCCCAACAAAAGTATTTACTCGATGCACAAAAATATGGTAAAGAAAAGTTTACTTACATACATACTATTCTAATTTAAATGTCTTTGCACTATTTTCTTCTTTCTTCCTTCTTCTTTCTTCCTTCTTCCTTCTTCTTTCTTAAACGATTTCTGTAAGTTCTCTTGACCTCGTTATCTCTTTCCGAATCCTAATTTTCTTATACGCCGCGAACGCATTTATTATCACAGTCAATATCAGGGCTAGGACTCCCATAATCTCGAACAAAGAAATTTCGCTATGCTTACTTGTGGAGCCTGAAGCATCTCCATTGCCTGGGTAATTATCACCTCTTCTTTTGATTGGTTGGCACCAGCCATACTCCCGCAGCTTCCTTACTTGTCCAAACAAAAATTTTTCTATTGCGCCACCTCAGATTCCATTCGGTCGAGTGGCAGGATCGCCATGTGACATGTAAACTAACGGACTGGCAGGATGTGACTTGTAAATGTCGTAGGGTAGTTTAGTGAAGGGAGAGGAATCCAATTCTACCTTAACAATAACAATGACTTTATTCGGGATTAACCCGTAACAATAAATGCTACAATTACTGGATATATCATATAGTCTTACATCTAGGATGTTAAAGATATATCTACTTGATGTGTAATTCAATCTAACTTAATCTATCTAATAATACAGTATATATAGTAGGCATTGGCCTTATCCTGGAATACCTTCTGAGAGTTCACTCACGTAATGGTTGAATGAACGACCTTGTTGCTACACGTCGGATGATAACAATAACACGACCGACGGTAACCTTACTTAACCCCTTACCGCATGAATTTTTTGTTTTTGGTAAAAAAAATGCACTATGTGGAAAAAAAATTCAGGATTTCGGTAAAAATATTTAAAAAAATCTTTATTAACTTTTTAATTTTTTTTTGTATTTTTTTTTTGCCATATGTGGCACAATATGCAATAATACAACAAAACATCAAAATAATGTATAAGCAAATCAATCAACTAAAAGTCATTCAGTATGGAACTTATAAAAGCAGTTTCTGTCTTTGTTCAAGCAAAGATGAACACCACATTTTTCACACTTTACAAAAGATTTTTTACCACAGAAATATTTGCACCTTTGCCGATTATCACACCATACTGGAAGATGGCCATATTGATCTCTTCGAACCTCTTGGATGGGAAAATCTGATGTCGGGCCCCTTTTTTTCTTGTTTTGCAAGTTATCCATGACTCCACTGGGACGGCCTCTTTTCTTTGTCGAGCTGGCTTTATTCAATTTACACAAGCACTCTGCAATGGCCATTTTGAAATCTGCCAGAGCTAAATCTTTGAACTCGTTTTCACTTCTTCTCCAAAGTATCCATGCATTGACAACCATCAAATCAATAATATGAAAAAATATCCTCATATACCATTTTTTTGACCTAAGTTTGATTCTATAGTATCCTAGCATGGAATCCAGGAGATCTACTCCTCCCATATATTTGTTGTAGATTGTTACAGCCTTTGGACACGGAACCGTTATATGTTTGTTATCCTTCTTCGAAAATCTTCGAACCTCAACTGTTGGTATACTTCCAGCATATGTAGACAACATGTTGACCAATTTGTTGTCATACCATGAGACAACAGATATTTTTGTTCCATCAATTGTGGCGACTTTCTCTAGCATCGCTCCACGGCCATTCTTTTTCAGTTCAGCCTCTTTTGGCATATTGCTATTTGGCACTCTGTTTATTCTAACAGTTCCGAGCGGTAACATACCATTTTGTGCCAAGTAAATTTGTAATGGGACGCTATTGAACCAGTTATCAAAAAATAGCTTGTGATTTATGTGCCTTGGAACAGTTTCTGTTAGCCGAAGAACTACGTTTGAACTCATTCCCAGGTCAGGAAAACCATTGGGGAGAATATTGGTTTGCTTTCCTGCAAAAATTTCATAATCGTAGGAAAATCCGCTTACACCACTAAGAACAAACGCCTTATACCCCCATTTATGAGGTTTTTTTGGATTGTATTGTTTGATGGACGAACGTGCTTTCGTTGGAATAATCTGCTCGTCTATAGCCAAGTACTCTTCCTTTGGAACTTTTAGTAGTTGCTCCCTCAGTTTTCTAAGTACAGGTCGTATTTTGAATAGTTTATCATGAGCAGGATTTCCGGCTGCAACAGCATCGTCATTATTTGCAAAGTGCAAAAACCGTTTTATTTCTTCCCATCTGTTGCATGACATAACATCTGAGATCAAGCGGTGATTTAGGTTCAGGTTCCAATAACTTCTGGAACTAGGTAACTGGACTATTGACATATAAATACAGGTCCCTATAAACTGTTCGAGCTCCTTTTCAGTAAGATGCAAAGGTTTTTGTGGTCTCGTTTGAGCAGAATATAAGATACTTTGGTAAACTATATCAGTAATCATCTCATTTGTTAGAAAAAAGTTAAAAAATGCATAAGGAGAGTCTGCATTTTCCAATTCAGGTGGCATGTTAGTAGAACCAAGAAATGTTAGGTTCTCATCCGATGTAACTAAATTACCCCGTTTCCAAGTAGGATGATTCTTGTTTCTATTCTTATTTAGTTTACGAAACCGTTCGAGCAGAGGTAGATCGTCGTCGCTATCGGAACTGAATTCTAAATCCGTTTCTGGGATGATAATATCTGATTGGTTATCGTCCATATCATTTTCGTCTTTGTAATCAGAATCTGGAGCTAATTTACCAGGCGGTTCTTCATCTTCTGAAAGTCTCTCGTCTTCACTACCATCTGGTATATCCATTGGCACATATCTACTGGCACCATAAAACGTTTGTGTATCCATTTTCTGAAATAAATTTAGTGTCCGGAGTGCATATTGTGCCATATATGTCCACGAGAGTTTTGGCGAATGTGCATACAGTTCCACATATGACACAACAATATTTCTCATCAGAAACAGTCAAAAAATAAAGAATTACATGGGTCTACTTACAGCAATTCCTTCGAAAAACTCTAGTCTTTACGTGGCTATTTTTTTTGTACCAAAATCTGCTACAGAAACTCGGATGATCGTGGATCAAAATTTATAAAAACTGATAACACCTGTTCACACGACGGCCATTTGCAAAATTGTATGAAACTTCACCAAACTGTTAAGAGATGTCGCTACACTACCAGAATTATGAAATATATACCACATATGGCCACCTATGCAAAAATAGTTTGGTCTGCGGCTTTATTTATAATAGTTATGTATGAAAATATTAATTGTGCCAAATATGACCCATGATGCGGTAAGGGGTTAAACAATAATACTCTTATACAATATATTGGGTGATGGATCATTGTATATTACAGTACAATAGGTAGGGTGAACAAGAAACTTTTAAGGACTTTGACTCTTCTCTTCTATTTGAAACTTGCGCGTAAACGAATCTTTCATGTACCCCATAAATAAAAATCAATGGGATTGAAATCGCGTGAACTAGGTGTCCATGCAACAGGACCACCTCGACCAATCTATCTGGGATAATTGACGGTAATCCAGTTTGGGACAGCGATTCCGAAATATGGGGTGCCCCATCCATTTGAAACCATATGTTTAGGCGAACATTCAGTGGGACATCCTCTAAAAGTCCTTGCAGTTCGTCAATAAGAAATTGAAGGTAATTGTCCGCACTGAACCTCGCAGGAAGAACAACAGGACTAATTAACAAGTTATCGATTAGGGCAGTCCAAACGTTAATAGAGAATTTATGTTGATTAGAGATTTGATCCCTTATAATAGTATCTAATACTTGTTGATCCAGGTCTGTTGGTAAATTCACTCCCCGGTCAAAAAGATAATCACGCAGTCAGAATTCCTGAAATTGTCTATGTACTTTCAAAACGTACTGTATTGAGGAATGCGCCTATTTGGAAACCCGTGCAAACGGCTCTTATAGAATATAAGTAAAGCTTAACCATAAGTGAAACTTATTTATATTTTCCGTCGCACTGTCGGTGTATTGACACATAAGCTCGGCTTAAATCACAATTTAGCTAAGCTGTAAAATTTCTCGGCTTAAGGTTCGCTTAGCAGAATTAACCATACTTTTTAACAAGTGCGTAGCCAGCCGGAGGGGGGGCACCATAAAAGAACTGAAGAGAAAAATCAATAAAGAAAAATTTTAATAAAAAAAATCAATTGAAACATAATCTTTTAGGGTTCTTTGCGAACTCGTCAGTCACTTTGTTGACGAAATCGTTCCAAGTTTTTGAAAATGTGTTGCCTGTGTACACTCATCATTGCGAGGCCATTGAGTCGAGCTTCAGACATTCTCCTAAGGCTACTAAATGACCTTTCAACTGTACAAGGTAAAGCAACAAGGATCTTCAAAGCCTTCTTAATTTCTGGAAAAAAATCTTCAGTTTCCTTGAGGATTTCCACAACACTCACACTCAGTTTGATCGATTCTGGTTTTTCGTCGGTTATTTTTTTCCAAAGCTCTATCCCCTTTTTGATATTTGTAAGACAGTAAAATCTTTTGAATTCCTCGCAAGCTTCTTCAAGTTCTTCCAAAGAAATGTTTTTCATTTGCGCAGGATGTATAGTTTTGTTAAAGTAAATGATGGTCTATTTTCTTCAGAAAACTTTAATTGTAGGGAAGTTATAATTGAGTCCAAATAAGGAATTGTTATGGACCTGCGCCAGAATTCTGAGGGGCTTTTTGCAGGGCGTTTACCACGTTGTCTTTTAGCAGTACGGGGTAATGATTTCATATCTTCCATAACGGCCATAAAAATACCAAAAAAGGACTATGGGCGTAACAAAACTGCCTAAGGTTGTGAAATAAATCACACTTGTTCCCAAGAACAAAGCGTCTGCACTTCAACAACTACTCCTTGGACTATATGCCCCCCACGTCTGGACTTTCGAAATTCAATACCTGGGGGGGCATATAGCCCAAGGAGTAGTTGTTGAAGTCCAGACGCTGGTGCAGTGTAGGACATTTTTAATGTCTTTCTTCTTGGGAACAAGTGTGATTTATTTCACAACCTCAGGCAGTTTTCATATCTTCCGCCAATACAATTTTTTCCGCAATGGCAGTAGAATCTTTGAAAATTTCTTCTGTTACTTTTTCGGATGACTGGAGAGCGTTAACCTCTAGGGGGGGGTCACATGAAGATGTTGATCTTGATGAATTGAATTTAATAGTTCATGGAATTCCAAGAAGAGTATATAATCGAGCAGAGTATTACAATAATTTTGACGAACTCACATTTTTCAAAAGATTCCTAGTTACAAAGCCTACAGCAATTTTAATATTGAACGAAATTGAAGTCCAAATCGAGGATCCTATGATTTTATTGTAATATTGGTATTATACATCATTAATGAAATAAAGATTATTTGTGAGAAATATTATCTGGCTCCCGAGCTATATATTAAAGTAAAGCACTTCTCAGATGGCCAGACTAAAGCGATTACGCGAACTATACACCTTAAGTTTCTCTCCTACTTTAGCTAAGTATAAGTTTTGAGGTGAACCTGTGCAAATGGCTCTAAAATAATTATTTATAATAATAATAACTTTGAAATAATCAAAAATACATACAAGTTTTACGTTTTCTTTAGGTACTTATAAGTAAGTGTACTTTACGCTCTAAAAATTTGAACATACCGATACGGGACACCTTGTATCCATCGCAAATTTTTAGTCATGTTTACAAAAATTAAATATTCTTCAACTAACGAGTTTCGAAATAAATCCACTCCATGGACCTAATAAAATTTAAATTATGAAATCGCAAACCGTACGTAATATGAGAAAATTAAAAATGGTTTTATAACGTGCCGGATAGGAGGTGGTTAGATTTAATCTTAAAAATAGTGGGCCATTTGGAACGCGAAAATTACTAGTATGTGCTAAATAGATTTTCCATGTGCTGTAACTGATGGTGGATTATCACGAAACACACGATATTATTTAGTAATGTCTAGGGAAAACGCGTCACGAATGATCGTACGGTTAGAGTCGGGCAACAATTTGATGAGAAATTAAGTTTGGATTAATGATGCCTTGTTTTTGCTATTGGAGTTGTATTATGAATTAATAGGGAGGTTTTAAGCTACAACTTGAGCGTCATACGTTATATGCCTTTATCCGCTATTATAGTCTATTTTTATGTATGAGAGAGTATTAAAATAATAAAGCGTTCGTAATCCATAGGCGTATCACTTCTTTTAGTAGACAGCTAAAATATTTTGTGAAGTTCTACCTCGAGTATTTTCGTATGAAATAACCTTTGTATAAATATAATAAATATATCGGGTGTACACTTATATTTTCACCTAATTAACCTGCTTATAACTTCTAAGCAGCTGAAGGTAAAAAAGTGCAATTTTTTCTAAAATATTTTATTTTTCCACAAGGTATGTTAAGAACATTGTGTCAAACGGGCTATGTAGGTATAACGGTTTAAACTTTGACTTTTAAACAACGTTACGTTCATAAATAATAATTTTAATATAAAAACTACTTCTTACCTACAAATCCAAATCAGAATCGAAATCAGAAGATGAACTGTCGAAACCAATATTTACAATGAGTGGCTCGATCATTTCATCAGTAATATTGTCCAACTTCCACATTTTCTCTTCTTCTTTAATCGTATGATTTACTGCCTTTTCCCAGTTTTCAGGCTTCACATTATTTACAGCCTCCAAAAACAACTGTTTAACATCACTCATTTTAAAAGAATTATTTTTTCCTGAAACTTCTCCCTTTATCTGTGCCCATATCAGTTCAATCGGGTTTACTTCGCAATGATATGGTGGTGATCTAACCACCGTCATCCCACGATTTTTTGCAATTTCATATTTTTTTAATTTCTCTTTATGAAGGGAACACAAATGATACAGTTCTCTTCTCACAGAACCGGGATGGAACTTAATATTCTTTGAATTTAGCCAATTCTGTAAATATTTTTTTAACCACTTGGTTGTGGGCATTTTTTCTGTAAGTCTCGAGTGATAACTTGCATTATCCATTACTATTATACAGTTCTGAGGAAGAAGATCTATCATTTGTTCGAACCACTCTTTAAAGACATCAGCATTCATGTCCTCATGGTAGTCACCGGTACGAGTAGATTCAAAAGTCAATAAACCACCTTTAACGAAACCGTTTGAACTACCGATGTGTACTATTATCAGTCTGCGCCCCTTTCCTGATGGTGGATTTAAACCAGTAGATAAATTATTTAAAAAAGCCTGTCTTCGACTTGTAACAGTTTCATCTTGTCAAAATTTATTTGGTGTATGTCCCTCGTTGATCCATGTTTCATCTAAATAAAATATATTTCTTCTTTGGTTTCTCATTTCTTTTATAGTCCTTAGGTAATTTCTTCTCCATACTACAATATCGCTTCTTTCTATTAAAATAGACTTTCTGGAATGCTTTTTCCATAGAAAACCTATTTCTTTTAAAAGTTTCCATAGTGTGCTTCGACTCATTTCAGGGTAATCCTTATCATCTCGAACCGTGGCAAGAACTTTGTCTACTGTCGGAAATTCTTTTCTAAAGAAGAACACATGAACTTTCCTTCGAAGTCTTTCTTTCAAATGATTTTCTATTTGAAATTTTGGTTTTCCTGGAGCTTTACGTGCTGTTTGAAACTCGCCACATTTCTCTTCTTTAACAACTCTGTAAACGTAGATTTCCCAACACCAAGCGTACTACTAACTAATTCCACTGTGTCATCAACACTTTTACATAAATGTTTGTCTGTAAATGATTTAAAACAATTAAATATTAATGTTTTTTCATTAACTGTTAAAGGACCGATTTTTTGTCGTTTACGCGGTACTTCCAAATTTTCCATGATCACACTAGAATTCACAATAGACTGCACACTGCACCTTGCATGTTGCAACTAAACGACATTTAGTAAGCTGTCAAGAATACACAACTGGACCTCCTTACTAAATGGAAAACCTACAATCGCATTTTCGGTGAAATTTGTTGGTAAGGGATTTATCTACTTATAATTCGATTACTGTAAGAAATTCTTGGAATTAAAATAAAACAAAATTGGCAAATAGGTACTTATTGAAAATAATCTTAAGATGTTATCTTTAATACACAGGGCTTTTGGCCTGTCCAAACCTTTTTCTATTGTTCTGTACAGCTTATGGTTATAAAAGACCAATAAAAGACCCAAAACTTGTATTAGCTCAGGTACATTTATGACAATTTTAGCAAATATTTAGATTATTCCGTAAAAATATTTAAAATGACCTTACTAAGTTTTGCATTAGAAATGCTGTTTTATTACTTTCTCATACATAAAAATAGACTATAGTAAAGGTGTCCAGAAGTAGAAAACTTTCGTTAGTTGCGTTTTGAGTGGTGGCAGGTGGGGGTGTGAAAAAAAAGAAAAAAAAATTCGTAATTGATAAATTGATAAATTAATGTTCCCTCCCGAGTTATAGTGCGCAGAAAAATACGATATTCACCACAATATTCGTACATTTCTAAAAAAAATGTAATTTTTGTCCGTAACTTTTTTTGGCTCATAATATTAAATAATGTAGAATAATCCATTTTAAAGCTTAGGATATCGCCGAAATATCATGTTATGACAAACTTTTTCATTGATATGACCGTTTTTTCAATATTTGACCCGAAAAAATGACATTGACGGTTATAAACGCAAAGATAAAAAAATGGTAATTATTTGGAAGAACATTTGCTCAAAGCCTTGTCTCTTTAATTTTTTTTTCAAAAATCAATACTTTTCACGGTATTGACCAAAAATTGAAAATGTCATAAAAAACAAAAATTTAGCTCAACTTTAACAGACCAAAACTTAAAAAATAATTATCCATAGGGCTAAAAATTACTAATTGTAAAAATTGTAAAAACATATGTTACGACTTTCTGCAAAAGGATTTTTTTGTCAAATACCACAGTCTAGATAGCGATAAAAAAATAGCGTAAAAAAATTGAAAAAAATTTATTTTGTCCATAACTTTTTTTCTGCTTATGTTAAACGGTTCTGGATGGTCTTAAAATGTTCCCAATGGTGTTCTCTCATTAAGATGTTATAAACATTTTTTTGTGGAAGTCATATTTTTTCAGATATTTACGCTAGAACAGCGGTTCTCACTTTTCAAATTTTGTACCACATAAATATGAAACAAAAATATATGTACCACCATGAAAGCATTTCGCCGTTAAAAATCAATGTGTCGCGAAATTGTTCGAAGTTTTTGGAAAAGTCGTCATTTCAATATTAAAGCTAGAGCCGTTAAAGTCAAAAACTTGAAGAAAAATATATGTGTTTCTGAAAACAAAATGTTAAATGTTAAATTGTACCACTAAAACATTGTAATGTACCACCAGTGGTACATGTACCACAGTTTGAGAACCCCTGCACTAGAACGATTCAGTTTCTTAAAACACCCATTTTTCAATTGCCAGTCTTTCTTCGTATTAATCATAGAAAAATAAAAAAAATTATTTTAATTGTTAGCTCAAGGCCATAAAATTAGTTCATATAAATTTTTACGTAATAATATCAGATTTTCGGTTATATTTAAAAAACTAAAAATGTACGATTTTTATGGTGAAAATCGTAATTTTTACGCCCTATAACTCGGGATGGGTTTATTCTCATGAAAAATTGTATTTAACATTAATTCATTAACAAATAATAATTTATCGATTGCGCAAGTTTATTTTGTTTTTCCCTCACTTTTTGATGAAAAAAACGCCACTATCGAAAGTTTTCTACTTCTGAACTAAACACCTTTCCTAACAATTTACAATAAATTTCAAGTCGATCTGTTTAAAAAAACTAAATTATAATCACAAGGAGACTAGGAAAGTACTTAGAAATGGTTAAACCAAAAAAAAAACACTTTTAAACTGCTACTATTAAAAGTCTAGTAAAATAAGGAAGCTGCATACATTTTTTTTATCGCGTTATAAGAAACACCACTTTCTTTATGATGTAAAACAGTTTTGTGTGTATTATGTTTTATAAATTTTTTTATAAATTACAGTCATGGGGGGGTAATTACCCTTGTACCCCCCCCCCCTCCCGTAAATCCGCCCTTGGGCGTTCCTAACGAATTTTACGTCATAAACACAAAAAAAATAAACCGAGAGGTGAAAAATCTCAGCAACAATACAAAATAAATGCTTTATAATGACATCTGACAGCTTGTAGCATTTTCCAATTTTAGTATGCTATGTCCATCGTAAAGAAAAGGAGTGTAAACACAGCGAAAACATCTGCACAGTCCATATATTTATTATTACTTACACTTACCTCAAAGTAACTACCATCCGTTGCATAGATGGCTCCTAGACGGCAGCCGGCGACGACACCAGCACGACATTGTTTTAATTAGTACAAAGTACCTGCGTACCAGAGTAATAAGGGATATTGCAATGAAAATAGAATTTAAAGTATTACTAAAAAATAAAAATTTATATTTTTTTATGAAATATACTACTTATTTTTATAAAACCCCTACTAGACTTTTCTTTAGGATAGACAAGCTGTAGATCTTACGTTGCGGATTCCTACCCCACTTTAGCTTCATGAACTTTTGTGAGGCATGCTGGCTAGGCGGTACGGTGGTTTATTATATTAGATGAGGGTAGTTGTTTTATAAGAAGGTTATTGAGTCGTTAAAACAAGTTCGTGATATAAACTTGTTGCATTGTTGCCAATTCTATTTCCGATTTGTAATAAACAATCCTTTATAAAAAAATAAAGCAAAAAATCGTTGATTTATTGCGTTTATAAAGGTTTGTGAAATTAAGTGATAAAAATCTAAGACACGCTCGGCATCACGGGTGTCGTTTTTAAAAAAATATTAATAGTAATGATTACTTTTCAAAAATTATTTATTTTTTATCCATACGCTCAAAATTGAATGCATCCCCACCCCCCAAGTTGGATGAATCGTTTTCCCAAAAATGGTATTAGTTTATTTTGTCTAGATCCATAAAAATAACAAAAAATCTCAAAAAAATGACAACATTTTTCATAAAAAGGGTATTTAGCCAAATAACCGTTAATTTCAGCAACGGTTAATCTAATAACTTTAAAATTAAAAAAAATAGATTCTTAATCAATCAAAACACACTATTATTCATCGAATTGAACTGTTTGATTAGTCACCTAATTAACTACAAACCCGCAAATTCCATGTATCTAAATCAATCTTTGGCGCTGGGGTTGAATTTGACAGCAAAAGGCTCAACTTTGATTTAGACACCCGTTCATCCTCCGATAATCTAAATCAGCAAACACAAAAGTTAATTAATTATTGAAAATGGAACGCAAGTTCCGGATAAATAAATTATTAAGCCAGAACTTTGAAGAAATAAGTCCCTTAATGCTGTGTGTTGATATTGATAAGATTACTTATTCATCATGTATTGAATACATTTGGGGATAGTGATGAACAATATGTGCTCAATAGATTCGTAGGATGACAAATAAAACAACAACTTGCGGGTAAAATTCGACGTTATTCATCAAGAGTGATACATTCACTCCAACGCTTCTCCAAAACTTTGACACATATCATTTGAAGGTTCTGTATATGTAAATCTAGAAGGGTGGGTCACCCCACAGCACGTGGGCCACATTTGGCCCATTATGCGTCCTTCTGAGGTTGAGCCTTCCTTCTAGCTCGTCAGCCAACCTACTTGTTTAAAGTAGGCGATGACGTCGCCTGAAGGTAGCTCCCTCATGTTGGCATGTGTTAGCCACCGCTCGCCGAAAAGAAAATGTCTCATTTGTCAGAGTGTCGGGCATTCGCAAAGAATGTGTTCGACAGTCTCGTCTTTCTGTTCACATCCTCTACACAGTGGAGTGTCAGATAACCCCATCTTGTAGAGGTGTTTTCGTAGATGACAGTGGCCAGTCAGGATACCTGTGGCTGTGCGCAGGTTCTGTCTGTTCATAGTCATGTATTTTTTGGCTGTTTCGCTGTTCGGATACTGTAATAGTTCCTTGGCTAGCTTGCAACCTGTTTCGTCATCCCATCTACCCTTAAACTTGTCAAGGGAGTGTTTCTTCAGTAGGTCAGCCACAGCTGATGCCGATAAGCTTATGCCAGGTCCCAAAAGTTTTTGGGAGGCTGCTTTCTTAGCTAGAGAGTCAGCTGCACGGTTGCCTTTTGATTTTCCATGACCTTTGATCCAAGCTGACGTGACCACGTTGTTGTTGCAAGCTTCGATCAGGGCCTGGTGACATTCTAGTACTAGACCTGATGTAATCCGTGGTCTATCCAGAGCCAGTAGTGCCTGTCTGCTGTCCGTGAGGATGTAAATATTATTACCAGTAATGTTTCTACTGGTAGTCTCTTTTGCGGCGATTGAGATAGCAGTGCGCTCTGTTTGAGCTACACTGGCATTAGAACCCATTGCCCATTTTATATTGAGATTCAGGGATCTGGAATAAATTCCACAGCCTGACCCCTCATTTGTTTTCTAGATGCACAAGGCACCTGCTGCCAATGTAGCCTCTTGTACGTTTTTTGTTATTACCCTGTAGGGCCTGTAAAAAGCATATCTTGGTGCAATCGAATCTGTGTTGGCTTGTAGCAGTGGGACCTCGTGCCACAAGTTACACCTCGACTGACCAGATCCTACGTCAGGTTGTACACCTGTAGAGCGTAGCCGTGTCATGGTCATCACCACATTTGAAGGTTAGTATTTCCTTAAAATCATATGGATCTGTCAATAGTGGCACCATCTATCATACGAACTCATTGACTGACCAGTTATCAATTATTTTGTTGGGCGCATTTTTTTTAAATCTTTGACATGACATAAATGCTTTACAATGACAACTGGCAGCTTCTTGCAATGCCTACCGTCATTTTACATCATACGTTTTTCAACACCATCTTGCACCAAAAAAAAAGTGGATTAAGTTTTAAGTAACGCCAGCAAAAGAAGACAAAGAGAATTCGTTTGAGATTGTATTTAGTTTTAGCAACACTACAAGGTGCAATATTCTTAGTTGAGTTTTAAAAATCGCCAGTTTTCCTAAAGGTAGAGAAACTTCCTTCTAAATATATTATGAGCACATTCTACCAAATTGCTGTCCATAAATTCTCCTGGAAATTCTTGTCCCTTGGGACATTTTCTAGACAAAACTCTGATACTAATTGAATTTGTAAATATGTACATGCGATTCTAAAAATGTTCCATACAAAATGTAATTGAGAGAAAGGGGTTTTTTTTAATATCAAAGGATTAAAAGTCTTGCCTGAAACAACAATTTTTTGTAATACAATGGTTTTTATCAGATTAGCTTTTCTCTTTATCCAAAAGAGTGTATATAGTAAAGTGGATTGGTAATATCAATACCAATTATCTTTTTTCGGCTTTAATATAACAAAGGACTATGGTCTACAGAAAACTTGTTCAAAGAAAATACGCGAACATCCAATTCGGGGATGAGTCTCAAACTGATTACACACAATATTTTAGATTGAAAATTTCGTCCTATTCTTAGATAAGAAACGAATAGGGAACACAAAGGTAATCAAGGTAGAAACAACAATTGGCGATATTAAAATTAAGGAAAAACATTTTTGGAACCATTTTGAAAAATAAATAATAATAATAATAATAATAATAATGTTTATTCATAGGGAGTGGGTGGCTCAGTGGTAGAGCACTGGACTCATAATCCAAGGGTTGTGGGTTCGAATCCCACCGTCGGCAGAAATCTTTTTCTGATTTTTAATTAATTAAAAATTTAGAAATTGATTTTCATATACCAGGTGTGATTCCCCACTCGACCATTCACTGTTGGGTTCTAATTAACAGTGCTGTTCCTAAAGTGGCGCTGGGAAACAGTAACAAAGCCTACACAGAACACGAGGCTAATGACCAGAGTAGTCGATGCCGTTGACACATAAGTAAAAAAAAAAAAAAAAAAAAAAATGTTTATTCATTCCATAATCTACATAATACAATACAATATAATTGTTTAGAATATAATAGGGCAGGGACCATATATAGTTTTGCTGATGATACTGCAATACTGTACTCATCTGATTCGTGGCTGAACCTAAAAACAAAAATGGAGTTAGATCTGGCAAAAATCTTCAATTGGTTTAATCACAAGTTACTATCCATAAACTTTGAGAAAACTTTTTACGTACCTTTTGCTAGTTATGAAAACCACTTACCGAATTTTAATACCCTTAGTATAGGTAATGACGCCGTAATACACCAATTAACTCATATAAAATATCTAGGTATTACCATCGACTCTCATTTAAGATGGGATCACCACATTGAATCTATAACTAAAACACTTAGGCTTCTAATTTACAAATTTAAATGTCTAAGTAAAATACTAACACTAAGTCAACTAAAAATTTTGTACCATGCACTAGTAGAATCACGCCTGCAGTATTGCATACTTAGCTGGGGTGCTTGCTCAAATACATACCTTAATAAACTTCAGGTCCTACAAAAAAGAATTCTAAAAATAATCTATAAGAAACCAATACTATACCCCACAGATTTACTTTTTAAAGAAAGTCACATATTTGATCTAAGAAAACTGTACTTCTACAATCTCCTGATCTATACCTACAAACATAAACAGATATTAAAAAACATCGAACACAACTATGACACAAGACAAAAAATAAATAAATTTTTTATTACTAATTATGCCAACAAATTATTAGGCCAAATGTGCTATACTTACCTCTCCCTAAAAATTTATAATAACTTACCAGAATTCTACAAAACTCTTCTATTAACCTTAAACAACTTCAATTTATTTAAAAAATATTTCAAATCCTTCACATTTCAATTAGATAGTTATATAGTCTGCGATTTTATTGAAATCTCTGATATACAAACGCCCTTTTATAATAATTAAATTTGTTTTTATTTTTTCTTTAGAGTATTCTCTTTCTTTAAATTCACGTTTTACATTTTTATATAACTACATGAGATTAAACAGCAATTAATACTAGAATACAAACAGCCATCCCTAATACAACCATAATGGTTTCTAAGGGATAACTGTTTATTTCATTTAAATGTAATATATTATAAAAAATAAAATGTAATAACTAAAAATTTTGAAATAAATATTATTATTATTATTATTATTATATATATCGACCATGATTAAATAAACATAAACATCACCACTGAAGTATAATAAATACTTGTTTGTGGTTACAAAATTGTAATATATAATTTAAAACTGTAATTAAAAAAATTTAAAGAATTTATTTTTTTTTTTTTTTTTTTTTTATTTTTTTTTTTTTTTAACTTATGTAACAAGAGACTTAAAGTAGAAAAACATGGCCCCTTTTTTTAATGTGTTTAACCATCTATAATTTCGTGTATATCGGTTCGTTTACTTTGTTTTAAAAATATAATTAATTTCTTTTTAAACCGTTTTAAGGTAGTTTCATCTTTTACTTTTTGTGGCAAGTAATTAAATAATTTTGGAGCTAAGTACGAGTAGTTTCTTTGTCCAATCGTTTTAGAGGCTAGTGGTATGCAATGTAGATGTTTTGTTCTTGTTGCGTACGGATGGTTTAAGGTGGTAAGTTCATTTTTATTTTTATATTGTTGGCATCCTAATTGAATACTATATAATTGCCTAATATCTAATATTTCTGTTTCAGAGTACAACAGATGGCTGGAGTATCTTGCAGGTTTGTTAAGCATTAATCTTAGAAATCGTTTTTGGGAGACTTCAACTGCATGTAGGTAAGTTCTTGATACCCCTCCCCAACCAATAATGTCATAGTTGAGGTGTGACTCGACCAAACTATGATACAAAATTTGTTGCTGTTTGTAGTTTACAAATTGTCTAATTTGTTTGAATCTAAATAAAATGCTGCGGAGTTTTTTTGTTAGATACTCCATATGAGAGTTCCACCTAAGATGACTGTCTATATATATTCCTAAATATTTGATTTTTTTCGCAGGTTTTATGGAGAAATTTTTTTGGATATTTAGGATGTAATCTGGTAAAGATGTTTCAAGGCTGCTAAATGGTACGTATACAGTTTTATCAAAGTTAATTGAAAGTAATCTGCTGTTAAACCAGTCTTTAAGTTTACTGAGATCGTTTTCTATGTTTAATTTAAGGGAATACCAGTTGTCATTTTTGTAATAGATAATGGTGTCATCCGCGAAACTAATAATTTTACCGATTGTTTCTTGTAAGAATAGATTGTTTAAGTAGATGACGAATAATACAGGCCCCAGTACTGTTCCTTGAGGTACACCGTATGTAATTTTTGTGTCTGTGCTTACTTGGTTTTTAATTTTCACTTTTTGATTTCTTTCTGTTAGATAACTTTCAAATAACTTGTGCGCTGTACCTCTCATAACCATATCTTCTAGTGTGTCTAAAAGTATAGAATGATCGACAGTATCGAATGCCTTTTTTAGGTCTAAAAAGACAGCTATAGACGGAGTACTTGAGTCCAAGGATTCATAAATGTTTCTAGTTAAGGAATGAATAGCATCGTTAGTAGATTTATTGTCTCTAAACCCATACTGAGATTTTGACAGCAGATTATGTTTAGATAAAAAAGCATTTAATCTTGTTTTTAAAATTTTTTCAAAAACTTTGCTAATTGATGGCAAGACAGAAATAGGCCTATAGTTCGAAATATTTTCGGTGTCTCCACTTTTGAATATTGGAGTTACAATTGAGTTTTTTAAAATTGAAGGAAAGTATCCTATTTCAAATGATTTATTAATGATTTCCGTCAAAGGTTTTGTTTTGGGAAGTTCCAAATAATGTCAAATTTGGAGACCCAAACTTATTAGGCCACACCCTGTAGATGTGCCTGTCCCAACTTATTGTAGATTAAGTTGGCAGAGAGTTTTGATGTGGACTGTATACGTATTTAGGTTGTAGTGAAATTATACTCTGAGTACTTGGATTTTGTGTATTAACGATAACGTAAAACAAAAACACTTTACAAAGAAAAAACAAAGAATATAACAAACTCAAAACTAGGTTTGCAATTGCTCAGAAATTTATGAATTGTGAAACGTAAGTGCGTATGTAGTAATGTGCAATTTATATAAGTTGAGATTGATGAATTTATTACGTAAGAAACAGTCTGAGTGCGACCTGTTTCCCCGGAGATAGAAGTTCTACTGATTTGATTTAATTTATCCTAGTCGCGTGTGGTCCGCCGATATTCTTCCTTGGCCAATCACGGGTACGTGTTTTCGGCGCTATTGATATCCTTTTTTTTTTATGCAACTGCCAATCTTGCCCCTGGCCGTGGAGCATCTAAAGGCGGCAGCCGATAAGGCGGTTTTTAACTATTGATGTTTATATGGACTATTAATTACTTCCGGGTTCTTAGCTGTGCTCTGGCCTTGATTTACTATGTGTGCTTACACTGTTGCTATGTGCGAGGTTCGGTTATTTTATTTCTCTTGCTGCCATGGGCGTAGTTAAAAATGTTCGATTTCAAACAGGTTTGCTTATAAATTTTGAAATGATCTTTAAAGTTTCGGCTTTAATTCCATCATGCCCAGGGGATTTATTATTTTTTAACGTATTTATGGTATTTTCTATTTCAGTTGCACTTGTAGGTGTAAGAAAAATTGTATGATTATTTATACTATTTTTACTTTTGTAGTTAGGATTTGTTTTTATATTTTTTGCTAGATTTTTTCCTACATTGGCAAAGAATTTATTAAATATATCTGCAATGATTCTTGGGTCTGTAACGATTTCACCTTTTTCATTTTTTATGTTATTTATTTGTTTGTTTGTTGTTTTGATGTTTTTTACTGGAATTTTTTTCATTTTCAACTAATTTTTTATAATAATCTTTTTTTGCCATTTCTATTTTTTTTTTCTGTTTCTTTTTTAACTGATAAATAACTATTTTTTAAATATTCATTTTTTGGATTTTGTTTCCAAGAGATATGTCATTTTTTTTATTAACATGTTTAATTAATGATTTCGTTATCCAGTTTTTTCTTTTGCGTTCACTGTTTTTTATTTTAATATATTTAGTTGATTTGTGTATACAAGTGTTTATTACGTTAATCAATTTTTCTGTCGCAGATTCAAGATCCTGCACTGGATTTAGGACAGCTTCCCAATTAATGCAACTTCTTGTAATAATGTTTCATCTATCCTTTCAAAATATTTTTTATTCTTAGTCGTGTTAGTTAATTCATTTTTTGTTTTACTTAATACAATTTGTAATAATGTTATATAGTGATCAATGATTGCGGTAGAAATAGTTAAAAGTAATAAATTATTGTAATTTTGTTGTTTTGTTTTAACAAATATGTGGTCTAGACATGATCCAGACCCAGTTTTCTCCCTTGTAATAGTATTTATGGTTGAAGTATATCCATATTCACTCATCATGTCCAGATAATTTTTTGAATCCTCCGTTTCCCTTAATAAATCGATGTTAATGTCACCTACTAATAAATTGTAATCAGAATTTACATTTTCTTCATTTAGTAAATTGTTGAGTTGGTCTAGAAAATCATTCAAATAGAACCAGATCTTACAAAAACAATTTTAAATTAAAATTTCGGGTATCAACATGAAGGAAGAAAATTTTTGGAGCAGTTTTGGAGGGAAAAAGTATGTTTTTTGGAAAATAAATGCAACCAAAACCTCCAGAAAAAATAAAATTTAGTACACAAAAGTAATTGAAGTACAATAACCGATGTTCTGTATTAAATTGATTAAAGAAAATTTTTGGAACCACTTTGAAGGTAAAAAAAACTTTGTATTTCTTTGGAGCAAAATGTGTAAGCACAAGGGGCTATAAATTTTTCGTTCTGGTACAGAAACGCATATATTTCATCTCTTACAAGTGCATCCGAAAACTAGCCAGACGGTAATTACTATCGGTAATTAACCGAATAATTACAAAGTCCTTAGTTCGGTCCTAACATCAACTGTAATAAACGGCGGCTTCAGAACTGCGTTCAGGCGCAAGCAAACAGTATTACCTACAAGAAACTCACTGCTAACTGGGATTTACGGGTGTCTGAAGAGCTGGAATTGCAGGAAGTTAGAAAATTAGTTGTATTTGCAGTTTAAATGATTTCAAAGTTATATACAAAAGAGTGAATAACAATTTAAAGTATAGTAGGAATGATTTCTTACAAGAAAATGTGTTTTAGAATTAGTATAAAATGTAACTTCCATAGAAAAGAGAGAAATAATTATAAAGACGTCCAAATCACTAAACTGCTGAATGCGGCAAGTTTGAAATTCAGTTTCTAAGTAGTTTAAAAACTTTCAATGAATTTGTTTTGCTTTTTAACAAATATGTATTGAATTGCTCCATACAATGTCACATGTATAATAATATAACCACCCCCTAAAACTCAAACAACTCTGAGATCCTTTTATCTGTTTCCAACCGAAAACAAAGAAATCTCCTCGTTAATAAAAAATCTGAAAACAGGAAAAGCACCTGGCAAAGACGGAATTAAATCAGAAACAGTTAAAATGATCTCAGATGAAATAACCCCAGCTTTAGTGTACTTAATAAACAAAATTTACGAGACGGGAATATGTCCCGATTTATTCAAAAAGGCTATAGTCATTCCAATCTACAAAAAGGGTGATAAAAAAAAGTAGCTAATTATAGACCAATTTCATTAATTAAGACCTTTGCTAAAATATTTGAAACTTCTTTGAAAAATAGGCTAAACGATTATCTGGATATAACGCACCAAATCTCAAATAAACAGTTTGGATTCCGCGCGGGTATCTCAACAAATGACGCGACAGCTGCGTTAATCGGTGAAGTTTATAATAGAGTTGACACTAGGAAACCTACGGCATGCATTTTCTTAGATCTTGCCAAGGCCTTTGACACGGTGGATCATACACAGCTGTTAGAAACCTTGGAGGATGCTGGTATAAGGGGACCAACACTAGCACTACTTAAAAATTATTTAAAAGATCGCAAACAAGCTGTAAAAATCAAACAAACACTAAGCAATGAAAAATTATTGGGTTACGGAGTGCCTCAAGGTTCCATCCTCGGGCCCTTATTATTCTCCTTATATATAAATGGATTACTAACCCAAAAAATTGCAGGGACCATATATAGTTTTGCTGATGATACTGCAATACTGTACTCATCTGATTCGTGGCTGAACCTAAAAACAAAAATGGAGTTAGATCTGGCAAAAATCTTCAATTGGTTTAATCACAAGTTACTATCCATAAACTTTGAGAAAACTTTTTACGTACCTTTTGCTAGTTATGAAAACCACTTACCGAATTTTAATACCCTTAGTATAGGTAATGACGCCGTAATACACCAATTAACTCATATAAAATATCTAGGTATTACCATCGACTCTCATTTAAGATGGGATCACCACATTGAATCTATAACTAAAACACTTAGGCTTCTAATTTACAAATTTAAATGTCTAAGTAAAATACTAACACTAAGTCAACTAAAAATTTTGTACCATGCACTAGTAGAATCACGCCTGCAGTATTGCATACTTAGCTGGGGTGCTTGCTCAAATACATACCTTAATAAACTTCAGGTCCTACAAAAAAGAATTCTAAAAATAATCTATAAGAAACCAATACTATACCCCACAGATTTACTTTTTAAAGAAAGTCACATATTTGATCTAAGAAAACTGTACTTCTACAATCTCCTGATCTATACCTACAAACATAAACAGATATTAAAAAACATCGAACACAACTATGACACAAGACAAAAAATAAATAAATTTGTTATTACTAATTATGCCAACAAATTATTAGGCCAAATGTGCTATACTTACCTCTCCCTAAAAATTTATAATAACTTACCAGAATTCTACAAAACTCTTCTATTAACCTTAAACAACTTCAATTTATTTAAAAAATATTTCAAATCCTTCACATTTCAATTAGATAGTTATATAGTCTGCGATTTTATTGAAATCTCTGATATACAAACGCCCTTTTATAATAATTAAATTTGTTTTTATTTTTTCTTTAGAGTATTCTCTTTCTTTAAATTCACGTTTTACATTTTTATATAACTACATGAGATTAAACAGCAATTAATACTAGAATACAAACAGCCATCCCTAATACAACCATAATGGTTTCTAAGGGATAACTGTTTATTTCATTTAAATGTAATATATTATAAAAAATAAATGTAATAACTAAAAATTTTGAAATAAATATTATTATTATTATTATTATTATTACAGGCCCTTCAATTCACCCTCATTCAACTGAAATCAAATTGAAAAGAGGTTGCGTTAATTGGGCAAAAAAAACCTTTATCCAAATGTTTCCCCTTATTAGCTAGGCATACACGAAAAGGATTTTCGAACGATCTGGTCTGGGACCGATCAGTTTTCTGCTCGTTAATGTGCGACAGTCATGATCGGTGAACGATCAGGACTGTGGTATTTCCTCTAGATCTGTACTCTCTACTATCGAGTTATCGTTCCGTTAGTGAGTAACCACGTGTTTTGTGGCGTTTTAGGTTAGGTACCTAGTTGTTTTTATTTTTTTATTGTATACGATACCCAGCGCCTGTTGCATAAGGTCTCAAACAATATTTTTAAAATTTCTCACTACAGGTATGAGTACATCATCTGCATATCCCTGGGTATAATATCCTGCATTGCTGAGCTGTTCCAGGAGCTCGTCAATGACCAAATCCCATAATAGAAGTGCTAAGACTCCTCCGTGTGGGGCATCCTTTGGAAATTGACACCTCCATGATCTCTCACAACAATGTTGCTTCAGCTGTTCGATTGCATAGCATGATTTGTATCCACCTGCATGTGGTGTCTACGCCACGCTTTGCTACAGCTGCGCCCATGGTTCTCAACATTTTTCACACCACTGTCGTTACGATCTGTCCCTCCGTCCGCCAGGATTTTAAAGAAGTATAAAATATCTGATCGGCCGTCCAGACCTCTCGAAATCCGAGAGATTTTACCATTAACTAACGGATTCGTCATCCCACACATCAGATCTACCAGTACGAAGTACGACTAGATATTTACGTTAATGGGTAATTATGGTTTTGGTCCGTGGAACAACAGATTTGTTAGAAGGAATGACAATCCCTTCGAAAATCCAATCTGTGAATGCCTAGCTATTAAAACGAAATGATGACCTTAAATTTGAAATCAATCTGTTTTAAAGATACTATGTCGTATAAAAGTTATGTTTTTTTACAGTTGAAGTTATTTTTTTGACCTACACAGAGTCATCTATTCCATAACTATACGGTATCTTCTGCCTCGACAACTATACCTCTAGGAAGTCATTTAGATGCTTTCTGTGACGCCCAGTCCACCAATGTATAGAATGGATAATCCATAGAATAGCCACGAAGATAACCGATTTGACCCCATTGGATTTATTTTTATGAGATGACCTAAAATGTAAATGTTCATTAACCTTATTTAGAAAACACATTTTGCTCCATCATTTACATCACACTTTTCACTTATTTATTTATGTCTCTTATGCAAAACTTGAATTCAGGATATATTCTCGCTTTGCCATGATGCACATTTCATTCCTGTCAGTTGATATATCGGATGGGACATCCGACCACCAAGCGGGTCGTAATAATATCGAAGAAAACGTTAGAAAGGTCAGGTGTCGACAGAAAATCGTCGGATAATCCCTTTGACACGTTTTCTTTTCCGAGAAATTTCATGAAAGATGGAACAGTTCCTGACCAAAATTCCATCACGAAATTGTATCAAAAGAAATATTTTCTACGTCTTATGACACTTATTTCGTACGTTTTTATATCGTATTCCCTGCAGGAAAGGGGAATAAAATCGAACTTGTTCTGCCAGTAGTGCACTCGAAAGGTAATAATGTATATCTATTTCTCCTGAGAAAAATAGTTATTTATTTGTATTTAATACGGTAAATATCTTTTTCTTTTTAGAAAAGAAATCCTGTCTAGTGATAGAAAATTCCATAACAGGTTGGCCTATAAGATGCTTTAGCATATTTTACGAATAGTTTCATCAGCATTTTAGGGCAACTTGAACTATCAAAAAAATAAAACAATTTTTATGCTATTTTCCTAATTTTATTTATTAACAGAATTAATGAAATTAAATATACAATTTGTTAATCTTTTTCAATTCAATCCAACAAACGTGATAATAAGTTTAAGTTAGAAAACGAATAAGGAATTTAATTTATCAGATTCGACATCCTAAGACCGGTTTCTGCCTTTCGGCTTCGTCAGTTAGGCTTTTTGAATCCAATAAATAAAATTCCAAACTCGTACAAGTCAATAGCTATATCAGCTATAAGATAAAATTTTTAGATGTGCTGCCATCTATGATTAGAAGAGAGTATTGACAATTACTAAAAGCAAAAAATTCCCGGTGTATTGGGGTTGCATACACAATTTGCATTGTGTGTTGCAAAGCTTTTATTTGACTGATTCTAGTCAAAATGTCACTTTCTTCTTTCGTATCCCTTATCAGTCAAATAAAAGCTTTGCAACACACAATGCAAATTGTGTATGCAACCCCAATACACCGGGAATTTTTTGCTTTTAGTAATTGTCAATACTCTCTTCTAATCATAGATGGCAGCACATCTAAAAATTTTATCTTATAGCGGATATAGCTATTGACTTGTACGAGTTTGGAATTTTATTTATTGGATTCGAAAAGCCTAACTGACGAAGCCGAAAGGCAGAAACCGGTCTTACGATATCGAATCTGATAAATTAAATTCCTTACTCGTTTGCTAACTTTGTATTAATCTCTGAAAGGGATACGAAAGAAGAGAGTGACATTTTGACTAGAATCAGTCAAATAAAAGCTTTGCAACACACAATGCAAATTGTGTATGCAACACCAATACACCGGGAATTTTTTGCTTTTAGTAATTGTCAATACTCTCTTCTAATCGTAGATGGCAGCACATCTGAAAAGTTTAAGTTAGGTTAAACTGTGAAACAATGAAGGCATAAGGCGACTTGATGGGTAAGTTAAAGTGTTTACACTGCAATGGGATAGATGGAGACACATTGACAATGTAAATTAAATGGATTTTCATTATTGTATATGGAGTATAAAATTCAGAAATCTTTACGCATGATAGATTCGTTCTCAATATATTGATACGTTTTATTTTGGTGTGGTTAATTATATTTAAAGAAATCTTTTTTAATTTTAATTGTCCACGTTTGGATAAAATATCTCTACCTTATTTTTTTATATGCGTTTTCGAGGATGCTGAACACGATGGTGGTATCAGAATTTCTCTTTTCGCCAGCCGAACCCCATAAAACGGCCAAAAACTACCAGACGTTTTGCCGTTGATATAAAAAATAAAAAAAACACCCCTTTCGGAGGTGAGTCTTGGCCTGTGGAGGGGTTGGTGATGGTCGGAAGTAATCTTCAACATTACCACCGTGCTCAGCATCCTCGAAAACGGGGGGCAAGACGTTTTTTGACAGGGAAATGATTTGCTGTCCGTTTAACCCTTTATGTCGATTTTCGTTTTTGGAGTCTAGGAAGTTTATTTTAAAAATATCAAAGGAACTTTTTTATTGAAATTATGTAGGTTTTAATCCTGATGTGTCAAATTTTGTATACAACCTCTCATATCTTCTTACCTTAATTGGTACTCAATTCCAACTGGAGTAGCTACAAAATCCGCCTTGGTAGTCAACATATAAACACACTGTAAATAATTTGCAGCATTTTTGTTATTGCAGAAAATGTGGTTTTATTTATTGTCTGCGAAATTAAATCCCTAACATTCATTTCGACATCAAAGCGTCATTCGGGGTGAATTATCCGAAATAAACTCCAAAAGCCAGATTTTGGCAAAATCTGTTTGGGAGGCTGCGGTGCAGGATGTCTATAATGGATACGAAAAATCTTATCAAAGGAGAAAACGCGCTCGAGCTTAAACTGATCGTTTACTGGCGTTTTGATTTTCTGATTTGAAGTGAGAGGTTTTGGGTCATAATAAATTCAGTTCAAAATGCACCACACATGCACAAAGTTTTAGTAATTATTCACAATAGATTAAACACTAATGGTAATGTATCTCCAGGGTGCAATAAAAACTGTAACTATCATTTATTAAAGTAATTATTGACCCGTCCGCTACTGTCAGGAGTATAAGTAACGACTTATTAAAAGACGATAAACCCTTGCAGAACAACATTTAGATGCACGTAAAACGTCAGAAATAGAAATTAGAGACTATGTTTTATTTTCATATAACTAATATTCCTGCGGTGCTCCAGTGCGAATTTAATGATTTCCATGTTTTCCTACAATAATTCTAATGTCGAATATGAATGTCAGTGGATATTAAAACTTTAATGGTGAGAGGGTCGATAAAAATATCTAATATATGTTTGCACGATTCATAAAATTATATTTTCTAATTCTTATTCAAGCTTTTCTAGTTATTTTTATTTTTACTACACATTCAAAATTTTAAAGAAAACACTAAGCTGGCAAACTGCTAATGGGACTGAATTTTTAATGAAAACCCATACACAGTTGAAAATGCGCTGACCTTGCCCTCAACCTTGTGAGAAAACAGTCACCGCATGTTGGATACAGAATACAGAATTGATAATATCCTGCAACCTGCAACTGTGCAGATTCGTTTTGTATATTTATATTGATTTCAGGCGAATGAAAATAGTTCAGATATAATACTTTTTCTTAGAAAGAGTTTAGGAAAGTATAGAAAACTATTCAATAAGATTGGAAAACGTATCTTCTAGTCCTTTTTAGACAGATATTTCGTCATAATCTCACTTGAGAAAACCCGTCTTTGTAGCACAGACAATTTTGTGTAGTGCCGTATCTACATTCTTCAATGGTACACTGATAAAAGTTAAAGATTTAAATAAATTTTGGAAATTAAGTCGCTTATGATATTCACTAGGGGTACAACTAATGATCGTCAGCACTTTAGCTTATTATAGAAATATGTATTGTAATAATATTACTAAATTATTACTACTTTTAATTATTTTGATTTAATTTAATTTTAAATAAAATTTTTAATAAATTTATTCGACTATTATTTGAATTTGGAATTTTAAATAATGTTCTATAATTTATTTTGTTATTTAATTTTAATATTTTTGTTGATACCACCACGACTATGCTCAAATTGATATCTGTAAATCTTTCTAATCTCAGGGATTCTTTAATTGTGAGTTCATGTTCTTATAACTTCCCTTTAATCTATGCTACTGATAGTCTCTGTATTTGGCACAAAATAAAATGTTGTTTCAAAATTTAGAATGAGTTTATTTTAATAGAAAATCCAAATAAATATATACAAAGATCAGAATATTGACTTTAATGAGTTACTTTCACGCCCACACACTCACTCAATGATATCTTATATCTACAAAAAATTTGAAATTTGGCGCAATAAATTTTAATTTAACTAAGGTTGGCACACCCGAAATTCTAAACAGTGATTAATACGTCTATCTTAACCACACAAATGCATACCTCACTCGTTGTTTTTGGTCTGCAGTATGTGATAATTGATTATAATGAATTGATACCTTTGAATATCCTTATTTCTTCTTCTTCTCCCTCGTACAACCAGTGATGTGTTACAACTAGATTTCTAGTTATGTGACGTTTCCACTTTCTGTTGGTTTTTTAATGGATGTATGCCCGATTGATCACGCCATATGAACTTAATATCCAAATGATATCCACAACAAGCCAAATAACTTCCAGGTAAGTTGCTTAAGTATTATTTAATACTAACCACTTACTATTCATAAACAAATTCGCCGTAATAATTGTCCTCCCAGAATATAAATGTACTTTTTCAATATTTATAACTTTTCCTTAATATTTTTTAACTTTTCAAAATTTATTTTCTTAAATTTTTTTTCCTAATCTCTCTTAACCATTTTCTAACTAACTAACTTCCTTTTAAACTTTTTAAATTAAAATATTTTCTTAAATTTCATCTACTAAACTCCTTCTACCATTTTATAAACTAACTACTTTCTTTTATTTTTCGTTGCTAGGTTCCCTTCTGACGTCATGCAGAAACTCTCAAATTATTTCAAAATTTTGATTCTATTATACTTTATTATCAATTTCATGTGTTTTGAATTTCATAATTTTAATTATAACAATTAACATACTTTCCCTTTATATTCTGGTGTCCAATTTTCTACATTTTATCAATTTATAATTTAGTTATCAAAGTTAGTGTCCTGACATTTCATTTTAAATAGTTGTCACAACCCTTATTTTATTTCGCCATACAGGTTGTCCAGATATTATAATTTGTTATAAAGATTGTCCCAAAATAAATTGTTAATAAAATTTTGAATTTTGAATATTATTTAATTTTGGTTTTAAATTTTTAGATTACTATCAGAGCTTTTAAAAAGGATTTTTTTTTATAATAAGGATCCCACATTAAATCAATCCCCTAGGTAAGTTCACCTTTAACGTTTCTCTTTATCTATAAATTACCATTTTGTTTATTTTTCTAAATTCTATTTTAATAATATGATTTCTTTATTTTTAGGTGACGTTCATTTTATTTTACCTGAAGAAATATCGGATTGGGCATAGTCTGGGTATTTATTTTCTTCAATTTATAATTTAATTTTACCTAAATATTATAATTTTGATAATGTTAAATTCCATTTCAGCATATATTGTTCTGATTGCTAAATAAAGTATCGATATAGCGTGACATTTTTAAATATAATGACTATTTTTGCAAAATAAATCATTTTCGACCATTTTTTGAAGAAAGACGCTACCGGCGCCGAGCGTCGCTTTTGAGTTTTATGGTTATTCTTGTAAATCTAAACGAAAAAACCATTATCAATCATATTTGTAAAAAAGACGCTGACGACGCTTGTAGCAATTTTTTAATGTAACGGTTATATTTGCAAGAGGTGAAATAAAACACTTGCGACTCTTTTTGGAAAAAAATGCTACCGAAACTGGTCGTTTTTTAAAATTTACTTGGTATACTCAAAAATTTAGACGAAATAAACCATCTGCAATAATTTTTATGCGCCGAGTAAAACAATTTTTTAATTTATTGGTTTTTTTACCCATACCGGTTCTTTTTGTAATTAAACAAAATAAACTAATTTTAAAAATAATCTTTAAATCTGGAAAAAATACGCCGAGCGTCGATATGCGTTATCGTATGCCTTTTTATAGCAAAATTTATGTCCTGTACCCTTTATTTAATTAGAGAAGATTTCATGCCGAGGCTTCGATGGAAAATTTTATCAAACAAAAGCCTCTTAAATTCATCCGAAATACATCCTCAGGGACATAATTAAAGTAATGCAAATAAAACTTTCTAATCCAACATCTACAAATAGCATTGAATCTATAAATACTTTCGTTATGCCAATTTTACTAATAGATTCTTTTATTCCGAACTAAAAGACATCCACTAAAGCTAACTCGAAAGGATTTGGAAACAGAAAAGAAGTAATTGGATACTTTTGACGTTAATTCGATCATTTGAATTCAAATAGTTTCTTGGTTAAGTCTGATATCTGGCTACGATTGTCTTGGAGACAGCCATTCAGGATTTACTGCTGAAACTAAAACTATTTTACAAATGAGTTTAGATCCAAGTTTAAAGGTCAAAAAAGCTTTTTTATACTTAGAGATGGGTCATTCTCCGTAAAAGGCGAAAAATGAGATGTGAAAATAAAAAAAAATACAAAGTAGTAAAATGATCTATTTTGTAGATTAAAGTATGTCTAATGTTAATAGAATCCTCTGTTATTGTTGGCAACGAATAACTAGATAAGATTTTTGAAATATTTGGGTTTTAAAAAAACCACTTGTTACGGTAATGATGATTCTTTACTACGGAGTTGATAAAAGTTAACGTATTTCTGAATAATATTAATCTCTATGTAACAATTCGTAAATAATAATATATATTTTTTATATTAACCAATTATTAGCCATAAACAATACTTATAAAGACAGAATTATTGTTATTATTTAACTATTTAGGCAAAAACCTCGGAGATGATTTTAATCCTATTCGGAGTTGACGAAATGAAAAACAAATTTTATATTCAAAATGTAAGTATTTTTTATTATTATTATTAATACAAAATAATAAAAAACAAAAAATAAAACTAAAAATATTTATTCTTTGGCACGAACGTAATGCATTACTTGCATTATTAGAGAGTTGAAGTAAACACAGTACGTAAACCGTTACGTAGAAAATACCGTACGAAATATAACGTAATAAAGTTGTATGAAATTTGAGTTGAAGTGTTCATGTACGTACGTAAAGTAGATGTCAACTGTCAACCGTTAATTAATTTGGTCTGTATTTTGTTTTTATGTTGTTTTCTGTGAGCAGAAAGTCGAAAAGACAAAATTAAAAAACTTTTTAATAAAATAAGAGGTTTTACTATGTCCATTAAGGAGAGTATTTGAAGTACAAAGCTACTAATGAGTTATAGAAATGAAAAACAAAATAATATATATATTGGAATTGGATTTCTTGAAATTCTACTAAAATAGAAGATACATTTTATGGTAAGCACGTCTTTATACATGTTCCATTAGGCTCTATTTATTTCATACTTTGATTTCATTTAAGATGGAAGCTATTATTGATGCAGCACAACTTGGGGATTCAGATTTCGAAGAAGATGAAATGGATGAGGTAATCTTGCTACATATATGCAACAATGATCCTGTTGGGAATCGAGCAGAGCTTTATGGGCGATTGAGCCTCCACACAACTGGAACAATATTTGGGAAATTTAATGTTCTGTTCAGCACACAAAGATTTTCAAAATCCATCGTGCTGATTAAATTTTAGTAAATGTACCTAGATTGATTTTTGTAAAGTTAGTATCGCAATATTAAAGTAGCATACCTTTTATCAAGCAAAAACAACTTTAATGTTTGTTTTATTACCAATATTTTGTTTGCATTTTTTGCTAGTTTTAAGATGTAAAAAGCGCCATCAACTAAATTTAGTTGAACATTTCTACACTTTGTAAATGCAATTTTATTGAGTATATTTTCTAAAAATGTTTTATTCGTTGTTTTGTAGTTTTAGAGATAAATATTCTGTAATATGGTTTTGTTATTGTTATTGTGATTAATAAATAAATATTTATATAATAAAAATGTTTTAACTTGAAAGTTTTTTATTATCTTACTGAAATATGAGAAATAACCTTTAGAAACATAATAAGCGAATATTTAGTAACTTCTATAGGAATTTCTCAACCGAATGTAATCTAATAACAGAAAAATAAAGAAATTCTTTTGAGAACTTCTAAATCACACTTAAATTCCTAAATTATATAAATCAAATGAAACAAAAACGAATATTTAGTAACTTCTTGAGTGACCCTTAACACCATGTTATTTATATATAAAATGATTAATCAACTATAGCGCTTCAACTTGTAAATAATTGTAGGTTTGTTAAAGACATATAAATATTCCACAAGATCAAGAAACAATTTTTATGTAGATAGAGTAAGCACTAGTTATATAGTCAGAATAGTCTGTTTTATAAGGGATTAAAGCAATACAATGAATTGCCTGATTTTATTAAAAACTGCAATAATTTAATGAGCTTTAAAAGAACATGTAGGTTGTAAATATAAGTATATAACTATTTATTTTTGTTACATTTTTTTTTTGTAAACCTAAACGTAAAAATAATACTAGCCAAGAGCTAAATTAAAGGATTGTTATTATTATTACTTCTATAGGAATTTCTCAACAGAATGTAATCTAATAAAAAATACTAAACAAAAGAAATAAAGAGTCTTTTTGAAGTTATGAATAATTTACTTTAAGTCCAAATTCAAAATTGGGACATTCGCCATTTATCGGTGTCACTCGTATAATCTTCGTTTAACGTACGTAGATTTTTACGGTATCCGTGAGAGAACGCAAGGTTACGTACGTACGCAATCCTATTTTTCACGTAAACGCTATTTCCAGACAAATGCGCAGGCGTAGATGTCAATTCGGCTCCTAACGTTTACGTACTTGGCACAACTTCAACTCTCTATTATAAAAATACTGACAGTATTTAACAAAACTAAAATTGAACGTATTTGAACAACAGAACTAAAACTAAAAATATTTTAGTCTTTGGAACTAAACGTAACTGACATTATTTTTTGCATTATTATAATTGCTTACAGTATTTATCAAAACTAAAATTAAACGTGTAACGATTGCGGCTGATATCAGCCTGTGGAAGTATGCCTTCAATATCTGATTTACCGATTGCACATGAATCTTCAATATCAGGTAATACGAAAATAAAACTGTTGCTTTTTCTTCTTAAAAATTTCGCAATGATAGTTCCAGTCTGGCCCATTTCCAAAATAGTAGCAACATAATACTTTAAACTTTTCTTGCCTGGCAACTTCACTAGGACAAAGTTATTCTTTTTAGGTTGATCTTCACTAAGAGTTCTCTCTGGGGACGCTTCTACCTCCGGCTCCGAATCAGAGTCACATTTTCTAAATAAACATTCTTCATTTAATGTATCATTTTCATTGCAGCAAATAGTTTTAAATAATGTTTCAATACAATTTACATTCACTATATTCAATATTTTTAATTTTTTTATAAGTAAGTTGCCATTCTCACATTTCAAACATAAACATGTGTCTCTTTTGTTGACATTTTGGTGGACAATCCAAAATGGCCTAAGTTTGCAAAATGTGGAATAAGAGACAAAACATTTATGTTGAGTTATAAATGCTTTGTAAATGATACGTAACGGCTTGTTTAAGTACCGTTTTTGTTTTTTCAACTTATTACGAGTTATTGTATCTCTCTTCCCTGGACAAAGTTTGCTGTATTCGTCTCTCTCCAGAAAAGCTATTATCTCGTCTTTGACTCTATGATAGATTTTTTTTGTTTTTTCCATGTCTCTAGTTTTGGATTGTTTAACTATGCTACTTACGAAATTTAATTGATTCAAGCATTTGTATTTCCTCACAACGTTTCCCGTTAACACTTGTTGAAACATAGACTTACGGTTGTGGTTCCCACGTCTTTTATAATTTACTTTTATTTGTTCCAGTTAAATATTAGTTTTTTTTTCACTTCTCTCGGAACTATATGGCCTTTTAATACTTTTTCTACACTACTTTTGGGACTTACTTTTCTTATTTTTGTTTGCTTCAGTCTGTGATATTTCATTTTGTATTTATGAAATTTCGCTTTCATTATTTCATAATTTTTACTTAGTTTTTTTAATGTTCTGTAAACTTTTGCCCGATCTTTTCTTACTTTTTTCCTTCCGCGTATCGAAGCCCTACTAGGACCCGCGATTTGGGGTATTGGAGTAGAGGGAGGAGTGCATTCTTCGATAAATCTACGTGTTTGCTGTTTTTTTTCTTTTTTATTATCCCTATATTTTTTGGAACATACCTTCCAAGACTTCCTCTTCATTCTTTGCTCTCTTGCTGTAAGGGAAGTAATATTTTTTATTTTACCTTCCTCTTTTCTTTTACGATATCTTGACCTTTCACTCTCCTTTTCTTTCTCATGGCTTTCTGGATTTTTCTTCAATTTTTCTCTTCTCAACCTTTGTAATTCGGTTTTTCTTCTTCGTTTTTCTTCCGCATTAGCTTTTGCCATAGAATAGGTGAATAAATTTTTAGATGTTTCATTTAAATCTGTGATATAAGTCGGCCGAATAATCATTTCCGAAGTAAGACATCATTACCGAAGCCTATTAAGACTTCGGGGATGATGGCCTCGGAAAAGATGTTATTGAACATTTTTTAAAATTATTAGAAATCTGTTCAAATTATACCAAATATAATTATTCCAGGTAAAAGTATCAGTCATAACAAATCGAGCAAACTAAAAATATTACGAAAAAACCAAAATTTGATACTACTTTCAAATATCTACGGAAATGATGTATAATAAATGTACGCACCTGCTTTGTGAAATATAAAAACACTTTCACTGTTTCCACTAAAAAACGTGCTTTTCCAATGGATGTCTACGTGTAACTGAGGCATAAATAGTTTTAGTTTTAGTCGTACCAAACCGAAACATCAACAAGGTTGCCAATTATGGCGCTTTTTATGTGGTGCTTCGGAAATGACTCAGAATGTAGTAACATATTATTTTACCAATATTAAACTTATAAAAATTATAATGTTTCTAATAAATTACGAATTTTGATCAATATAACTATAGGCCTCGATAATGAGACAGTAAATTTAAAAATTGATTAGAAACTTTTCAAATTAAAGGAATAAATGCAACAAATCTTGTGCTAGTAACAGCCTCGGAATATGATAAAAGTCACATTAAATAAAAATTATAAAATAATGACAATGGATTCTTAAAATTCTTTTTTAGGAATAATTATTGAGCTTAAATTTGCAACAAAAGACATGTAAAATCGTTAATCTGTTCGCTGTAATACAGAAGTAACAAGGTTTTCTACCTTTCTGGGAGAATGACCCAGATGTACTTTTTAAACTTGGGATTTAAATAATAATTTTATTAAAGGTAGAAATACTAACATCTTCTGCAATATAAAATGAACAAATTCCCATTATAAATTCGTGGAACTTTCCAATAATAATTCTTTAAAGTTTCAACAAACTATATTGCTTTTCAAAAGTTAGTCTCAACAAAATTATAATTTGATGTTGACCTACAAATATCCCGTAAATTAGGACTGTAACCAAACGGCTGAAAATATGTTGAAAAATTGTGTGTAATAAATTATGTATATCCGCATTTCAAGCATGAATTGACAAATAGCGGAAACTGAAAAATCCGACTAAACTAAATTTACCGTAGTAAAATCTAGAGTATAATAACAAAAAAAATTGATACTAAAATCGCGTAAAATTTAGACTACAAATATTTCTCGTAAATAATTTTGTTAAAAAAAAAATTTCCGCAAATCGGTAGGAAATTTTGAAAACTCTTAAAGAAAAAGTCAAGATTTCCTTATAGTTGTTAGTGTTCTACATAAATGATTGAAAACACGTTGTTTATAAGGAATTAATTTTATATTTTGAAAACCTCAATGCATTGCAGAATACATTTTAAATTTTGTTTGTTATATTTAGGGCCAGTCTTTTCACCTATAGATAGATAAGCTTTAACCGTCAGATAACTATTCTACAGATAAATTAACTAGAACTCGTTATCTAAGGGATAACTGATACGAGTCTTTTCATCTCGAGATGTACCAATGGTCACTCTCACAGTGAAATCTAGCCAACTGAAATAACACCGAAGGAAGAGAAACAAAGATAAAAGTGTCATGTGTTAGTAAGAGAAAGAGAACATCGCAAAGATGTTCTATAAATCAAAATAACATTGCTGACGGCCGTAGTTGTTATTACTTTACTTTAAGAGAGGGCACCACGGTAAGGTTCATTTGTAGAGCGTGATAAATAGACGTTAGTTATTTGTTTGGGTAGATTTTAGTAAATAAAAAAACTTTAGAAAAAATGTAATTTGTTTTATATTAAAAAAATATATATATATATATATATATATATATATATATATATATATATATATATATATATATATATATATATATATATACAGTTTTAATCATCATAATCACGTTGATACAACAAAAAGCTAATATTTATATAGATATATAGATTCTTTATTGAAGTAAAAAAACTGCAGTATCTATGGGTATACAAAATTTATAGGTAATTGTTAAATTTGGAAAATTTTGTTAAAAAGGCACTTTAATATCATGGATCATAAATAAAGTGTATACTGGAATATTTAAATTTGAATCAACGAAAAAAATAGTTAAAAATTACATATTTCAGTTAACTTGATTCAATAATTCTTGGAAATAATCTATAAATGTTGTCCGAGCATTTTCATTATTTTCTTCACCATCATTAAACTCTCTAAGATCTTCCAGAACAAATTCATTTTCTTCAAAATCATTCTCATTTTGATCAATTGCAATATGTAAATGTTATTCCACTCATTGAAATGTTCTCTTCTTGATCTAACATTGTAGTCTTGTTCACGATTTAATGCTTCTGTGTCGTCAATTAGTCCAACATCAACAAACATCTCAAAATCTTATAATAAATCCATTTTGTTTAAATAATTTTGTTGTAGAATGACAACAGTTTTCACTTTAGTTTGTAAAACACCACTTATGTCTTTAATTCCGAACTTAAAAGCAATATTTTAGTCTTTAATAATCACTATTTAATTACTTATCTCAAATAAGAATAATAATGAAGTTTCTGTTAGGTTATGTTATGTTGACAATTCGCCCCTCAATTTCATTCAGTGCGCATGCTCTTGGGTTTTAACTGGTAGATAAATTCACTATCCGCCACATAAACCACCAGATAGCTTATCCTGGGGATAAGGGTACTTTAACCGGTAGATAGCGCTATCTGAAGGTGTTATCCCTCAGTTAAAATTTATCCTTAGGATAAACTACTTTAACCGAAGGTGAACAGACTGGCCCTTACCACAGTAGATACAGTAGTTCCACTTAGCGTCGGCACCTTTGATATTGGTGTCCAGCAGTTTCATTTTTTATATTCGCACTGGTATTGACACTATTGACAGTAATGGCATTTCTCCCCGCCACGATCCCTAACAATGCTCATATATACATTGCTCGATATATCAATTATTGATATAAACTGCTCGCTAAAATTCAGGCTATGCAAATAAGGTTGGAAACATGGAAAAGTAGTAAAAATTAATTATGCAGTTTTCAATGAGGTAAAATTCATTTAATCGGATGCACCCGAGATAAAAAAAAATGTTTGGTGATTCTTACGTATTTTTGTCTCCTGAACACGAATTTGAAGTCAAAAAGCAGAGGTCTCGAATGCTTTTTGAGATATAGGCCCGAAAAGTATGAAAACTTGTTTCTAATCTCACGATTATCTTTATTGCCACACTTATATTAACTTCATATGTACGTGTATTAGTACAAATTTGAACCATTTCTAGTCGAGTTGAGATTTGGCATATATTTTTATATGAACAAAAAATGAGTTTTATGATTATGGGTCGATGTTATCAAACGTGGTTTAAAGGAGTTTTTGGGAATGGAGTTTCTGCCAAAATTCAATATGGCAAATACAAAATTGTGGTTGAGTTGTGAGTCGCAACTCCTGGCTAATGCGCGTTGAAAACTTACAACCAGAAATTGGCCGAAGTGGAATTACTGTATCTACTGTGGTAAGGGCACAGTAGATACAGTAATTCCACTTCGGCCAATTTCTGGTTGTAAGTTTTCAACGCGCATTAGCCAGGAGTTGCGACTCCTGGCTAATGCGCAAACGACGAGTTTAAGAACGACCGGCACTCTTCCATAGTTGCGGGATTTAAAAAGTTTCATCCAATCTACTGTGTAATATATTAGAAGTTAAAGACAATTAAAGATTGAATTTTATTGAATTGAATTTAAGTTACAAATTACAAATTATTACAAATTACAAATTATTACAAAAGAAAATTACAAATTACAAAAGAAAAATTACAAAAGAAATATTGTAGAACAAAATTACAAAATATGTCGAAATTAAAGAATAATTTATAAATTTAATTTACAATAGAATGAGATGTGTAAAAGTTTTTCAAAACATTGCACCCTAAGTGACCAAACACTTGTATTAGTGCAATCATCTGGAAGAGAAATATCAAAATAAATGCATAACATGCAGTTTACATAAATAATATACAATGACAATAAATGGAGGTTAATCCAAGAGAAAAAAAAATACGATTGAAAGCATAATGTGGCTAGAAGTTTTTGAAACTCGAAATATTTTTGGTAAATAAATATTTTTATTTCATTTACAAAATTAGTTACTCTAGAAATTTGTCGAATAGTCAGTGGTAATAAATTTGAAGCTTTTGGTAAGATGAATGTTACAAATCGATGACAGATATTTTGGAAATTTTTTGGAATATTTAGACGTTTATCCGTCGTACCCCTTGTGTTATATTCATGAGTGTTATAAACATTTCATAAAGCAGTCTCTTATTTCATCAAATTCTGGTTTTAGGATATTTTATCAATGAGGCGTCAATCCCTATGTATGTTCCACTTATTTCATTGAAAAGTGATCATTTCTACAGGTTTTAGCGGTCACGAATAGCATAAGCCAGTGGCGTGTTTTAATGAAAATTTTAGGGAACTAAATCTTATTTGCCTATCTAAATCATATCACACAGTACACATTCACACAAATGTCCATTTATACAGGGTGTTTCATAGTTAAACCGACATACGTTAACTGTAAAACTGTAAAATAACCTTGGTTAATCGGTCTAACGCCTTTAATAACCGAGATACGGGGTGTTTCATCCATTTCGGCCAATATTTTGATAAGCCGTAACTTTACAACACCCTGTAGATTGCTCTTATACTTGGTACAGGTATAGTGTGTTAATAGCCCAATCCTATAATGTAAGAACTACAATTAAAATCCAGATCCGGATTAAAAAGAATTTCCAAAATTTGAAAATCCCCAAAACAACACCTTGTATGATACCTGTACCAACTATGAAAGAAATCTACCAGGTATTTCGAAAGTTACTGCTTGTGAAAATGAAAAAAATGCATTTGATGTAATTTGACGTTAAAACTCCAGTAGCAGAATGGGATGTGCACTTAAAAAAATTTTTCACTTTAACTCATTTTTTTCCGTTCTTTTCAAATATCCGTCCCAATTTTAAAAAAATCAGATATACAGGGTGTTGTTTTGGGGATTTTCAAATTTTATAAATTCTTCTTAATCCGGATCTGGATTTTAATTGTATTCTTACACTACAGGATTAGGCTATTAACACACTATACCTGTTCCAAGTATGAGAGAAATCTACAGGGTGGTTCTAAAGTTACGGCTTATCAAAATATTGGCCGAAATGGATAAAACACCCCGTATCTCGGTTATTAAAGGCGTTAGACCAATTAACCAAGGTTATTTCGAATCGCCTAAGTTCCCTCTATTTACAGTTAACGTATGTCGGTTTAATTATGAAACACCCTGTATTAACATTTTAATATAACATAACATTAGTTAAAATTAACATGCTAAAAACTCTTCTATAGAGTAAAAGGCCTTACCTGCAGGAAACTGGAACAGCATGAATTTGAACTTAAAAACATATTTATTTTCAAGTTCTTTTTTGATAAAACTGTTGTTTCGGAGATTTTTAATTTTGAATGTCTGATTAAATAGTCCTTCTAACAATAGTTATACTATAGTTATACTACCCAGGTTTAGCCAAGTATTTGTTCCAGCTGGAGCAGGGCCGGATCAAAAGGTGTGGAGGCTCTGGGGCAACAAAAGAGTGGAGGCCCCTAATTATTTTTCGAACAAATTAAACAATTTTTTTTCTTTCAGGTGTTTCAATAATTTATTGCGGAACAAATTAACAGAATATAACAATATACCAAATACAAGAAATAAATCTAATTAAATCACAGAAAAAGTGGGAGAACTGCTCTTCCGTTGTTAATTTTGCAGCCCCGTTTGCCCTTCCTTAGATCCGTCCCTGAGCTAGTGTTTTACGACTTAAGTCTTAACTAGGTTTGTGACAATTCTACAATAGCATCTCGAATTTTGATAATTTAACAATTCACATTGGCAACATTGCAATATGAAAACATTTTTAATTGTGTTGCTCAATTTATTATTTCATTCGTTTTCGTTTGTATTATTTGGTGGTGTTTTCTGTTTGTTTTGTGCCAAATAGTAAAAGCGAAATGTCTACAGTTGTTGGTGATGTTGGGCTTAAAAAACCATGTACAATTTGTGTAGTATGTCGAAGCAATTCGAGGGAAAATCCCCAATTAAGTTTTTTTAGGTTTCCCAAAGATGATACAAGGTGAGTAATTTCTGAAACAATATTGAACTTCTTTACTAACTGAAGATATTTTTTATAGATGTGCTAAATATTTTAATATATCCAATACATTCTATGATCGTTCTCAGAATATTTGCTTAGGAATATTCTGCAAAAAGAACATAGGTATCTTGTGAGGATATTCTGGGAATATCCTTTGCTGTGTGGGTGTCTGTCTGTTATTGTAAATTATAGTTTTAAGCTTGTAATAATTGTAATGTTTTGTGACGAGTGTAAAATTCTTGTAATTTTATATTAATAAATATCTATATCTATCTATCTATGTTTTTATTAGATGTCATGCATTCTTGGTTCTTGTTTTCTTAAAAAAAAATTATATTGACTATGTACATTGTATGCAATAAATTTCTTTCTTATATATTAGGAATGTGAAATGCCAACTGAAATGGGAAAAAAAATTTTTTCGTAATAATCTCTTGCATTTTTTTTAACAACGAATATAAAATGGCTGTATTAACTTTTTTAAACAGAATCAAACTATATAAGCACACAACTCAACCACAATTTTGTATTTGCCATATTGAATTTTGGCAGAAACTCCATTCCCAAAAACTCCTTTAAACCACGTTTGAGTAGCATCGACCCATAATCATAAAACTCATTTTTTGTTCATATAAAAATATATGCCAAATCTCAACTCGACTAGAAATGGTTCAAATTTGTACTAATAAACATACATATGAAGTTAATATAAGTGTGGCAATAAAGATAATCGTGAGATTAGAAACAAGTTTTCATAATTTTCGGGCCTAGATCTCAAAAAGCATTCGAGACTTCCGCTTTTTGACTTCAAATTCGTGTTCAGGAGACAAAAATACGTAAGAATCACCATTTTTTTTATCTCGGGTGCATCCGATTAAATGAATTTTACCTCATTGAAAACTGCATAATTAATTTTTACTACTTTTCCATGTTTCCAACCTTATTTGCATAGACTGAATTTTAGCGAGCAGTTTATATCAATAATTGATATATCGAGCAGTGTATATATGAGCATTGTTAGGGATCGTGGCGGGGAGAAATGTCATTACTGTCAATAGTGTCAATACCGAATATAAAAAATGAAACTGCTGGACACCAATATCAAAGGTGCCGACGCTAAGTGGAACTACTGTATCTACTGTGCCCTTACACTCATTTGATAGTTAGTATAGTATATTCGAACTTTAAGACAACAAGAAAGGAGGATGCCGCCAAGTTAAAAAAATGGACAAAAAAGGATTACTTCCACATATAAACTTCGCTACTTTTCCTTTATTTCTTTCAGTGTGGCGTACATGTAAAATTTTTTTGGGTAATAAATATTCCAATACATCACTGTGATGGCAAAAGCATTCGATTTGTGAAATGTGTAATATTGTGTATATTATAATGGTATGTGATTTTTCTTTTTATATTTATTATTAGATTTTTTTATTTAATTTACCTTCTTCCGTAAATTTAGACAGAACGTGTTTTATAAATATTGTTATTGTAGTTGGGCGCCATCTGTCTTATTACATAGGAAATTAAAGCCAATATCTATCTCAGGTTCTAGGGTTCTCTAAGAGGTTAGATTTTTATAAAATCAATCACAACGAACGCAATGAAAAATTATAAACATTTATTAAAGGAAAAAAAATTAACGATAAACTTTATCTGTACAGGAACAATTGTTTGGTGTAATACGGTAAGTGTAGTTTTTATAAAAATAACATTTGCAAGTGTGATACGAAATTTTCTTAAACTTCTTACCTTACCACTTTCTAACCTAACATAATTAAACTTTTATAAGGTTAGATTGTTTTCAATCTAACTTTATTATTATGGCCTTTTATAGTTTAAACTTTTTAAATATCGATATTTAGTAATTAAAATTGTACCTTTTATTCAATTTAAGCTTTTCGTTCTTATTTTAGTTGTTCAAAATAAATGGGATTCTTTAAAATCGTTTTTACAGCTGGGACTGGAGATGTCCTAACAGGAACACAGGATAGGATGGATAATTTTGGATAAAGTCACCTTTTTCAGATTGTTGTTCTTCTTTTTTATCCTTTTTTAACCTCACTTTTTCTCTGACAGGTAACAATTTTTTCTTCTTAAATCGCGTTGCTTTGGGTTTTTCTTTTGTTTTTATGATACGGAGCGACGTGAACTCTTCAAAAGATTTTGGTAAAAAGCCTCACTTTGACACACGAAATGCTTTTTATAAAGTACAATGTCACAGCTTCCTAGATGAAAATTTTTTAACCTAAATTTTTACAAAATTAAAAAAATTATTGATTTTATTGCAAATTTTGACTAATAACATCTTATTCTATAGATTAAAAGAAAATTTTTGATATACTTTTTATATCATTTCGAATTATATTAACTATGTACAAAGACACTTTTTGTTCGTCATGATTGATTTTCTAAATATCATTAAACTTCATTATTGTTGTACTTTTTTGCTATATTTCTTTAATTTTATAAATCCTAAACTCTTTTTCGTTTAATTTACCATCGTTTCGTTTAACTTAAAAACTAATTATGTTGAATTCTTATTAGATTGAGTTTTTAACTTTTAACTTTTAACTTTTATAAGTAATATTTTCTTCCTGTCTAAGTTATACGTTCAAAAAAAAGGCTTTATATTCAATACCATTACAATATGTATATATCACCAGCTGCCTGGTAGCGTTAAAAGAAATAATAGTTAATTAACTCATGGCTGTAAATATTTCAATTTACTCATATTAGGTACATGTATTATCTAGTTTTCGGTGTATGTAGTTTCTTCACACTTTAATTTACGTTTGCGTTTAGCTTAAAACGGCTGTTTGAGTAATGTATATGTAAACGTTATTTCCGTAATTATTGATTATTGAGTAGTAAAGTTAGATAAATGAGATACAACTTAAAATATCAAGTTTAGCATGACAATTAAAAAATATCTCCCGTTTTTTCCATATTCGTGCGGAAAGTTCCATTTTATAGGACGGACAAAGGATTTTACAGGATAGAGTTGGACATTACCCTTAATTTTCTTTTACATATAGCTCAATGACAAACTAAAATATACTAAAACATTTCTGTGAAAGGTAACCAATTGTAATTTTACACATCATAAACTTTAATAATAGTCTATTAATGAAATACTCAACTAAATTTAATTTTCCCCCGCACGCCTATGTCGCCCTATTTGAGTGTGACGCCGCAGCGCCGGCGACCTTAAAGAGAAATGCAGTCATAAATCCCATAACTTCTTTCTTCAAAGTAAGCGGAGCGCTTCGGTCTCAGCGGTACCCTTGATGGTGTGTTCCTTTCTTTCTGACTTTCTGACTTATTACGTACAATTATTGAACATTGGAGGAACATTATTAGAACTATGAGAAACATTTTGGACAAAATGCGGGGTACTAGGGTTATTTTGTTGAACATCTTGTACTGTGAAAATTTTATTTGCCACCTTACCTTATTGTTAAGAGATTCTTCAATATATCCTTCAGCAACGTTTGATGACTTCCATCCGCCATGCCTCTTTAAACTAGTTATATCGGACCCCTATCAAGTTAGCAAAAAAATCGATGAAACCTATTCCAATAATTGTCGAACAATTGTCGAGAATTTGTCGTGAACGAAAAAAATTTGTCGCGCTCTTAGTTTTTTTTCTAGGGGGTGGCTCTGCTAACTTAATATTAACCCTTACAGACCATGTACTCACAATTGTGCGTACTATATGAAACTACTATTTACGGGTCAAAATGTCACGTGAGATCGTTTAAACCCGAATCAGTCGATTGTGTGAGATGTTGCTAAGCTCATAAAAATCGCGCCAAACATTAGTTTGCAACTTACATCTTCATAACGTGGTTACAAAAAAAGTGAATTTCGCTACAATGATATCCAGAGGTACGTAATAATGATTTTATCAATTTTAATGTGCTTTTTGAAGTTTAAATATATAAGTGACATTAAAGAAGTGTTACTACTATGATTTATCTAAAAATAAGAAAAAAAACATGTGATGTTAGGGGAGACAGGAGCAGTTAGAAACTGATGTCACAATTGTGTATTCTAGGTTTCAACCACTATATGCTAGGCTACAAATAAGGTAGAACATTATTTTATTTCTGTTGCAGGGTCGAAATCTAAAATTGACTTAGAAACGCTAAGAGCTAACCCAGACTCAATTTATGAATTATTGGATGACTTAGATTCAGAATTCAAGTTTGAAGATGATGATTGGAACCCTCCAACCAACCCTTTCGGCTCTAATTATGAATCACAACAGAGTGATTCAGATAGGGAAAATTTGGAAGACAATAAAGTGGCTTCTACAAGCCAAGAATCAAGTGCTGGTTCTAAAAACAAACGTATGAAGAAAGAACCACCATTTGTTTGGAAAAAAGGCAAATTTATAGATGCAAAAGTACCAGATACAATTATTACTGAAGTAAAAGCCGTTCGCGCATGCGATGTAACAAATGCAACGTATATTTATGTTTTAGCAAAAAACAAAATTGTTTCATGTTGTTCCACACTCAATCATTTTGTTTTACATTTTTCAATTAGTTTATTTTGTATTTTAAAGAATGTTAATTGGTTCGTAAACAAAATAAATAATAAAATGTTTAAATTTTGACTTAATAACATACATGTTTTTTATACTCCTTAGGTCCCAACTTACACAATTGTGACATGTCACAATTGTGAGGGTACACACAATTGTGAGTATCCTGAAATTCGTCCTTTGAATCATAGAAAAATTCTGAAAAAAATTTGTTGTCTTTCTGGAGACTGTCCTTATAAGAAATTAACATGCAATCCTTTTTCCGGTGTTGCGCCTTAGTCCGGGTCTGTAAGGGTTAAGTAAGCAGACAAATAAACATCAAATATTATCACAATTGTTATGAATAATTATCGAAGTCCATCTGATGTAAAAAAAAAATGAAAAAAATCCATTCATTATGGGATATATATACCTTTTTCTTGGGATTTCCTGGTTTCTGGGGAAAATTCTCATTTTTGGCAACAGCGCATTTGTATAATGATCTTTTACGGTTCTTTTTCGCGTCATTATTGACAAATATAAAGTTTTTTATGAAACCACCAATTTCCCAAAAGCAAAAATACTACATTTTGACAGTAATACACACATAACTTTGTTGATTTATTATTTGTTCATCCAGAAATGAACTGAACAATTGTCGAACGGCCGAAATATTAAGTTAGCAGAGCCATCCCCTAGAAAAAAAAACTAAGATCGCGACATTTTCTCTGCGTTCACGACAAATACATTTCGGTCGTTCGACAATTGTTCAGTTCATTTCTGGATGAAAAAATAACAGATCAACAAAGTTACGTGGGTGTAATATTTCTATTATTCATCATTAAAACGTAGTATTTTTGCTTTTGGGACATAGAAGGTATTTGTCAATAATGACACGAAAAAAAAAACTCTAAAAGATCATTATACAAATGCGCTGTTGCCAAAAAGGCGAATTTTCCCTAAAAACCAGGAAATCCCAAGACTTTTTCCTACTCGGTAAACAATGTACTATTTCACACTTTAGCACTTGTTTTTTTGTACTTGACGGTAGTTTTTGAAGCTTACACAGTTGACGCAAGTTTTTTACGTTTTACGCATTTTTTTTCCAATGACTCTAAGATTTCATTTTTTTTAATTTTGGTAAATATATTACATAAATTGTAAGTGAAAAACAATGTTCCAACCATTTTAAACCGTGACCACTATTCTCTTCATCAAGAAATAATTTAATCACAGTTCCTTTGGTAGATTTATTTTCAGAATAATGTATATAATTCATTTCGGAAGCTCATTGTGGTTTGTATTTTAATTTCTCTCTCTTTCCACTGGATTAAAACCACTTAGTTGTTAAAAAAGTTTTTTTATTGACGTTTCGGCTTTCCAGATCGAAAGCCGTTATCAAAATGACATAAAATAAATAAATTTACTAGAAACAGAACACTTGATAATCTTGCAAAAATATGACATCAACATAGTATACATAGAATAAGATTTTGAGATTGAAGATGTCAAAATCTGTTTCAATCATATTTTTGTGACGTTTCTGGGAACGAATTTTTTGAAAGGATAGAGCATTTGCATATTATAAGAGAATTTATACTTCGTCATAAATGAAGTTTTCTTATTAATATTATCATAAGAAAAAACCAGATAAAAACTTATGATACTATCCCGATATACACATTCGTGTTTCTAATTGTTCGGTTGATATTTCAAAAATTTGGATACCTATTTTACAAAAAGAGTTAATTGCAAAAAGGATACCCTCTATATCGGGATAGTATCATAAGTTTTTATCTGGTTTTTTCTTATGATAATATTAATAAGAAAACTTCATTTATGACGAAGTATAAATTCTCTTATAATATGCAAATGCGCTATCCTTTCAAAAAATTCGTTCCCAGAAACGTCACAAAAATATGATTGAAACAGATTTTGACATCTTCAATCTCAAAATCTTATTCTATGTATACTATGTTGATGTCATATTTTTGCAAGATTATCAAGTGTTCTGTTTCTAGTAAATTTATTTATTTTATGTCATTTTGATAACGGCTTTCGATCTGGAAAGCCGAAACGTCAATAAAAAAACTTTTTTAACAACTAAGTGGTTTTAATCCAGTGGAAAGAGAGAGAAATGTATATAATAATATATTTTTAAATATAGTTGCTTCTGCCTGGATAACTTTTCTTCCAATCGCCCCTACTAACATTATACTTCATTTTATATCATACTACAAGCCAAGAAACTTTACCAAAACTGAGGAAAATTTTCAAGTTCAAGCATGAAGAAGATTCTCTACTTCTAGAGACTTTGATGAGATGAGAAATTGTTGACTGTTTGCCACTACAGTAGAAAAGTTTCTCTGCTTTAGAATTATACAAGTCAATTTAAGAAATGAATGTTGGAAAAATGTGGAAATGGAAATAAGCTGGAATTAACTACCTTGAAATTTATATTAGCTTGTTAGTTGGAGAGTGGATTTGGTAGACCTAAATAAGGTCTGTGAATATTTTTAAATTCTAGTTTAAAAAAATGAGGAACGTCACATTTGAAAATAAGTGTTATTTTTACGAAACAAACTATCTTAAAGAATTTGTGGAAAAAGTATGCCAGCAACGCCCAGCATCGCCTTGGTTCGCTTTTAAAACTATTAGTTTTGCGATTCAAAGTGAAATAAATCATTTTAGACTTTTAGTAAAAAACCGGTGCCGACGCCAAACGTCGTCTGGCGTCGTTTTTGATTTTACAAGTTATTTTTACGAATCTTAACGAAACATCTTCGGAAAAAAAAGGCACTGGCGACGCTAGGTGTCGCTTTTGAAACTAATTGTTTTTTTGGAGAATCTCAATAAAACAATGGACTTTAAACCACTTTCAGTAAAAAGATACTGTCGACGCCGAGCGTCGTATGACGTTGTTTTTGAAACTAAGTGTTATTTTTGCGAATCTAACTGTTACAAACCATTTTCGACCATTTTCGGAAAAAAGACGCTGGCGACGCCGAACATCGTTGGCGTCTTTTAATAAATGAATGGTTATTTTTGCTTATACAGGGTGTTTCATTACTAATTGGAAATATTTTAACTGTAGAATCCTGAGCTTAAAATATGAAGATTTCGTATAAAGGGCATAAAAAATGTTTTAACTCTGTTTAAAAATCATTTTCTTTTCATCAAAGTTATCTTGTGTCGTCACTTTTCTTAGACAAATAAAACTCGAGCACTCACTTTTCGTATTGAATTTTCGAAAAGCCAATTAAGAACGAAAATAACATCTTTTGAAGTTAAGGAGGATGAAAATAAATTTTGACGACATGCAAATGTTGAAAATGAACTTATTCGGCCATATCACTTTTTTCTAGATATTTTTGGTACAAAATATGATCTATTTTTTGATACAAAGAACTTCGATCAATACCAAATGAATTATTCAAATAACTTATACATATAAGCTACATGCATTATTTTAGATCACGTTTAGAAAAAAGACGCTTAAAATTAACAGACTTAACTTTTTTGGTTCAAAAAAGAGTTTGGTTAAAAGTTTTCATATAAATAGTTATACATACATAAATTTCTAACATGCATGTAACTGGATCAGATAATATCTAAACTTTGTTTTAACGCTATCAGAAACTACAAAATTCCATTTCGTGATTTTTTATTATTTTGTTCCATTTTACTGCAATGCGTGTTTTTATGATGTATGAAAACAAAAAAAAATATTACAAAGCTTAGATACACAGAGGTTATTTGAATAATTCATTTGGTATTGATCGAAGTTCTTTGTATCAAAAAATAGATCATATTTTGTACCAAAAATATCTAGAAAAAAGTGATATGGCCGAATAAGTTCATTTTCAACATTTGCATGTCGTCAAAATTTATTTTCATCCTCCTTAACTTCAAAAGATGTTATTTTCATTCTTAATTGGCTTTTCGAAAATTCAATACGAAAAGTGAGTGCTCGAGTTTTATTTGTCTAAGAAAAGTGACGACACAAGATAACTTTGATGAAAAGAAAATGATTTTTAAACAGAGTTAAAACATTTTTTATGCCCTTTATACGAAAAGTTTTTTCATGTATTTTGTGAACGAACTCTGTGAAATAATATTTGAGAACATAATTTTGTTTTAAATTAAATACACTTATCTCTGGAAGGGATGGTTCGAAAAAGAGGTTAAAAGTTTTCGACACTTAAAAGCTCTTACAAGAAGTTGACAATGCAAATGTAAACAACGGTATGTTAAAGAGTATACTGGTTGTCCCAAATAAATAACAATCCGCATTTTTAGAACTTTATTTATAATCAGAAAATTTACTACTTTACTACTTTGACGTTTCGGCTTTTATCGTAAAGTCTTTTTTAAGAATTGACTATAATAAAATTATACGGCACTGTCAATCCACAATTAAAAAGGCTTTAGGTAGGCGAAAAGCCGCTGGGCCGTATTGCTTGAAAAGAAACTTTCTCTGAAACGTAAATCAGCCTCTATTCAATTATGAAAGCGTCTTAAGGGCTGAAGAACATTATCATTCAGATTTCTTGGGCTTCAGGGACCGCTCACACTATCGTCTTTCTTTACTTTATCTGTGGTTTGGATTTATTGGTCCTTCGATGGTACAAAGGACTAAAAACGGATCCGTCATTTTTTATAGACGAGAAAGGGGATTTTCTTTGTTTAGATCTGTGTGTTAGGGGAGATAATTTGGGGTAAAATACCCTATGAATATTTATTAGATTGGATGTGGTAAATACTCCTTACTTTGGTAGATATTAAGCGATAATGCAAATTAGCTTTGATATATTATGGTAACATGTGAGTGTTGAATTTTGAATCTTGTGTACAGAGTGTTGCTCTAATTTTTTATACTGTAAATTAATAATCAAACTCTCCAATAAAAATTTAACAAATCTGTATCTGTAAATCTAGAAGGGTGGGTCACCCCACAGCACGTAGGCCACATTTGGCCCATTGTGCGTCCTTCTGAGGTTGAGCCTTCCTTCTAGCTCGTCAGCCAGCCTACTTGTTTAAAGTAGGCGATGACGTCGCCTGAAGGTAGCTCCCTCATGTTGGCATGTGTTAGCCACCGCTCGCCGAAAAGAAAATGTCTCATTTGTGAGAGTGTCGGGCATTCGCAAAGAATGTGTTCGACAGTCTCGTCTTCCTGTTCACATCCTCTACACAGTGGAGTGTCAGATAACCCCATCCTGTAGAGGTGTTTTCGTAGATGACAGTGGCCAGTCAGGATACCTGTGGCTGTGCGCAGGTTCTGTCTGTTCATAGTCATGTATTTTTTGGCTGTTTCGCTGTTCGGGTACTGTAATAGTTCCTTGGCTAGCTTGCAACCTGTTTCGTCGTCCCATCTACCCTTAAACTTGTCAAGGGAGTGTTTCTTCAGTAGGTCAGCCACAGCTGATGCCGATAAGCTTATGAAAGTGCCAGGTCCCAAAAGTTTTTGGGAGGCTGCTTTCTTAGCTAGAGAGTCAGCTGCACGGTTGCCTTTTGATTTTCCATGACCTTTGATCCAAGCTAACGTGACCACGTTGTTGTTGCAAGCTTCGATCAGGGCCTGGTGACATTCTAGTACTAGACCTGATGTAATCCGTGGTCTATCCAGAGCTAGTAGTGCCTGTCTGCTGTCCGTGAGGATGTAAATATTATTACCAGTAATGTTCCTACTGGTAGTCTCTTTTGCGGCGATTGAGATAGCAGTGAGCTCTGTTTGAGCTACACTGGCATTAGAACCCATTGCCCATTTTATATTGAGATTCAGGGATCTGGAATAAATTCCACAGCCTGACCCCTCATTTGTTTTAGACCCATCGGTGTAGATGCACAAGGCACCTGCTGCCAATGTAGCCTCTTGTACGTTTTTTGTTATTACCTTGTAGGGTCTGTAAAAGGCATATCTTGGTGCAATCGAATCTGTGTTGGCTTGTAGCAGTGGGACCTCTCCAAGGACCTCGTGCCACAAGTTACACCTCGACTGACCAGATCCTACGTCAGGTTGTATACAAAATAAATATAGATACACATTGAACAAGATATGTATACATTCTGGAAGAAAAATTGCTATATACCTAACACTTACAAATCCAGAGAACCTTCAGTCTATTACGGATCATGTCAAAAATATTTGAGAGACCACCAAAGAAAATAGATACAGCAGTATATCTATACATCTAATAGAAAAGTTACCAAATCGACTATATCTAGTAGTAATTTTGTGTAATATCTGGAAAAAATGGCGAAAGAAATAAATGAAAGTCATAGATAATTTTAAAACACCCGGTATAGTCAAAGTAGATAACTAGCGTTCCAAAATGTAGAAAAATCGAATCATCTAGAAAATTACCACAATGCAATGTATGCAAAAAACAAAGTAAATGTAGGTTGGTTTCGTGGCTTGTTGAAAAGTTTCAAAATATAAGTTGAGCAATCCGACACCGTCCTCTTTCAATTCAAGGAAGTTAAATATTGGTTATCATAAACAATTTTTCTTGTCAAAGTTCTTTTACACTGTTACACAAAAGACAAAAGTGCCGAATTGGCATTATTTTCATTTCTAGTAGTTTGTATGTTAAACAATAACGCAATACGCGTGATTGGTCAGTATATACGACAATTTTAATGGCGTCCAAGGAAAATGATCGCGATTGGACCATGTAATAAGTTGAGGAAAAATAATATCCCCCCAACAAAGAGGGGACAAAATTTGATAAAAAGTAAAGTTTTTCAGAACTCGGGACGAGAGAGCCGGTAATTATATACGGACCCCTCGTAAGTGGTCCACAGGTCGCGCTGTAAAAATCGCGGTTTCTATTAGAGAAAAATAAGTTTGTTCTTCTGAGTAAGTTTGTTTTTTGATAATTTTGAGTTTTGCTTTATCGTACCGCGCAGTTCGGTTAGTGACGCGTTGCGCTAGTGTTTGGCGAAGAATTAGGAATACTTTCGTCGCCCCCGTCTACAAGGGATTTCCAGGACTGTAGATTTCACCCCAATTTGATACTTAAGAGTATCAGTCGAGAGGACGAGCTAAGAGTAAGATTTTGATTCGATTTTTTTTAACCCTTTTTGCCATTGTAACGGTTTCATTTTTTCCCCAGATTCTAAATTATTTTTTGGATGTCCCTGGTATCAATCTTTTTTTTATTTTGACAGTAGTGACTGACGTTAGGAATGGATGACAATTCCTAACTGTTCTAGTTTATTTTAATTTTGCGTTTTACTCCAATATATCCACCGTTTTAGTTTTAAAAGGGTATTTAATTTTTGGTATGCGCTAATATTTAAATTTTATAGTAAAAATTGTAAAACGAACGTTGACGACAAGTTCGTTTGTATTTTGATTTGGATCTTTTGGAAAGTCGGTAATGTAGATTTTATTTTCGAGTTGCTATTAGGATTGGTCCTAAAGGTCACATGACTGACGCCAAATTTTCCAATTGGTTACGGAAATTCAGAGATTTGGGGAGGATGCGCTGTTTTTGTTTTGAGAAAAGGGTTGTTGACGAACAGCTTGAAAATTTAGACAAGCGTCGGTTTATTTTTTCATTTGGAAGAAGCACTTATATAGTGGCAAATTGCCATCCCTAAGTTGTTTGGGGGATTAAAAGTGCCATTCCATCTGCGAACAACTTGTAGGTGACATTTTGGTTTGTTATATACTGTTAAGTATTGGGATAATCGCCTTTGTTCGCTCGACTGTCGTCGGATTATTGGAAGAATTTGCCGTACTTGTAAGACAACTCTACTGCCTAGCTGATTTCTGTTGACTATTGGAAAATTTGATTTGGATTTTATTATTTGGAAACTTTATTTTGGATTTGGTCTACTGGAAATTAATTTGATTTAGATTTGGTACATAGAAGATTTTAGAAGTCAAACGGTTTGATAAATTTATTTTTTGTATTCTTTCGTCAATGTTTTGTTGAGTTGCATTTTTGTAGTTTTCTTGTTATAGCCCTTAATTTTAAGTGTTTTTTCATTCCATTCAGCATTGGTACCACAGCTAAATGAGAACGTTTCTGTTTATTTAGTTGTTTTTGAACCATATTTTTTGTTTTTGAAATTGCCATTTGAACATTTTTATATTTAATTTTCGCACTTTTATATATATTTAATTATTTGTTTGGGATTGGGGTTATTTGTTTTAATAAATCGGTGATATATTGGAGTTTTGTCTTGCATTTACCCCTTTTGTTGGTTTTCAGAGGTAAATTAGGTCAGATAAGCTAATTTAAATCAACTGGCGCCTCCCGAGCACTTTAAAAAAGTAAGTTTTCGATCAATATTAAAATTTGGAACCACGACCGTCTCCACTACAGAGCTACGCCGATAGGCATAAGGTTGAGATCGACAACCCACCTTTATATGTAGCCCTATATTGTTTTATAGGCGTATAGGGTGTTACAGCGCACCGATTTGTGTTGTTTGTGAAGAGTTAAGTTTAACTCCAGTTAATTGCTCTCGCAATTTTTCTTCGCTATTAGATTTTGCTTCCCAAGACAGTTTTTTTGAAATCATAAATTTAACCTTTGTTCGTAAATTTTTTCCCTTTTCTTTCACATATATCGTTGAGGTAACTAGCGAACTTCTGATATTTAGTAGAAACAAATTTTCAATTTCAAGTTAACCCTTTTGTCACTTAGTTTAGTAAAGAAATATTAAGTGGGGTTTTATTTTACCGCCACAGAGCGATTTTTTAGTTTCTTTCATTGTTAGTTTAGTATTTTATCATTTTGGGATCATTTTAGGCATTTTTTTTGTAGTAAAAGATAGAGTTATTATTTTAAAATTGTAGTCATGTTTTGTTAACATTTCCTTTTTAGTAGTTAATAGATTCATTTAAACTTTAATAAGCGTTTCTTTTAAATTACCATACCCCGAGAGTTTTAGACACTATATTCTGCACTGAATCGCTGCAGAGATCACGCCCTTCTAGGATTTTCTTTCAGGTATAAAACTCAGTAAGCCTTAATTCACCGCTCTGCCAAGGTTTGATAGACACGCCAGTAACCTTAAATATTCTACGGTTATTACATTTGTAACCCTCTCAAATATATTTTCATCTTAAAACTAACGACATTCTCTGTTCATGAAACAACCAGTAGTACTTATTATACATTGCTGCTGTACCAGTAATTGACGAAACTCACGTTACAACCTTTATAGGTACTACTTTAACCTCCAAAAAATTGCAGAGTTGTATATATTATTTGTAGCTCTAGAAATATACGTACTCTACATCCACAAACAATATTAAACCAACGTATCAATACCAATAAACTTAAGAATTCATTTAGACCAAATAAACATTGATCTTCATCCATCGATCCAGAACAAGCTGATCCGCTAAAACGCTGTACCAATACGGTACCAATTGAACTCTGTGGATGCGCAAAACCATCGAAATTCCAGGTTCCACAGACATTCCAGATGCAGGAACATGTTCAACAGTTTCTACAAATGCTCTTTCTATAGAATATTGTTAAAAATACGCGTAAGACGAAACAAAAAACGAAACTGACTAACTTCCAATTCAACAGGCTAATAAAAGATTTTAAAGACTTGGTAATCGTCAAAGAATGGTATCCCAACTATTGTCAACTGCTTGCTTCCTAGATCGGCTCCTACCTCCCTGCTAAAACTCGTTTGTCTAGCGTAATCAGGGCAATTTCGACTCAGTTCTGTAGAGAAAGACCTCCGGAGTACTTGTTTGGATTGTAGAGCTATCTGAGGAATTTACTAGTATGGAAAAGGAAAACGAGCATGAAGTTTGGACGCAGGTGATTGAAGTATATAAAGACCGGCCCCTCATTCTCGCATAACGTTCATGTGACACAATTCTTTTAGTTTCTATAACCACTTCTTCACCCAGTACTCTCTCTTTCTTTTTTTTGCGATAGCACCACTGAAAGAGCCAAGGCAATGCCGATCTTTTGATTTTTTGAAAGTGTTGGCACCATCTTCAAGGATTCAAGTGATATGTCTCTTCTGTGCTACGTTCACTGTCACACTGAACGGCAGGTACGTGTGTGGAGGTGCCTCCTGCGGTAGGCGTGTGAGTAGCCGCCTTTCTTCCTGTTATCTTGAAGCACTGGTGATGACTGATGAATAGTCGAAAACGCTTTGCCTTACTAATAAATTATACACTTCATACCAAAGTAATCCTCATGTCAGAAAAGATTTTGTTAGCGTATAATAAACATCACGCATAAATAATATCAGGATAAAGTTCACTTTCAAGTTTGCTCACAATCCGGATATTCCATTACATTCAAAACATCCAAAGATACTTTACTCAAAGGACGGGGTTGTTTCTATGCCAGTCGGAATCGTTCAAATGGGAAATCGTCGCTTTTCAGCGAGCGAAATGGCTTTTCTTTTGGTTTATAATTAGAGGAAACTTCTGGAGAGAAGAAGTTGCGGTGAAAAGTATACTTTAGTTAATTGGTTTTTATGTAACAGATACTTGTAAGGAGACTTCAAATTAGAGGTAATTATGTTACGATGTAACTTTTGCATACAAAACCGAAGAGTTAATTGTTGGTAATGGAGCGCATTCTCGGTAAAGTAGAAATCTACGCTTGTTATAATATGGTTCTAATGAATTTCTGTTTTACGCAACATGTATTAGGAATTGTCGACATCATTTAAAAAGAGATGTCGTGCATTATTGATTATTTTTGCACATTTACATGTACATCATTGCGTCTCTCTCGTTTATATGACCTTATATTATTATTGCTCTCCTTTTTACTATTGTAGAGTTCGGCCCAGAGACAATTTAAAAGAGACTGATTGAAGGATAGGCGGTATAAGGCATAAAGTTTCTGCGCTCCTGTCCGCGCATGGAGTCGCTGCAGTCGCGTGTACTACAAGACTGTAAAACAGTATAGCATAAAAAAACAGCATAAATATTATAAATTACATTACACTTTAACATATCGCCTTTAATGTCGAAAAATATTATAAAATATCCTAGTACATTAAAGTTTAAGTCATTAAAAATGAAAATATACAAAATCAATCATACATTGGTTGGTGTGAATCTGGCTTGTGTTTGTCAAAGTCAAAGTGAAAGCCAAGTGAAAGTGTCAAAAATTAGAATTGCACGCGAGGGCCGAGGGCGATGATAAGTAGGATTTAGGATTAGTTTAGTTTTAAATTTATTTAGTTTATTATTATTATAATATTATTAGTTTTAGCTGCTACCATTGAAAGTTTAATTGTTCCTGGACAGTTTTAATGGTAGGAAACCAACCTTTGATGCTGGTAAGGTGTGTTTCAAAAAAGTCAAACCATATGCGTTTTTGGAATTCTATGTTACCAAAAATAAAATCTTGGAAGTTTTTACCGAAAAATAGAACGGCTATGAAAACCAAAATGCCTTTTAAAACATCTTGGTTAACTACTATTAGAGGTGTCAAATTGTTAACAAGAGAATGTTGGAAATTAGGATTCAAATTTATTATAACGCGTTCATTAAATCAGGACCCAGTTTATATCAGCTTTAAAAACTTAAATTCTTTTTTAAATTTTCATAATGAACCAAAACCATTAAATTCTATTACAATTAATGAATTGGAAAATATTGAATTCTCGTTTTTAGATTCAGAATTAAATTTTGATACTCAGGCAATAAGCTATGTTTCTGGTTTCTGGTTTTGTTGTTAAAAAAATTACAACTTTTAATTGCGAAGAATGTAAGGCTAATTTGCAGACAGACATTTTAGACGTTCACCATATTTTCACTTCCTTCAAAGAAAATGCTGATAAAGCACGTCTGATTTATGTTCAAAGGGAAGTCATTAAATTGCTTTCAATGCTGCATGACATTGTATACCATATTTTACCACTTTTAGGTCATATAGAGAATATTATTGAAAAAACTGGACTCTTTGCAAAAGGTCATATTAATTTTGATTGGTTCACCTGTCAAGAACATAAATCATACGTATTTTCTCAGCTCATAAAAGTTAGCATCCCCTTATTAATTAAAAAATATAATGATGTTAAGAGGACTAACAAATAAAAATAATTCTTTTTTTTTGTAACTCAGGCAACAATAAAGAAACAATAAGTAGTGTACTGCGTTTAATTGAAATAAATTGTGTTATGTTATTAATATATGTGTAGTTTAATAAAATGTGTGTTGATTTCTCATTTATCTAAATTATCTGTCTTAAAATTGTTTATTAATTATAATTAATTCATTAGAAAAAATGAAATTTAATTTTATTTTTTGTAATGAAATAATTATATAATAAACAATTTTAAGACAAATTGTAAAATTTATCTACCCATAATCCAAACTAACAAATTTAAATATCCCGCCTGTAAAAATTAGTTCCGGCACCCCTTCGTGGTGCGCTGCGATCAACGCGATGCCAACTGTTCCTACAGGGTCGACAACTCTCATATATTACATCCTCTCTGGTTCGGCCTATTCGCTTCTCGTCCTAACCGATACGCCCTCTGGTGAAAACTGCGAAAACTGAGCTAAGGAGTAGTTTTGACATTTAGCGTTGTTAAGTAATTTTCATAGTGTTTTTGTCTTGTTTTTACAAATAATTTTGATTTGTTGATCTTTTTTATAATGAGTAATCATTATTGTTGTGTACCTAAGTGTTCATCATGGGGAAAAAGAAACCCTGAACTAAGTTTTCATTCGTTTCCAAAAGCAGGAACGTCCAAAGTTTTTTTTGAAACCAAACTTGGCAATAGAGAATTAGTGGATAGGAAAAGATTGTAGATCACACACAACATTAAAAATTGGCAAGAAAGTTTCAGATACCATGAGAGTGTGTTCTCTACATTTTGCTGAAAGTGATTTTATTCAAAAAGGTATGGTAAAAATATTTAATTATTATTTACCACTTTGCTTTGATTTATTATTTACAGTTAGAGTAAAACTGAGAACATTAAAGCCTCATGCTATTCCTAGCAGAAATTTGCCAGTAACTTCAATTGATCTACCAGGATCATCTTCCAGACCCAAAACATCTAGAAGAATTCAGAGAGGTGATGAAACAATTTCAAGTGATATTCAAAATGTCTCTGCCTTGCGAAAATATGCTTGTTGTTGAAGGCCAGAAAGGTAGGGAAGCAGCAGAAACCTTAATTGCCCTACTTAACTTTACAAGAACATAAGAGGTTCTCCACTTTTACAGTGTTAGAAGTAGATAATTTCCCAGTAATTTCATGTGGATTAGATTCCAATGCACTCGTTTGTAAACACAAACCATATATTTCTATCCACTCATAAGTTTCTATGGTCTTTCCCGCTAAAATAAGATGTCCTGCATTCAGGACATTTTCACCTTCAACTACAGATTTAAAATTAGCCGATCCGCCCAAATAGTTCATGTACTCTAAAATGCTTAACTTCATTTCTAAAAAATAATGGAAACAATAATTTGAGACTAAAATGTATTTGAGTAAAACTCCTGACTACTACTCACCTAAATACAACTGGAAATATCACACTTTAAAAGATATAAAATAAATGTTTATGTATAGTTTATAAAATAAAATGAATGTCACACTAAACACTAGACAAAAACAATACACAATTTACACCTAGAAATAATTCAAAAAAACAAAACTGATACCAAATAAACAACTTAAATACACATGAAATATCCCATAAGAAAGCCCGAAGTAAACAAACTACTACTCCTTAGCACAGTTCCAATTTCACCGCATGAGCGCTGCAATCTTAATCCGAGTTACCTATACCATAGAAATGTTTTGTCCTATACTGTATGTATTTTCAAAATTAACACTGAACCAAAAAGTAGCCACTATTTAATAAAAAAAGTAATTGGTTAAATTATTATGATATTTAAAAGCCGATACGCTTTGTAATCAATACAAACATTTGTATGTAATTGACTAATCACCAAGTATTAATACAATTATTTAATGTTATTAATTCAATTTATTACTCTAATTATTTAAATACAATTGAAGAATTGATTTAAGCACAAGAACTACCAAATTCAATCTCCTTAAAGATTAAGACAATACATTAAGGTATCAGTATTAATGTTTATAGTCCAATAAGTAATAATTATCAGTGCTTAATATAAATAAACTCGTAATTAATATGTGTGATAAAATTGATCCCTATTAATTATTACTTTTGGAAATGAATTTCAAGACTTTTGGTTAATTGTTTTAATTACAATATTGTATTAAAATTGATATTTACAGATTTAATAAATAATCATTATTGGGGAGCAATTTAATTTTATTGCCAATTAATGTTATCAAAAAGACCTGGACACATTAATTAGTAATATAACTGAATTGCCCCCTAATGATTGTATTAATGAGTCTGTAAAAATTAATTTTAGTGATTATTGTGATTACAATTGTTAACAAAATTCTTTCATACTTTAAAATAATACAACAAATATTAGCTCAATTCTCTTTATTTTTCATTTCTTTGAGGTAATCACATAAAATATACACTTTGGAAAGATTATGTTTAGTTTTGAAATCAAAAAAATGGTTTTCTAAGAAAGTTCATGGCATAATTGATTCATTTGGAAATTGCAAATTAAATAAATAGAAAATTTGAAAGCAGCAATCAATTGCTTTTAAACTTTGGAAAAAATTGATACCTAATATCATCAAAAAATAAACCAACACTCTCAATCGTAAAAATGTCAGGTCCAACGCAGTATACAAACGGCTGGACGTGTCTCTTCTTTTGTTTTAAAAGTGTAATATGGTCCTCCTCTTCTTGTGGCATCAGAAGAATCTAAAATAATAAAAAAACTTAAATTATGATCAAATAAATTAGTAAATTTATGCTTACTTTCACGATAACTTTTATTTATTAGTTTGTCTAACATCGATTTAACATTTTTCTCTTTGACGTGATTGTCACTCCTACGGAAAGATAAGATAGCAAAAAATTCTGATTTCCAATCTGCAAGTAGATTTCCCTTAGTTTTGAACGCAGTTTCAAAATCCATTTCAACCTGCAATATACAATAATAGATTAAACAATAATTCTTAATTTTTACCAAACGAAATTCAGAGGGCTGTTTGTAAAAAGGCCATGCATCATGTTGAATCAAAAGTTTTAATTTGGTGTAACCTTAAATTGCTACAAGCTTTCCAGATATTGTCAAATTCTTCTGAAGATAAATGACTATATTTTAAAGTATCGATGCAAGTCAGAGCATCCTCTTCCGGTACTAAAAAATGGTTAATAAAAAAAATAAAAAATTGTGACTTATTAATTAATATTATCTTCCTGAAAACGTTGTATTGCACCGATTTTTGTCTTGTAACCTTTGGGTTTACTTTATCAATTGTAGATTTTAAATGTGCATTTAAATTACGCCATGTATTAAAAATTTTTCCTCGTTTGCTTGTTCTGTAATAATCCTAGAAAATGAAAGAAAAATTTAAACCTAAAGAAAAAACAAAAGCACGAAGAAATATAGTATTAAAATATGCAACTAACTTACAAGCCTTTCTGTTGGAAACTGTTCTATAATCTGACATTCTAGCTTGAAACTAGTTGCCAGGGACATTGTAATACCTTTATCTGGAAACAAGACACAATATTTGAATGTAGTTTGAGGTTTTACATAAATAATTTTTAAATTCCTACGTATTTAGCACGCAATTGCTTCTTCATTCAACCACATTCGATCAAACCCAAAGAGAGAAAGAAATTTTCTTAAACACACCACTTCAATGCTACCCCCATACTCACAACTACAATACCGTGAACGTTGCCGGGAAAGTCAATCATTTAGTAATTAGTTCAATCATTAAGGCATTAAATAAAGTAGGCCCTTTGATTGACTCAATGAATTTGAATATTGTGACAATCTTTAGGTGTAATTAACGTATTCTTTTAAGAATAATTATTAAAGAGGTTGTTACAACTACTAAAATAATTAAAATAATCAAAAAAACATTACATTGATTTCTTCAAAGATTAAAATCATTAAACTCATTTGATTAATATCAATCATAATAATAATTACATCAATTCTATAAAAATAATTCTTATAATGGTCAGTTTAATTAAATCTTCGCTGGTCAATCACAGCTAGTGATTCATATTAGGTTTATTATTATTTTCAGTGAACAACTATTTTTACGAATCTAGACAAAAAAATGACGCTCCCGACGTCAGCGTCGCCTGAAAACTAAATGCAAATATACGAATTATTGATACTTATTTTTATTTGCATTCATTAACTTTATTCCATACCGTATAAAAGAGAATTAAAAATTTCAATTAGCGAAAAGTGGTTTCCATCTTCTTCGATTGGATCCGTTATCGTGATTCTTTTCTGGGTTTTCGTTGAAATTTTACGAGCATGTTGATGTTCTATCTCAATGCCCCAATCAGGTGCGCTAATCCATCATTCTGTCAGTTTTTAAGATTCATTTCGAGCGTTTTACGGCCAAAGTACCGAAAAGAAAAATTGAGGTCGAGGTTAAAGAAAGCCACTGAGTTTCTTTTCTATTACAGTCAACAAATTAGACTACGAGCAAATGATATAAAAATTTAATCATTGAAAGAAATGGCGAATTCTTGCGAATCTTTGGTCTGTTGGCTATCAGAAGATAAAACATTTTTAAATGCAAAATTCAAATTCTTCATTAATCCACACATTCGGAGCCAAAGTGGCCATTGGACAAGTCAAAATACAAAATATAAACAATAATAGAATAACATTTAAACATGAATTTAACGTAAAATTAAAAATTAGGGTACCTCACAGAAGAATTGGCACCTTAAGGGAAATAATAAGTAATAAATATACAATTGGGTTTTAGTAATTAAGTAAAATTTTAAAATTAAAAGCGGTTTTAGTTTGTAAAATGATCATAAAAATCCTATAAAGTGTAAGGAGTTACATCAAGCATTATCCTATTTACCTTTCTCTTAAAAAAATTAAGTGAAGTAATGTTTTTCATATCAGTAGGTAAAGCATTATAAAGATGGTATCCTTGATAATTAAATAACTTTGCTGAAAGTGTAAGTCTTGCAGTTCGAGTATAGATTTCATTTTTATTTCTCGTATTATAATTGTGTATACCTATCTGATTTTGTCATTAAGTTTTCTTTATTTTTGTGAATATGTATCAGCAATTGCTGTATATATTGTAACGGTTGACTAATGTGGAGAAGAGAATACAAAGCTTATATTAAATATAAAGTCACAAATAAATTAATCAAAATCTATAAATAACTATTTAATTTAACTCAAATAATGTTAATCAGTATGTAAAGTAGAAAACAAAGTTTGAAACAAATTTTAGGGTGGAAATTACATAATAAAATATAAAATTTTAGATATCAAAATTTAACAAGGGAATCCCATAAGCGATGTTTATCAATAATTTTAGCATATTTATAATTAAGCAAAGATCTAAAGAGAAAAAGTTAAAGTAGAACAATCTCAGATAAGTCTGCAATCGCTACAACAATGAGAACATTGTTATTTTAATTGGTACAAGAGAAATAAATTTTAGATCTAACCTAAAAATGCAATGTCTCAATTTATCAATATGGTCAATTTAAATTCAAGGGGAATTCAATAAATAAAAAAATTAAGTGTCGGGGCTTCTAAAATTATAATATTACGGTAGAAAAGGCAGTAATAATAAGGTTTTACACAATTATAAGAAATCGATAATGATGAAATAAAAAGTTGTCATGTAACATTAATATAAGTAGAAATAGCAAATAATTTATATCAAAATCATTCTTTTTATCTAGAGAATCATGTTTTGATCGTTAAAAAGTGTATAAAAATCAATAATCTTAATTTAATAATAATTTTAATGTAAAATTCTGTCAAATTTAAATCGAGTTGGCTGTGAAATGCTCGTTTATAAAAACCAAATTTCGCTGTCAAACGCGGCTTTTGCAAAAAGACTCTTGACCTGTCCACATCAGAGCTCTTCATAAAAACAAAAGAATCCTCAAGTAAAAACTGCTGCGATTAACACAAAGTCAAGTCAAGTTTAAGTGAGGTTAGATTGAATATAACACAAAAAGAAAAGGAAGTTAATAAGAAAAGGACTCCAATCATTGATTCCTGCCTTTGCTCCTGAAGGAGAATCGAGATCCTGTTAGTATCCTGTTAGTCATTCCCATCCAACAGTATCCGGTAATTTATCCTGTGTTATCCTGATTGATTTTGAAAAATATCATATCCGTCATTATTGAAGATTGGAAAGAAAATAACAGAAGTAGCTAAAAAAATTGATTATTAATTTGTGCTTACTAGAAATTAAACTTAAATTAAACAAATCAAAGCTAAAATAAAATTAAATATAAGTTGAGTATTTCTCTCGATTTGTTTCACGATCCACAAATAAAAGTAAGGAACAGATCGAACGGTAAGTAACAATATAATCCCACAACTGTAAGTATATTGAATTGCTTAAATAAAGCTCTGCACCAAAAAGGTTAGTGGTTTATTTGCAAGAGCTCTTAATATTCGTTTTTGAGCTAAAAAACGTCGTGGTTACTAGTAGAACACCCCCAAATTGTTATTCCATACAATAGTTTGGATTGCACTTGACCAAAATAGGTTAGAAGTCCCTCTTCTTTAAGAACCTCTCTTAGTATTCTAATCTGATAACACATAGAGTTCAGTGATTTTGTCATTTTAATATATTGCGAGTTGTAAGTCATATTACTGTCCATACTAATTTCTAAAAATTTAACAGAATCTGTTTGTTCATGATTCAGTATTTATTATTATATCATACGAGGGTAAGTTTGACTTCCACTGAGCGTGGAAGGTCATATGATTAGTTTTACTGTGGTTTATATATAATGGGTTGTAGCTAAGCAAACTTAATAGTGTGTTGCATACTGAATTTAAATTGGATTGATTATACAACTCATCATAGATTTAGCCAATAGCAGTTGCAATTTTTACCCTTTACCCAAATATACCCTTGACGACATGGTATAACCGTTTTTGATTTTCGCATCCTTCCATCTTGAAAAGTTTGTCATAGTAACAATACGCTTCAAAACACCACTCGAGCTACGCTCTCGTGGTGTTTCGCGAAATACGTCTCGTGACTCGGAAGTATAATCGATTATTTTCGAAGCTCTTGTGACATTACTACTGAATATTTAACTGAGATTTGTCAAAGAAGAGTTGCATCATCTGCATATAAACAAGTAAGACATTGTGAAAGGTTTTTAGGTAAATCATTTAGGTAGAGAGTGAATAATAGTGGCCCCAGGATTGAACCCTGTGGAACTCCAGTATTATTCAGTGTCCATGATGAATAATTTTTCGATGACTTTTGGAAATTTGTTGTGCTTTAAAGCAGTAGATATCATAGGCGCTTCAACTAATAAATAAACTGTAGGCAATATGAATCAATAAATAATTTGAAAAATAACTATATGTATATGTTTGCATTCTTTTTTTTCTATTTAGTACTATGGATGAGCCAGGTGTAAAGTAGGTAATTTAATATTCAGAACTAATGTTTTAAAGAAAGAAATCAAAACATATTAAAAAGCATTTTAGAAATTTTAATCCTTGCACAAGTGCTATTTTTAACGTGGCGTTAACAAGGATAATTGTGTTAAGGATTAGGATTTTAGAAAAACTTCAAAATTATTATAAGAAAGTTTCTTCATTCATTAACAAGTATGGTATAACCAGGAATATAGTAAGGTCGTAAATCAATATTAGCCGATGACCCTCATTATTACCTATTGTTCGAGATGTACTAAAGCAATAAAATTGTGTGTCCATTAAAGGATTTCCAGTTTCGGATTAAAATATCTTATAAAATAGTAAGTTATTTTACCTATAGTAAGAGTTTAGTTATAAAAAACGTATATGACTACGTAAGTCGAAAGCTTTCATCTGGAACAATGGAAAGTAACGTTCACAGAACATCAACAATGATAGGTCTGGAAACATCTACTATATACTGTCACGTGGTTCAATTATTGGCCTACGTGTAGCTGCTACGTATCCAGGGCGAAACGCCTTTTAGACCTTTACGAAGCTACGGATGTCTTTCCCGAATACTTAGCAGTTATTGCGCTTTAATACCACCACTCACTCTAAGAAATAAAACAAGAGAAGTACAAAACAAATACAATTTTATTGGGTCACCCTTCAAATAACATACATAGATTAAATGTAAACTAACTATAAAATCTTAACCTAAGCATACTGGGACTATAGGGGCTTGTCACTCTTCCCTTTTCGGCTTTTTCCCTTTAAAGACCTGACTTTGACTTTGGCTCGGATTCCGGACTCTTATAATTCCCCAGAGGAACTTTACTTTTTAATCAACCCTTGATTCACTCTTCAGCCAACACTCGACTTGCCCTGCCGCTAACTACCGACTGACCCTGTGGCTAACTCGCGACTGCCTAATTTTTCTCGCCGCGTATAGTTTTTAGGCAAAAATCGCTGACAGCGAAATTTTGCAATGACCTGGTTTAATTAGATGTTTATATTTTTTGTTCTCCATTGAGTAAATAATAATAATAAATAATTTTGATAAATAAAATTCCTAAACGTTTTTTCGGAAATTAATATTTTATGTATATTTGGGATTCGTGACAATATAGAATCCTTCGTAAGCTACCAAAAGTAAAACTGATAAATGAAGCTAGAAGTGATTTTTGACAACTTTACAAAGCAACGAATTCCCAACTTGAATTGGGGGTTACAAACTCAATTTGCACGGGGGTTGCAAAGTTTTTGACCGATTCTGGTCAAGAAATAATAATAATAACCATTTTGACCATTTTTGGAGCTTGGACCTGTTTCTAAAATAAAGGGGAAATAAGTTCTTTATAACCACTTTTGGAAAAACGACGTTGCTGACGCCAAGCCTTGACTGAAATTAACGATTATTTTTAAAAATTCAGACAAAATAAAACAAAATAAAGGCTTTTTTTTGCAAATCCAGACAAATTATTAACATCGTTTTTGGAAAAATTCTAACGACGCCAGACACCTGACGGCTTTTTGAAATATTGAAATATTTTTTTTTAATTTACACCAAATAAACCAACTTAAGAGTTTTCAACGACGTCCGCTGACGTCTAAAATCTTAATACAACCTTTAAAACTCTTCAATTTTTTATTGAACTTATTTTCCTCCATTTGATTGAGCAAATAAACTTTATAGAAGCGGTAATAAAATTGATAGTTTCAAAGCGTTAGTTTAAATCCAAACTCCATTCGCCACTTTGTCTCTTTCCATTAAAAGTTTAAAAAGTTCCGTGAGGTGGATGCGACGAGTAAACTTTCTTTAAATTATTGCACACCAGAGAAATTATTTTTACACTTCGTTTGATCGAATTAAACTGCAAATGGAGTTTTTGTTTAGATGCGGTATTTCCACCGACTGAGTATATGTTTAATTCGCATTTTTTCTGTAGTGATTTATGTTTTGACATAATTTCCGACTTATATCTTCATTATCTTGCAATAGTTAAATGAGTATTAAGACGTGAGTGACGTCTTTAACATTTCCGTCCCTTTTCTTATAGTTCAGTCAAAAAAGGACCTAAAAGGAGGTATAGAGTGCGTGAGCAGGTAACTAAGTGATTCCTTCAGAAACTTGTTAAGGGGCTTAGGGTCCTGACATCTAGGTGGTGAGACGATAAAGGAACGCATTTTGGGTTTTTCGCTTATATCTCGAAAACGGTTCATTGGAGGGAAATTTTGTGTTATAATAACATAAAGTTCATCAAATTATTTAAAACTTTTATATTATCTGTTTTTTTCAAATTTGCAACCGTTTTCGAGCTACACCCTCGAAAAAAGTAGAATATAAAAAAAATCACTTTACCTCACTATATTCGTCAAACAATCCATCATATTGTCTAAACCATAGATTTAGAACAATAAGATCGAGTTTGTTGACATTTCAGCTAGGGACAACAACACGTAACAGTCTAAACGCTGTGTTATTGAATTTATATTATCAGTTTCAATGTTGTCAAAGTTATCATATTTTTTTCCGTCATTACCAAAATCCTAAATCTATTTAAAAATTATCTTGGAAAATGAGATATTTTGTTTCGCTAAAATAATTGTACATCTACGTTAACACTAATTTTCTAAACTAATAACACAACAAATTATATTGCTAGATAAATATTGACAAAGATACTTTACCATGATTTAAGTTTCAACCATTTCTGCGAAAATTTGACAGAAGCGGCAACGAAGCGCTATCAAACATTGTTATTTATGAATGAAGCGAAACCATTAGAATGGTACTAGTATATTTGTGTCGGCCATGTTCAGTACATTGATGTTTGTTTACTAATGTGTTTTATATCGTGCTAGATTAAAATTTTCTTTTTCATGTTGATTTATTGGTTTAAATTGATTGAATAGACAAATATGGTTCAACAATGTGTGGTATGCCGCAAACTGGATTATTTAAATCCCGATTTATCATTTCATCGGTAAGTTATATTTACGGTTATAAACATAGTTCAGGGGCGTAGAATTTAGTATTTTATCGACTGTATTGAGACAAATAATTACCGATGGCGGCGCCACAGTCGTCGATCAGCTGTTCACACGAAACGCGTAATTTTTGGTAAATAGTGCATTAAGTTATACTGAGTGAATGGTTTATTTGTAGTATTTTAAGACTTTTTGTGATTGTTTGAGGTTTTTGATTTGGAAATTACCATAATATACCTGTACATGTAAGTATTTAGACTCAATTGAACCTGTTTTTTGTGTCGTTATTCTAAAATTGAGGATATTTATTTAGCATATCTTACGTTTTTCAGAAATTTATTGTTTACTTCTGTTTCTGTGTGCTTTTTATGTGTTTCAGGATGAATATAGCCTAGAGGTATTATCATCTTCACCTCTACTAATATAGAATGATATTGGAAGGGAGCTAAATCATATGCCAGAGAAACATACAACAGTTTTCTGCTGATTATTTTTTTCATCTGTCAATACAGTCAGATTTTGTGGTTTCAGCCAATAACAACTCAGGATCCTAACCAATCATTGTGTTTTATACTGATAAAACCGCTTCGTCGTTTTTGTTTTTTGATTAAACTGTGTTTACCTATTTGAGATGTCAAATGTAAACATTTATCAATTATTATTATACTAAAGTGTATATAAAAGTACAACTGTACACAGTTTGTAAGGACAAGTTTACTTAGTTTATAGGCAACACTTTGCTGTCTTCTAACTAACCATCATTCCTTGCACATTTAATGGTTTTAACATCAAGTGGCTTACTGGGCAAATGATGTGATGCCACACACTTTTTGCACTACTTGGGTGCTATTTTGTTTGAAATAATTCCTAAAAACATTTCAGTAGTAATCAAGAAATAATCTCAGAAATGCTAATCTTTATTTTACCTGACTTTGTAATATAATCTTCAGGTTTAAAATTGATTCCACTTTTCCCGGAATTTACGACGATGAACTTCCTCGATGACACTTTTTTTGTTGCTTCTTGGGTGGATCATAATGGAAGTGTAATTCCGGATTTTTAGATTTCCTAGAGGTATACCCATAAACACAATAGTTTGTATTATTTTTATTGGGCATTTTTAACGTTTAACTAACAAATAACAGCAAAATACACGAAGCACAAAATCAAAACACACGTTCGACTTGCAGGTAAACAAACAAAATTATGCTTTTCATGAAGGTTCAAATTAATACCGGTGGTGTCGCTTCAAAGTTGTGCTCGTCTCAATAAATTCTTTAATAATGCATAAAGGATTGTTTTAACTTATTGCAACGACTTATAATTATAATTTTTAACACAATATATGAAATTTACATAATTGTAAGTCGTTGCAATAAGTTAAAACATTCCTTTATGCATTATTAAAGAATGATGAAATGGTAAGTTATATTTACGGTTATAAACATAGTTCAGGGGCGTAGAATTTAGTATTTTATCGACTGTATAAATTCTTTAATAATGCATAAAGGAATGTTTTAACTTATTGCAACGACTTATAATTATGTAAATTTCATATATTGTGTTAAAAATTAAATCACATTTTGTTTTTCTGTCAACCTACCTAAGTATTTAGGTAATATTTTTCATTTAAACAGTTATACGAAGACATGACTTTTAGGATTCCTGCAAATGTTGAAAGGAGAAGATTTGAGGCAGTGAAGTTCATACCTACAAATGATTATATTTGTTCTTCATTTCCGTGATAATGACTTTGAATATAAACCAAGTGGAAGGAAATATTTGAAAACAGATGCAAAACCAATATCGAGGTAATATACCTATGTTTATTTGTTTTTTAATAAATTTAGGCTATAAGATTTAAAAATACTTTTGCGAAGCTTTACTAGAATACAAACATTTTTCACTTAAAATATAAGGTACTTCCAGTAATATTGTTTAAACATTATGGCTTAAATTTATGTAATGTAAAAGGTCAAACCAATCTTTTGAGAATATGTTGAATATTTTAAGCAATCAAAAACATTTCAATAATACCGACTGCTTAAACTCTAGTGATTTCCCATGAATCTTAACTTGTATTGAAAATGTTTGTGTTCTGTAATTGTTGTTTTAACTAATTACTTATTGATTCGATTTGTATGTCGTTTCACTGTGAATGCCTTCTCGCCTGCTTCGTGGATTATGAATGTATATAATTTTAATGTAGCGTAGTGGAGAAAAAATAAAATAAAACGAGGCTTGCCTCACAAAAAAATAGTAGATGTAGAAATTTGTTACTTCTGCCAACGTTTTCGTTAGTTGATATTTACTAACTAATTTTTTTTCTGTTATAGGTTCGATAAGATTAAAACAGTTTATATATTTTTCAGGATTTATCTAAACGTAGAAGGTTCCTACTATACCAACATTTTTTTTTTATTTCAGGATGATTCAACTAATAATTCATCAGTGTTTAATTTGTAGTTAGTTTCCTATTCCTACCTCAATCCCGAATAGCCTGATAGTCGAACAGCCTGATAAAAACAACATCGACACATTTGCAAGGAAATGATGAATTTTCAGATGCATAAAGTTTATTTTTATTTTTTGTAAATAATATAACTTCAAAATTTAATCTACGAAGTGCGTATATATATTTTATATGCTGTGACCTTATTTATATTATAGAAACTTATTGTGCAAAGTACGCCTATGGAATGTGACGTTATATCCCCACTTTTACTGTACTCATCTATCCTTTATAGTATATATTACTATAGAAACAAGTTATTATCATGTGCCGTTGCTAGGAAATAAAACTAAAAGCTTAACTTTTCTTGTAAATATCTCGGAAGATCGAATTTTCACAGACATGAGACCTACATTTTTTGCCGATTTAGATAGGAATTAGTCTACCCTGAAAGTTTCATTGAATTCTGACGAGTGGATTTCGAGATCCTCTGGACACACACACACATACAAACTTTGCTCGATTAATAGTATTTGATGATGGATTGTTTCACGAATATAGTGAGGTAAAGTGATTTTTTTTATATTCTAAAACAGTTGCGAATTTGGAAAAAACATATAATATAAAAGTTTAAAATAATTTTATCAGCTTTATTTTATTATAAAACAAAATTTCCCTCCAATGAACCGTTTTCCAGATATAAGCAAAAAACCCAAAATGCGTACCTTGGACCCCCCCTCCCCCTTGGCACACCACCTAGATGTCAGGACTTTTGGTATGTTAACACCCTAAGCCCCCTGAACAAGTTTCTGAAGAAATCGCTTAGTTACCTGCTCACGCACTTTACACCTCATTCCTTGACTGGACTATTATTATAATTTTGTATATTGATTTTTGAACAAAAATCTGTGTTTACTGACTAAAACTAAAACCTTAAGTTTAGAGGATATTTTTTTTTGATTATCAATAAAAATATCTCAAGAACATCGACTCCCATGAAATTCTTTCAGATTGAAACGCCAGAAATTAAATAAAGTCAAACCTTTTTACTACTATACTATACAGAAGAAAGGAGAGCAGTATTTAATTTGCAGAACGTAGTACAGGTTCAAGAGGTAGAAATTTTATTTTTACCTCATCCTTCAATGCTTATTTGTAATTAAAATTTAAATTTTAATACATCTTATCGGCCTAATATAGTTTTTGTCTAGATTTCATCTTGTTTCCATGGTTTTTACTGTAATAAACCTGTCCTTTTGACAGATAAGTCAGACTTTATTTGTTGTTTATCGTATGTATTTTAATTGATTCGGAATTTTTTATTAATATATATTTCAAAATGGCTTCATTCTAAAAATATTATCAGTCCTCCTATATCCTTGAAGACAGAATTTATTATTAATAGCAAGACAACATAAAAACAAAATAAAAAAATATATTATAGATGAGATGGCCCGAGAAAAAGGAATTAAAATTCTCAAATTGCCTCCTTACCACGCAGAGTTAAATCCCATTGAACTGATCTGATCACAATTATTAAAAGGTTATGTTTCTCAAAACAATATAACATTTAAATTTCCTGATGTGCGAAATTTGTTTTTGAAGGCAGTTTCAGATGTAAACAGAGAACATGGGGGAAAATGCATTGTTCATGTTAAAAAGGTGGAAAATTCATTTAGGAAAGTGGATATATCAATGGAAAATTTAATAGAACCTATAATAATAAACCTCAGAAAAGACAATTATAGTGACACCAGTAGTTTTAGTGAAGACAGTGACTTTTAAAGTTAGTTCTTGAACTAACTTTTTTTTTAATCTTTTAATCCTCCTTGTTATTTATTGGTTAAATTTAATTCGTTCAATGTTAAAGTGTCAGATGCATAAAGTTTATTTTTATTTTTTGTAAATAATATAACTTCAAAATTTAATCTACGAAGTGCGTATATATATTTTATATGCTGTGACCTTATTTATATTATAGAAACTTATTGTGCAAAGTACGCCTATGGAATGTGACGTTATATCCCCACTTTTACTGTACTCATCTATCCTTTATAGTATATATTACTATAGAAACAAGTTATTATTATGTGCCGTTGCTAGGAAATAAAACTAAAAGCTTAACTTTTCTTGTAAATATCTCGGAAGATCGAATTTTCACAGACATGAGACCTACATTTTTTGCCGATTTAGATAGGAATTAGTCTACCCTGAAAGTTTCATTGAATTCTGACGAGTGGATTTCGAGATCCTCTGGACACACACACACACATACAAATTTTGCTCGTTTAATAGTATTTGATGATGGATTGTTTCACGAATATAGTGAGGTAAAGTGATTTTTTTTATATTCTAAAACAGTTGCGAATTTGAAAAAAACATATAATATAAAAGTTTAAAATAATTTTATCAGCTTTATTTTATTATAAAACAAAATTTCCCTCCAATGAACCGTTTTCCAGATATAAGCAAAAAACCCAAAATGCGTACCTTGGACCCCCCCTCCCCCTTGGCACACCACCTAGATGTCAGGACTTTTGGTATGTTAACACCCTAAGCCCCCTGAACAAGTTTCTGAAGAAATCGCTTAGTTACCTGCTCACGCACTCTACACCTCATTCCTTGACTGGACTATTATTATAATTTTGTATATTGATTTTTGAACAAAAATCTGTGTTTACTGACTAAAACTAAAACCTTAAGTTTAGAGGATATTTTTTTTTGATTATCAATAAAAATATCTCAAGAACATCGACTCCCATGAAATTCTTTCAGATTGAAACGCCAGAAATTAAATAAAGTCAAACCTTTTTACTACTATACTATACAGAAGAAAGGAGAGCAGTATTTAATTTGCAGAACGTAGTACAGGTTCAAGAGGTAGAAATTTTATTTTTACCTCATCCTTCAATGCTTATTTGTAATTAAAATTTAAATTTTAATACATCTTATCGGCCTAATATAGTTTTTGTCTAGATTTCATCTTGTTTCCATGGTTTTTACTGTAATAAACCTGTCCTTTTGACAGATAAGTCAGACTTTATTTGTTCATAGCCGTATCGTATGTATTTTAATTGATTCGGAATTTTTTATTAATATATATTTCAAAATGGCTTCATTCTAAAAATATTATCAGTCCTCCTATATCCTTGAAGACAGAATTTATTATTAATAGCAAGACAACATAAAAACAAAATAAAAAAATATATTATAGATGAGATGGCCCGAGAAAAAGGAATTAAAATTCTCAAATTGCCTCCTTACCACGCAGAGTTAAATCCCATTGAACTGATCTGATCACAATTATTAAAAGGTTATGTTTCTCAAAACAATATAACATTTAAATTTCCTGATGTGCGAAATTTGTTTTTGAAGGCAGTTTCAGATGTAAACAGAGAACATGGGGGAAAATGCATTGTTCATGTTAAAAAGGTGGAAAATTCATTTAGGAAAGTGGATATATCAATGGAAAATTTAATAGAACCTATAATAATAAACCTCAGAAAAGACAATTATAGTGACACCAGTAGTTTTAGTGAAGACAGTGACTTTTAAAGTTAGTTCTTGAACTAACTTTTTTTTTAATCTTTTAATCCTCCTTGTTATTTATTGGTTAAATTTAATTCGTTCAATGTTAAAGTGTCAGATGCATAAAGTTTATTTTTATTTTTTGTAAATAATATAACTTCAAAATTTAATCTACGAAGTGCGTATATATATTTTATATGCTGTGACCTTATTTATATTATAGAAACTTATTGTGCAAAGTACGCCTATGGAATGTGACGTTATATCCCCACTTTTACTGTACTCATCTATCCTTTATAGTATATATTACTATAGAAACAAGTTATTATTATGTGCCGTTGCTAGGAAATAAAACTAAAAGCTTAACTTTTCTTGTAAATATCTCGGAAGATCGAATTTTCACAGACATGAGACCTACATTTTTTGCCGATTTAGATAGGAATTAGTCTACCCTGAAAGTTTCATTGAATTCTGACGAGTGGATTTCGAGATCCTCTGGACACACACACACACATACAAATTTTGCTCGTTTAATAGTATTTGATGATGGATTGTTTCACGAATATAGTGAGGTAAAGTGATTTTTTTTATATTCTAAAACAGTTGCGAATTTGAAAAAAACATATAATATAAAAGTTTAAAATAATTTTATCAGCTTTATTTTATTATAAAACAAAATTTCCCTCCAATGAACCGTTTTCCAGATATAAGCAAAAAACCCAAAATGCGTACCTTGGACCCCCCCTCCCCCTTGGCACACCACCTAGATGTCAGGACTTTTGGTATGTTAACACCCTAAGCCCCCTGAACAAGTTTCTGAAGAAATCGCTTAGTTACCTGCTCACGCACTCTACACCTCATTCCTTGACTGGACTATTATTATAATTTTGTATATTGATTTTTGAACAAAAATCTGTGTTTACTGAATAAAACTAAAACCTTAAGTTTAGAGGATATTTTTTTTTGATTATCAATAAAAATATCTCAAGAACATCGACTCCCATTATCGAAGAATAAAAGCGAACGGCAAAAATGGAGGAAAGAAATCAAAATCAATTGCACTAAACAGTCCTCTTAATCAAATTAAAGCAAAATCAACGACGGTCGTATTTCGCCCACTCACTTATACGCTAAATTTAGCACACTACGACCAGACAGATTTTATCGGCTCTTCCGAAAAAAGAGATTTGTCATTCCACCACGGCGAGAGTTGATATAAACCGGAGACTGATGGAAAAAAGATTGAATAAGGGAGAGATAAATGAGTGGTGGATGGGACTTTAATTGAGAAAACTCAATTTTTAAGGTCATTTAACTATTTTTCAGTTTTTTTTACAAATAACATTTGACAATGTTAATAAAAACATATGAGGAAAATACTGAAGTTAAGCTCTTATTTTTTTATGCTATTTTATATTATGTTTTAAAGTTTTTTAACCTTTTTTAACCTTTTTTAACTTTTTTAACCTTTATTAACCTTTTTTAACATTTTTTAACCTTTTTTAACCTTTTTTAACCATTTTTAACAATTTCTAACCATTTTTAACAATTTCAAACCATTTTTTAACCATTTTTTAACCATTTTTAACCATTTTTTAACCAATTTTTAACCATTTTTATTCATTTTTAGACATAGGACACTTCAGACACCGAGCTTGGCTTGGCGTCTTTTTTTTTTCGAAACAACTCATGTCACTTTTGAAATTAAGCGTTAATTGTACGAATATAGATTAAGATTCAAATAAACTGTATGACTTAAAAGGTAAAACATCTGGTAGAAAAAACTTCTTGTAATATTTTACTCGTTAAGAAACAAAATCTGAAAATTAAAAAAGAAAAATCGCTGTAGGCTAAATCTAGATGACTTTTTATTGTTTCCCTCTAAAAAAAACGATTTGTCATTCTCCCAAGGCAAGAGTTGATGGAAGTCGGAGAGCTTGAACGATAAAAGATTTAAAAAAGAGAGAAATCATTTGTCCAGAGTCAGCAGTTCAAGAGGGGCAAATGACCTAAGACATTTTAATATAGAAAAGTTTAAAAATGTGTGTTTCATATCAACATAAAATGAAGAAAAGATATTATTTGTTTTATTTCTCTATAAACAAATTAAATATGAAATGGTTAAATCAGAACTTTATGAGAAAAAAATTTAAATATATTAAACATCAAAAACAAACAAAATATGAAATTATCAAAATGTTTAGATGCATTAACAAACTGCCACTTAAAAATACAGAAAATAATCATCCATAGAACTCTTGGTCGATTGTTGACAGATGTCAGTTGAAAGAAATAATAGATGTCAGATATGTTAGGTTATGTACTTTAAATATGACGCAAGTGACAAGAAAGACAGATGACAAATAATAATAAAAAACTTTAAATTGAATTGAACAATTTCGTTGTTCTATCACTGACGCTGCGCTACTGAAAAACACCGAACTAGAAGCGCAACTGAATTTGAGAGAACTGAAAGAATTTTTTTCTTAAACTAGTTCGATGATACGTCGAAGTTCATTGTTTTCTTTCAATTCAAGTGAATGAATGCTTTCCTATAAAATAGGAAATTTCAGAATCTTTTATCATGACCAAAGAAACTTAAATACTTTGTGTTCATTTCATTCAATTGGCCATCCTTGTAGAGTTTTTTTAATAATTATCAAGAACATTTTTTCATTTCTTTATACCTACAAAAAACTTTTAAAAAATTAGACATTATAAACAGCTGCACTTCATAAAATTCTCTTACAAAATACATATTATAATAGAAAGTTGAAGAGCTGGAGTTTAGTCTTGCGAACATAAACTTAATTACGAAGAGTAATCAGTCACTTTTAATGTTGAACCAGAAGTAATCAATATAAATTGTAAACGTGCAATTAACTTCTAGTAAATTGAGAAACTTTCTATTTCTGCAAGCGATTGTTCATCTTGTTTAAGTTTATTGTACAAACGAGATGTTTCAAACTGTCGTTTATTCGTTCTTCTGCAAATATGACATTACGAATCTGGTTTTCAAACATTTTGTACAGGTTGAAAGAAGAAATTTTTGATGCGTGCTTTCTTAGATTTTATTTTTTCAGTGAATAACGATACATCCTGTATATGTAAACAAAAAAGTTTATTCGTTTAACAGCGTAAATGTAGCTGTCAAAAAAATGCTCAAACAGAGCAAAACCAGATTTTAAAGTATTTAGAAATACGGTTGGGAAGTTTTGGTTCCGATTTGGTCGAAAAAAATTGGTTAGGTAAACAAAATCGAAAAAATATTCGTGTTTTATTCACAACATGGCCGGTTATAAATTGACGTATGGAAATTCCCATGGAAAATTTTTTCGAGACTCAGTGATTCTCAAGATTCCCAGCCATTTTCTATGATGTATTTTCCGACCTACACCATTTTTAAAACAATTTTATTAGTTCATCCCCATTAGGCAAGAAGAAGCCTATTCCGATCTTAAAGAAATTAAGGCTGGAGTACCACAAGGAAGTGTCCTAGGACCTGTCCTATACTCACTGTACGCATGTGATATTCCAGAGTTAGAAAACAATACCACAGCCACCTTCGCCGACGACACTGCCATTATAGCAGTAGGAAAGAGCAATGAAAAACAACAGCTGTCCACCTTATCTATGACTGGACGAAGAGATGGAAAATTAAACTTAATGAAACTAAATCACTCCACATTAAGTTTACAAACAAAAGGATGGATCATATTCCAGTCAGAATAAACCTTAGATGCCAAACTCCGATGGAAAGTGCAACTTGGGGAGCTGATGCAGATACACTTCGCATCACTTCGCTAAGTCTGGTCTATTCAACTGCTCAATACTGCTCGTCGGATTGGATAAACAATCCGCACGTGGGAAAAGTCGACGTAGTGCTAAAACAAACGATGCGAATAATTTCTGGTGCTATTAAAACCACTCCACTCTACTGGCTTCCAGTCCTTAGTAACATCGAACCACCTGAAATACGAAGGCGTAATAAACTGTCAAGAGAGTTTAAAAATATTTCTATATCTAACAACCCTGCCCTTCCTATCCATCAAGACTTGATTGAATTTAGGAGACTCAAATGAAGAAATCCTCCTGTGAAGACTGCGCAAAAACTCCTAAGTCAAAACTATGATAGTGCTGAAACTTGGCGTACGAACTGGAGAAACAAAGTTAATCCCACACTGTATCTTCTACTTGAAACCCCAAACTCTCCAGCGGGCTTTCATCTTCTAAGTAAAACCTGGGTAGCACTCACTAGAATAAGGACAGGTCATGGCCGATATGGAGCTTCCTTATAGAAATGGAACATGAGACCCGACCCTGGGTGCGACTGTGGTGCTCAAGAATAAACCATTCATCATATTGTTAACGACTGCCCACTCAGAAAATTTATTGGCACTGATGACGACTTCTTGAAAGCAACACCACAGGCTGTGGAATGGTTGCGAAACCTGAGTGTGGAATTATGATGCGCGATATCTATTTTATCTCATGTACCAAAGCAAGCAACTTAGAAATTATCCAAAGATTTTAAAACAAAGCACTGAGGAACATAGTAGATGCCCCTTGGTACATTCGCAATAGTGACCTCCATAGGGATCTGGAAATGGACACTGTTGACCAGACCATCAAGAAATTAGCCAAGAATCATGAAGAAAGACTTCATCATCATGTCAATGTCGAGGCTATCCAGCTCCTTGACAATACTGGGTTAGAAAGAAGATCAAGAGGATCAAGCCCTTTGAGTTAGTTTAGTGTTTTTAGTGCAAAAGCAAAGCTTGTGTGTGCACGTTAAAGTTTACTGCAATCCATTCTACAGAACCTAAGGAAAGCTGATGAGTATACCTTAGTTTTAAGTTTCAAACTCTATTATATTAAGTTAGAATTTAATTGCTCATTGGTCACTGTTGACCAGATTGTAATATACTAAATGCCCTTAATGGTGTTTAATAATAATTAAAACAAAGTTTATCCCTTCTACTTTAATAATCAATTTGGTTTTTTGTTCTACGACCATGCACAGGCAGAGAACTTTTTGCATCAAGGGTGGGGAGCTGAGCACACGCGTAAAGAGCGGAGCGCGTCGAAAAAAATGATTTCTTGCGTTTTTTTATCCCTATTCAAAACCGTGTCTTTTTTCCGGAAATTTGGTTCCAGTACCCCTTAAAATATCCATATTTCCAAAGCTTGTCACAAGGTGGTACGAAAATTGTGGACCAATAGGCAATATATACTTCTAGAGAAGGGATTTTTTTAAACAAAGTCAATGCTAATGTCAAGAGGTCTGTTTTAGACTAGTTAAGTTTTCTGAAAATCGAATTTTTAGAAACAAATCATATTACTTTTTGGTAAATGGTGTTTTCTTGCTAATTGCACTCCGAAGTGTCCCTGTCGTGGTTTTTTTCATTTTACAGAAAAACGGTTACAGATAGAAGTAAATTTTAAAATAAGAAGTTAATCTACTTTAAATTTCCTCTTTTCTCAATTTGTAGGAAAGTGACAGCCGTTATGAGAAAATTATCTTGAGACATTTTAAAGCATTATTTAAAGCTAGAAAACGACATTTAATTCATAGTCATGAACAATGGTTCTCGAACTACAGAATCATGGATCATCATCAAGAACCATTGTTCATGTTTAAATCGAAAAATATGTTTAAAAGTTGAATGTATTTCGCCAAAATAGTGCAATACATATTTATAAACTATTCCTGTTAAAAAGTTTGTAGTGATTTTTCATGTTTTCCGGTGATACATGTTGGTTATTATAAACATTTAAAAATAGTGTGTTTGGAATTTGATTTATTGGATTCCTAAATCGTTTGCTTACTTTCCAATCTACCAAATTGCGTTTAAATTTTCTGTGATCTTATTCTGTTCTATTAGCAAGAAGAAAACGACAAGCGGAAAAACTAATTCTAATTTATAATAGAATATTTGTACGATTTTCTTTCAGTTCCAGTAATTAACATTTTCTTGTAGCAACAATTCCTTTAAATTATAATTAAATCTCCTACATTTCGAAACAACAACATTTTACAGTGCATTATCCCTTTGTGTTTCAATTACATAAGCGCAGCTTCTCGAGACATGCTGATCAATGTATTTACATAAGTACAAATGAAACGAATTTCCTTAATTTGTAACAAAAGGTATTATTATCCGAATAATTAATTTCTACTTACTCTTTGTGGTGGATAAGCCATTGTTCGTTACGGACAGATTGATTTCTCAATACAATTCATATTGTAAATATATACAAGGTTTTAGTGTCCATGTACATACAGGGTTTCTAAAAGGGCTGGAGGAAACAGAGCTAGAAGACTGAAATGTATAGTGCGCCTTGCAGACTTTAAATCCATTAACACGGCGTTATTAATATAATCGGTTATATGTGTCGATTTGTTTTATGTCTATTTTATAATATTTATTTCGCGATATATTTTGGACACACTATATAACTACTATCGTTTCAGGCTTCGTATAAGCTGTATTTGGCGCTACAACAAACTTTAATACCCTATCAATATCTATTCTCTCCGCTCATTCAACTATTAAATGAAGATAAGGATGAAGTATGTTATAAATTGGACTGTCTATATGAATTGACGAGCTGACATAATAAATAAGCATTCACCAATGTAAACTGAAATCTAATACAGTGTGCTGATAACATAAATAATCTTTCTCAAAGTTGCGGAGCTGTAGGCATATGCAAGCAATGATACATTGCAAGTTAGGTTTCATCAGTGTGTACGCACTTTAAGAAAAATAACGTTTTAAGAAAACTAATTTTCTGCTTAAATTTGTCATGATATGAAGGTAAGAAGCAAACAAGTGAAAAGAGAAACGAGAAATGGGAAATATTTCCATAACAAATTACCACTTGAGAATGCTCTTCTAGCATTGCCAGAGACCAAACAAATTGTAATTACAGTATTAATAAAATTTTAGATTGACAGTTCTTATTTTAATCAACACAGCCACAGTCTACTCACTTTTACCAAAATTGTCATTCACTATGTGTCTACTTTAAATTCAACGTCATTTTTCCTACGACTGCATCTGAAAATGGAGTTTTTCACACGCTAGGCAACTTCTGAAAATAGAGTTTTTCGCACACTACAAATTAGTTCTTTATTTTTAACTATAACCCCAAAATAGTTAACTACACAGAAGGGAAGGCTTGTCTATTTCAGGGGGTCAATTTCTTCTGCGCATGTTCGCAATCGCCATGTTCTAAGTGGCAAAACTGTCACGCATTTTAGTCGTTTCGTCAGTATCTTAGTTACAAGTTCTGTTGCGTTGTTTTCGTAGTTATTTCATATTATTGTTTTCTGGATTGTTTGTCATTTTTGTGTGTCTTTATTTGTGTATATCGTTTTTCTATTACAACTATTATAGTGTATAGTGATATGGCTCCTATAACAAAACGAAAAAGATGTGATCGCCCATGCTCGCCCCCAGTAGACGAAGAAACAAGTTCTTTTACATTCCCCAATTTTTGCAACATTGCATCTGTTATCCTTTTCTTAGTGTACTACCAACGATACCTGCACGTTACAAATTTATTCAGTTTTCTCAGTGTAGCTAGAAGAGGCAGAGACGTCAACCGTCATCGAAAATATGACCCCCACTAGATCAAAGATACCGACACAAGCCTTCCCTTCTGTGTAGGTAATTATTCTGGGCTATAACAACAATTGCGATTGTTGAGTTGCATAGTAACCCATAGTAACCGATATTCCTTTTTTATTTGTTGACTAGAAACGTCAAAGAAGCGTTTTTTCCATAGAATAAGTTTTAAAAATGTGTGATTCTGCCGAAATTTTGAAAAAAGCGGCCCTAATTAGTGATGAGCTGCTCCCAAACAAATCCAAGCACCGATATGAAGCTGCCTTTGAACAATTTATGAGATGGAGATCCGCAAACAACGTTGAAACTTTTTCAGAAAATGTTTTTTTGGTATATTTTGAAGAATTATCTAAAAAGTATAAGTGTTCGACGCTGTGGCCGACATTTTCAATGCTCAAGGCAATTTTAAATACTAAGGAGAAGATAAATTTGAGAAAATACAAGAAACTTCAAGCATTCCTTAAACGAAAATCAGAAAATTATTTGCCGAAGAAGTCTGCGATCCTGACAGAGGATGATTTAAGCCAGTTCCTGCAGACAGCAATCGACGAGACATTTTTACTTGCTAAAGTAAGCATAAGAAGTTATGAAAAAAATCATTTAATACAACATATTTCACTATAACCCAAGACATGAGTAGGCAGTTGGACTACCTGGAGCCTGTAGAAGGGAGGAACTGTGCTACTTAAAAATGGAGGACATGACAGACTTCAACTGTGCAATGCTGATCAAACTTACGAATACAAAAACGAAGATTCCTAGATCTTTTACAGTTTCTGGAGGCCTGTATACCATCCTGAAGAAATACTCCGCTCTACGCCCTCCCAGTTTAAAGACAGGGCGTTGTTTTTAAACTACCAAAAAGGAAAATGCACCAATCAAAATGTAGGCATTAATAAAATAGGCAGCATAGCCAAAGAATCCTGCTTCAGGCGATCTTCTGCTACAATTTTGGTAAATTCTGGATCAGATTTACTAGCCCTTAAGAGACATTGAGGATGGAGATCAAGCGGTGTGGCCGAAGGGTACGTTGATGATTCAATTAAAAATAAAATGGATGTTGTGTCCTTCTCTGGAAGCCGAAGTTGAAAAACAACCTATGGTTATAGATTCGGCTAAGGAAGAAAGTACTGAAAATGCTTTGACAATTATTTCCGTTCAAAAGGAGATAAAAAATACTGCCATTCCTGAAGTGAATCTAACAGGCTGTAGCAACTTTACAATTAACATTATGAATTAGTAGATTTAATTTTGATGTTCATATATACTTTGTTTTCTAATTAATAAAAATTACGTAGGTATTTGGTTGTTTTATTTTGCAGTTTTAGGAAAGGCATTGTAAAAAACTCGTTTGAAAACCTTTTTTCACACTCGCTCGACTGTCTCGCCGTGCGAAAAAACTCGTTGTTTAAATAACTATTAAACTTCAAAATTTTAATATTTTGGACTCCATTTTGAAGGTGTTCTCGAAGACACTTTTGATCGATGTGGGATGATGAATAAATTTCCTAAGTTTGTGAGAAATCGACAGAAAGCCATTTCCGTATCAAATACTGCGTGGTACTTTACATTGCCAATTGAAAATAGATGAAATAAAAATTTTGTTTCCAAGAAATCCTTTTTTAAGTAATCTAACGAAATTTTAAACTTCTACTTGTAGTAATTTTAAATTGAGAATCTGAGAAGCTGCCAATTAAAAAGTAGTTGATATATTAAGATTTTGTCTGCAACGAAAGGTTTTAACATCCTTTATTCAAATTTTAGACTTCCATATAACGTAAATTTAAATTGGTTTAGATGTAAAAGCAACTAATCAAAAGCCAATCAAGATATTAAAATTCTGTCTTTAAGAAAATCTTTCTACTTACATTTTACAAGCCTCTTATAAGCTCCTTGATATAATGTCTAATATTGCCGAGGTATAAAAGCAATTATGTCAAATCCCAAAAATTCAAATTTTGTTGGTGAATATTTGGATTTTAACAGATTACAATTTAGCTCAAACCTTAATAAACGGTTGGTAAAAAAGAACCTTTCATTAAGATTTTTGTCGAACTTATGAATATCTATAACACTCTCATTTAATAAGAGACTGTTTTCATCCATACATTGTCTTGGAAGACGCATATACGTGTATAGGTACCTAAAATCTCTCGAAAATTGAGTTAAACCCGAACTCGCGGCATTTGAATTTCGGAGTAATTTCCTGAACACTGAGCTGATGTATGCGCATTAATGAGCGTTTGGAACGAGAAAAAATCGAACTAAGGTCGCAATATCGTCTCTAAAGACTCATATCCACAGGAAATATTTAAATTTCTTTAGAGGATGGATTGATAAATGAAATTTAAACAGAAAATTTACATCTCTGTTATATGTAGGTTGGAAGCTGCGGATTTTTTTGTTATAGGAACAATCATTTGCAGGAATTAGAGGAAAAATAAACATTTATTTGGAGAAATGAAAAGTACCTGCAAAAATAAAATCAATCACTTTAAAATGCAATTTATTAATGTTAGAATATGTTTTACATATTTTATAACATTCGCAAATGGCAAGTCTAGAAAGTGCCATGTTTTTTGTTTATTTTCCGTTTCCTTACAACTTTTACTCAGTCGTCTTTCTCATCGCCTCTTTCTTTATTCAAACAAGAAATAACCTTCCTAAGAAATCGATAAAAATAATACCCATAAAACGTTCAAATAACCGTGTAAATGGTACTTGAGAACATTGTCTACTTCAAAAATTCAACAAGCGTTCTCAGCAATAAAACTTCAAACGCGAGTTTTTCTAAATCTAAACTCTGTCCAGATCGTAAATATGAAACTCTTTATGAAAACTCCTGACGGCTACAAACGACTTGATGTTAAGAACAGCACTAGGAAGATTTAGAGAGACCATTAGAATAGTAGTGGGTTTGTAAATATACGTACAAAATTGCAGGGGAGAAGGATCGTTCGTAAACTCGCGTTGACATGAGCAAATATCCCGGTTCTGGCGTGACTGATGTCAAAAAAGAGAAAGTATGTTGATGGGTATGTATTCATCACGTGCGACATTTTACTTTATTTAGAAAAAACGACAATATCCCGAGTTGTTCAGTGGAAGAAAATACATTTTGGCGCCCAACTTAGGGCTATATTTTTTTAAGCACATATTGAACGCCCACCAATTTATGCGGATGACTTAAAATTATTTTCGAAGATTAACGGAATGGAAAACTGTCTTCAACTGTCCCTTAAGAGGGACCTTGCCACTGCCGACCTCGTTTTCAGTTGGCAATACTGAATATGCATAAAAATTTGACGATTTTTTGGAGAGTTAATCTCGAGAACGGAATTTTTGTTTGTGGAAATATTTATACCCGTTATAGCTTATACCTTGGAATAGGACATCTCCTTTTTTGAGTCAATTTTAAGGATTAATAAAAAAGATATCAGCCATTTAGTGGAGGTGTGTTTTTGACAGTTTTGACAATTTGTGATCACCAATTTTAACGTGAAAAGGAGATGTCCTAAATGAAGGATACAGAATTAATTTCCGAGAATACCAATTCGCAAAACTTTATAATTTTTGAGATTAACTCTCCAGAAAAAAAAAATTTATGTAAGTTGCCTATATCCCAGTAAGATTTTCTCTTTCCATAGTTCAGGCGTTTTCCGCCTGACACTTTGAGACAGTGGCGCTTTTTGGTTTTATTTTGAACGATGTATGCAACCAGTTTTACGAATACGAATAAAGAAAGTTTAGATGTTTAGAACTGACATTTTAGGTTATGTTGGCTAATTTATTATTTATTCGTGTGTTTTGCAATTTTTTTTAATGAGTAAATTAGTATTAACTAAAACCAGTTCTTCAGTTTAAAGTATTTCAATTAATGCCGTATACCTCATGTAGGGCATGTTTCACTTTAAAATTGGTGATCACAAATTGTCAAAAGCACACCTTCCACTAAATGATTAATATCAAATACTATTAAACGAGCAAGGTTTGTATGTGTGTGTGTGTGTGTGTGTGTGTGTGTGTGTGTGCGTGTATGTGTGTGTGTATGTGTGTCCAGAGGATCTCGAAATCCACTCGTCAGAATTCAATGAAACTTTCAGGGTAGACTAATTCCTATCTAAATCGGCGAAAAATGTAGGTCTCATGTCTGTGAAAATTCGATCTTCCGAGATATTTACAAGAAAAGTTAAGCTTTTAGTTTTATTTCCTAGCAACGGCACATAATAATAACTTGTTTCTATAGTAATATATACTATAAAGGATAGATGAGTACAGTCAAAGTGGGGATATAACGTCACATTCCATAGGCGTACTTTGCAAAATAAGTTTCTATAATATAAATAAGGTCACAGCATATAAAATATATATACGCACTTCGTAGATTAAATTTTGAAGTTATATTATTTACAAAAAATAAAAATAAACTTTATGCATCCGACACTTTAACATTGAACGAATTAAATTTAACCAATAAATAACAAGGAGGATTATATGTTGGGATTAAATTAAATCTCTTGGCATTAAAAGTAACGCTTCAGTACTTACCTAAACTCAAAGATTAAAAAAAAAGTTAGTTCAAGAACTATCTTTAAAAGTCACTGTCTTCACTAAAACTACTAGCATCACTATAATTGTCTTTTCTGATGTTTATTATTATCGGTTCTATTAAATTATCCATTGATATATCCACTTTCCTAAATGAATTTTCCACATTTTTAAACATGATCAATGCATTTTCCCCAATGTTCTCTATTTACATCTGAAACTGCCTTCAAAAACAAATTTCGCACATCAGGAAATTTAAATGTTTTATTGTTTTGAGAAACATAACCTTTTAATAATTGAGACCAGATCAGTTCAATGGAATTTAACTCTGCGTGGTTCGGAGGAAATCTGAGAATTTTAATTCCTTTTTCTCTGGCCATCTCATCCATAATATATTTTTTGAATTTGTTTTTATGTTGCCTTGCTATTACTAATAATTCTGCCTTCAAGGATTTAGGAGGACTGATGAAGCCATTTTGAAATATATATTAATACAAAATTCTGAATCAATTAAAATACATACGATACGGCTATGAATAAATAAAGTCTGACTTATCTGTTAAAAGAACAAATTTATTACAGTAAAAACCATGGAAACAAGAATCTAGACAAAAACTATATTAGGCCGATCAGATGTATTAAAATTTAAATTTTAACTACAAATAAGCATTGAAGGATGAGGTAAAAATAAAATTTCTACCTCTGAACCTGTACTACGTTCTGCAAATTAAATACTGCACTCCTTTCTTCTGTATAGTATAGTAGTAAAAACGTTTGACTTTATTTAATTTCTGGCGTTTTAATCAGAAAGAATTCAATTTTAAATTTGTCGCTTTATATAAAAAAGGAAAGGTTCATTTGACAGACATAAATAATTTGCTTGTCAAATGACAGCCATCTTATTAATTCAAAGTTGAAAATACAACGTTGCCAATTCAATTTCAGAAATCGTGGGGTTAGGTAAATATTTATAGGAACGTTGAGTAACACTGTTAAAATGGACACCTGTCTTCCCTTCCCCGATAGTGTGAGACTACCCCTTACGGCTACTATTTTATTATGCGGACAGCTTTAATATTTAAGTTTTCATGATCAGAGAGAGAGAGAGAGAGAGAGAGAGAGAAAGAATTTTTGAAAAAATATGATATCAATATCTGCCACACCTCGAGAGTCTGGTCACAGGTTTTTGTGGAGGTTTTTACCCAAGTATGAATATCAGACCTATAATTGTCCTTCACTGCAGATCAAAAAATAATAAAATCAATTGAACATAGAGTTTTTCTTATATAGTGATAAATAGAGTGAGCTGAGCGATCTTCTGTTGACGGGACGTGTGCCCTACACGCTGCTGTTGCACGTCCCGGAAACGGGGCCTGTCCACCGTGACAATTCGCGAAGATCAAGCGTCAGTAGAAGTTGCCCTAAAAGGGTGAAATCCCCAGAAACTAGGCAACTTTAATGCATTTAACTAACCTCTGTGACAAGCAGTTGATAAACGTCAACAACAGCTGCAGCCAATTGAAAATTAACACTGACAGCTTTTTTAATTTTCCCGCCTACTTTCAAGCCAATCGCCAATCAACTTTTTATTTATCTCCCTATCAGTAGTTCAAGTAGATGTCGCCCACTCCGTGATTTTCGCGAATTAATTAATAATTTGTCATGTTATAAATATACTTAAATTATATACTCATTGGGCTGCTTAAAAATGTAGATTTGAATATTAAGAGCGAAGCTCGGTGACCAGATATTGTTTATTATTCTTTAAAATTTGTTGAAAAATGGAGATGTCCTATTCCAAGGTGTAAGCTATAACGGGTAAAAATATTTCCACGAACAAAAATTCCATTCTCGAGAGGCTGTTCAAAAAATCTTCAATTTTTATGCATATTCGAAGGAAGTCGTCAGTGTTAAAAATTAGTGATTAGTAATATGGAGAATGTGCAATTCAACTATAACAGTTTTTTGTGATTTTTATTCGTGCATTCAAAATAGTGTCTGCATAGTTGGGAATCACAGACATTTGCAGAAATTAATATTTACAGTATGTCTCACATATTAACCCGTCCATGGGACTCTTGATGTAGGTTTGTTACACATTTTATTTGCTATTATGTCTTTTGTCCATTGCTAAAAAGCAATGCAGTTTTTTCATAGTGTATTGTTTTGTTTTTGTTTTAGTGAATAACTGTAAATAGGTACTTTTAAATAAAGAAATAATTATTAATTATTCAATTTATTTTCTTACAAAAATGATTTTATAATATTTAATGATTTACAATAAAGTTAACATTAAAGAAATGAGTTTACGATTAATACATGCAAGTATATTTGAACTAAGAATCTGAAATAAATTTATGATTAATAAATGCAAGTACACTTATTTATTTATTTATCGTATCACTGCATATGGTTGGATGGTTGGATTAAATGTCGCGTCAGGCATCATGTGCTTTAGCCGGGAGATCAAAAGATTGTCCGGCTGCCAAGTTTGTTAGCTCTTTAGCGTTACCCAGGGTGCACCACGTGGAGGCGAATACAATGGTGACATTAAAAAATTTATAAATAGCCGTCTTCATTGTTAAAAGCGATCGTTTGTGAGCATTTTAATTTTTTAACCCTATTTTTTGGACTTTTTAACGAAAATGGTGACACGGACAAAAAAAATTTCAAGGGATGAAACATGAATAATTTATCATAACCCATGGTTTAAGACTTGCAGCGATTTTTTATCTGTAACCGTTCAATTGTTATATACAAATTAATGCTCCAACATTAACAATTTTTTTTATAAAAGGACTTGCAGATAATTTATTGTGGTTACAATGTTGCATTTTGTTCATAGAACGCAGTTTTTTGTGTCGATAACTCATGTATTCTGCAATTGTTTAAACAAATAGATATTGATAAAAACATTTTGCGTTTGGAGCCGCCAATTATTTATTAATTCATTTTTTTAAAAAATTCTTGCTTCACCTTAAAATTTCTGTCGAGGCTGAAGCAGGTATCGAACTCATGACAAATGGATTATTAGCGCTCTCTGCAACAAGACCAATCGTGAAAATAAAGAAAATTTATTCTCTCAGATTCCTTAGATATCCCAAATAATATATTATATTTTAATACTAGCAGCGCCACCTAGCATACAGGAGATTCACTGAAGTCTTAAGATATCTATCTCTCTTCATTATTGCAGAAAGACAGTGATAAAAGATAAAGATAAAAATGGGGATTTTTGGTGTTTGTAGTTTGGCATACCTGTCGCGATGCCCCTCTTAAACAGGAAGGAAGGAATATAATTGACATATGACATATAACAGAAAAGGCGTATTTTAGCGTTACACTCAATAATAATGACAGTTGGTTAGTTTTTATTTATAACCTCACTTACAAATTTCTGGCATAGAACAATCAGCACCAAGGCATCGTTCCAAAGTTCATCTCTCCGTTTCCCTCGTCCCAAGATCGAAGTTCATCACCCAGCGACGAGGGAACAAATGAATTGTTTATGATCATTCATTATTATATTTTTATTTTTACATACACATGTTCAGCTTTCAATATATATTTATACATCTTAAAATTTATTCATCTGCAACGGATCGTTAAGAGATCTTCTAGGATCAATCTACTCGTAGTATTCGGTCATGGACGCTCAAAACCAAATACCAACCGAATATTATATTCCACTCCAACGGCCTGTCACATACACCGATCTAGGTGTTATTTTCGACTCAAAATTGTCTTTTGTCCCTCATATTGAAGCCACTCTGTCAGCTACAAACAGAATGTATCTGGAAAGATTTCTCCGACCCATCTACATCGAAAACGTTATTCTAGGCCCTCGTCAGATCAAAATTAGAATGTGAATCTATAATTTGGAACCCATCTCATCAATTATACATAGAAAAGGTTGAATCGGTTTAGCGACGCTTCTTCAAGCTTCTCTCCTATAGAACGGACAACATATCCACTGTTGAGGGTTCTGGAATAAACCCTATGTTGTGCCAGTTTCCCAGGACGGCCAACAATGTGTTACCGCCTTTTTAAACTGCATCGTTGTATTCGTAAAATGGACTGTATTTCTTTAGATTGAGTATATGTGTACTGTAGTAGGTTTGTCTTCTCAACTTCATTCAACAAAAAACAATGAACACTTTTATTTAACCATTTATTAAACTTGTTAAATAAATAAATGAATAAAACAACAACGTAACAAAGGATTACCTTAAACTAGTAATCATGAACAAAGTATTATAATTAATATGTGCTTAACAAGCACTAACACATATTAATGAAAAATGAATTAAAAGAAATGATCGCATCATTCAGAAAATATTATTTTTGCGTGTGTTCTGCGTGAGTGATAATTAGACACTGGAGGGTCCTAGCCTGATTCGCAGCTAGCGACACACTGAGTTTAAATTTGAATATAAAATGAACAATAAAGTGGACCGCCTGATACGCAGCAAAGTACCACTGTGAAGATGAAATATTTTTACGTTGAGCTGGTGTCAACGGAGGGTCTAACCTGATTCGCAGTTAAAGACGCACTAACTTGCCGTACTAAGAGGCATTATGAAAAATGAATTTATTTACGAGGTTTTCTGTAACCCCGGAGTATGCGCTCATAATGAGGGCTCGAAACACACTGAGTTTAAAATCGGCGAAGTTTATCGGTTTCAAATGTATCCCTTCCCGATTGCGCAACACCTTCTCGAAAGATTCTTTAGCGTGAACCGCGTAAACAAGCATGTAAAATTTTTTCTATTGTCTAGACGAGACGGTTAGAATTATGGCGTGATATTATTGTGAAATAGAGTAAAAAAAATTATCTTTTGATGAAACCGCTTCCTGGTTTGAACGCCGTTCGCAAATGTATTTTGGTGCGGCGTTGCCGGTTGAACGAATATGAGTTTACATGTTTAATTATCTGAAAATTAAACATCCACCAATTGGTTTCACCCATGACGTATTATTGGCTAGACACGCTATGAACAGCCTAAGCTGTCGTCGTGATTGTCACTCCACAATTGTTCTGTTCAAACTTATTAACAACGTAATCATTGACCCACATATTCTGCAAAAACTTAATTTCAATGTACCTAGACCATCGTCTAGACACAGGTAGCTGGAAGGAAAAAAAAGTTTGCCTACGATGCCAAACAAAAATTCCGGTGTCCATCAGTAGTCAGCCTACCCTAGAAACGGAAAAACTCATCCCCGAAATCATAGCTGTTCCGCTTTTCCATAAAAACGCGTTTATCCTCAATTAAAGGGAACCAGAACCGGGCTACGTCCCCCGGACAGTTTTTCGACTCTTGTTGGATTTGTAGGGAAAAATCGAGAAAAGAAAAGCCCTACCACTTAATCGCGATCACCAGGTATACATAGACATTATATATATACTACAACAACAGCGCGCTGCGCGCGCTCAGCATGGCCCGGTATTGTTTCAAAATTTTCAAGTCAACCAATTTGTCGAATTTTAAGGGGAAAATCGAAAAAAGTGGGCCTGTACGCCGCTGGACTAGAACAATACGAACATTTTGAGACAAAAATCAGCTCGATCCGTCCATTTTTGCGGGAGAAATATTGTTTTTGGCCAGAAATACGTTTAAGAAAGTAAAAACAATGTTTCTGCCCCAAAATGGACGGATTGAGCTGATTTTTGTCTCAAAATATTCGTATTGTTCTAGTCCAGCGGCGTACAGGCCCACTTTTTTCGATTTTCCCCTTAAAATTCGACAAATTGGTTGACTTGAAAATTTTGAAACAATACCGGGCCATGCTGAGCGCGCGCAGCGCGCTGTTGTTGTTGTATATATATAATGTCTATGTATACCTGGTGATCGCGATTAAGTGGTAGGGCTTTTCTTATGGGGGCTCTAAGTCCCTAATATCCTCAAATATGTTTACATGTGAGGCCATTGAACTCACACGAGAGAGGGGTCTTGTAGACTGGTGCCATGGAACTCGCATGTAAACATATTTGAAGAGTAAACTACCAAAGCATAATTTTGCTCTATCAATCAGCCTCTCTCGAATACTGTACTCCCACTCTCTTTAGGGCCCCTTTATCAACGCAAGAGGAGTAGGATAGAGCTCCAGTATCGTATTATTGACAGTAGTGCAGACACTTTTGTCGATCTTGGTATAATATACGAAATTGCTGTGTGTTTTCGCGTGTATTAGAAATTGTATACTATCATACTTCCATCAGACGTCTTAGCAACAGTGATTCGCGTGAGATTTTCAAGATTAAAATGCCGTATCCTGTTTGGAAACTTTGTGATCATGAAAAAAACAGGAACAAGCTTTGTGGTCCATGCGGGAAAAAATTAATTTCCGCGATCAGAAGATAGAACAATTCCTTATTACAGAAAAATATGAAAAACTTATACAGAAATTTATCAATCCAAATTTCTTGACTTCCAACAGTAAATACCCCCTTAGTATTTGCTCCAATTGTCGCAAGATGCTCGCAGATCACGATCAAAGTAATTTCCACAGATCTTTGAAGACAATGCCAGATTATGAGAAAATAGTTTTGCCGAGAAAAACCAGATCAACTGATGATAACGCTATATGCCAGTGCTATATTTGCTTGACTGGGAGACACAAAGGATCAATTAATTTTAAAAAAAAATTGAAAATTGGTGAAAGCTTTCATTTATCCCCGAAAATACCACGTAAAAAATTTAAAATTTCGTTAATAAATAATTTTTTTCTTTTGTTCTCAATATTATGATTAGTGATATTATATTTTTATGTTTTTGAATGAATTATAATTTTGATTATTATGATTTTGCTAATTATGACCATTATTGTGATTCTGATCAGTATAGAATATTATGATTGTAATTTTGAATTTGTTTACTATGAATACTATGAATATTATAAATATTATGAATACTATGAATATATAATATGAATACTATGTTTGTATCACCCTTCTTTTCTCGTTAAATAAATCCAATTGTTAACGGGAACCAGAACCCGGTAGCGCCCCCGGACAGTCTTTCGACTTTTGTTGAATTTTAAGGGGAAAATCGAAAAAAGTGGGCCTGTACGCCGCTGGACTAGAACAATACGAATATTTTGAGACAAAAATCAGCTCAATCCGTCCATTTTAGGGGAGAAACATTGTTTTTACTTTCTTAAACGTATTTCTGGCCAAAAACAATATTTCTCCCGCAAAAATGGACGGATCGAGCTGATTTTTGTCTCAAAATGTTCGTATTGTTCTAGTCCAGCGGCGTACAGGCCCACTTTTCTCGATTTTTCCCTACAAATCTAACAAGAGTCGAAAAACTGTCCGGGGGACGTAGCCGGGTTCTGGTTCCCTTTAATTGAGGATAAACGCGTTTTTATGGAAAAGCGGAACAGCTATGATTTCGGGGATGAGTTTTTCCGTTTCTAGGGTAGGCTGACTACTGATGGACACCGGAATTTTTGTTTGGCATCGTAGGCAAACTTTTTTTTCCTTCCAGCCACCTGTGTAGAGTAGACGATCCATTTTCGTGTGTCAAATGTAATTCTGCAAGTTGTGAGCTTGATATTTTTTACTGTTCAATCTCTGTGATTAAATCCTACATCTTCAGTTAATTCTGTATGTATGATTATTTCGTTTTTTTTTTTTAGTTTATTATTTATTTTCATTTGGTATATATTACATTTTCTAGGACATTTCATTTTCCTAATTCCCTGCTATAGGAGTTTTCCTCCTTTTCAGGGTGAGGCCCTGATTACAATATTAGTAACCTAGCTAGCTAATTTTTCCTAAGGTTTCTGTGCGCGCTGGTGTGTTATGTTTTGTGTGTGCTGGTTGGGGCCTGTGTGGGCAGGAGCTGTTTCCCAGTTTTTTATCTAAGAATCGCCAATTTTGCTATTTATTTTATTTATTATTTCGTTAATTTGTTTTTATTTTATATTGTACTTTACTTTATTGTACTATAATTGAAACTTATATTCCTGTTCTGTAATTGCGTGTAATCTGCAGGACAGTGTAAGATGAAATAAAATGAATAACCAGGCTTTCAGTACTTCTTTCTGCATCTAACTTGTAGATGCTTTCGATACAAAACGTCTGTTTTTTTTTTCAATATTTTGGTTTGATTTTCTTCGAATTTTCAAAGAAGCCATACATTTTCAAGTCTACAATTACAATTTTTATTTCTCAAACTGTCATATCGAACAGGGAACAAGGATTGGCACTTGCAGGGGATGACAGAAATTACTGCATTTTATCTTTAACTGTTTCCAAACTATCTTGAAAAATTACAAAAATTGAACACCTATCCAAATGTATCAGTTTTAAAGAAAAACAAATGGATGCGGCAAACTCGTAAAAGGCGTTTAACAATTCTAGGAAATCCTGGGTGTTAAATTTAAAAATTTGTATCTACAGACCATTCCAGGATGACGGGTCGGCCATATTTGCTGGGAGGCACACAACTTTATGACACAACGTTAGTTTCATATGTAAACATCAAAAAGATTTTTTTAAAGATATTTATTCGGAAGAACTAAGTAGAAAATGTCACATGTTTGTACTGTTATTAAATGCTCGATGTGTTCTGAAAGAGATAATGTATCATTTTTCCGGTTTCCTGCTGTTTTGATTAACTGAGGGAATAATTTAAATGCGCTGTCTAGTGAATGGAAAAATGCTTGGATTAAAGCTTTGAAACCAGGTACATTTTCTAAAAGCCAAGTGAATAAGTGATTATGTATTTGTTCTAGGTATTTTATAACAGGTATTTTTGGCGATCTTTTATATATTTTTTATTTATATTGTCTAATTTTTAGGTAAATCTGCTCGGTTAAAGGACTAGTGACAAATTTTTGACAGAAAACTGTGGTTTTTTTAAATTTAATTTTACCAGTTGATATTGTTTTTGCCGACAGAGGTTTTTTATTCAAGATTATCTACAAATATTAGGTTGCCAATTTAAATATACCAGCCTTTACAATGGGAAAAAATCAACTACATCCCACTGATTTGGAAAATACACGTAATATTGCCACTGTACGAATTCATGTAGAACGAAATATTGGTCTTTTAAAAAAAATAAGATTTTTCATAAAACAAGTATGTTGTCTAAAAAAAGAAATGGTTATATACTGCATTGGACAAAATTGAATTTTTTTTTTCATAATTTATTTTATTTTATGAACATCTAAGATTTATATTATTTCTGTATATTAAACATAATAACAAACCACTCTATGCGGTCGACAGCAGTCAGTATCCTGGCTAAAGGAGGGATGGGCGAACAACAATTAATTAAAATTACTGGCCACAGTTCAGCCAACTCAATTAAGCATTACTCCATCATCATAAATACCCTTAGAAGTGACGCCTCAGAACCTCCAGCTAAAAAACAGAAGATCCTGCAGCCACTCCTCAAGCTTCTCACTCTACAGCTGGACCCATCAACAACATGAATGTTTACCTACACCCAACGTTATCAATGAGTTAACAAAGATTTTAAACAATACTCCTACTGTGTACCAAAATTGCAATTTATATTTTAATTGTACCGTAAATAATTAAGTTTGTAGTATTTTGTGATTAAATAAATTACCTGTTTTTCAGTTTTCAAATTAATACCTACATATTTATTATGTACGCATATATAATAGGTAGTATGTTTGGTAAGCTATGTGTATGTAGAATAATCTGTTACTCATGAAATAGTCTTGTCAAATACCATTCGGGTATCTAATTTTTCCTGTGAAAAAAATCGAAAAACACAATGCAAAGTAATATTTTTTCAAGCAGGTTTTTCGTGCAGGTACAGAAATCCTCGTCTTCGACTCGGATTTTTGTTAAAATATTACTTAGCAACGTGTTTTTCCTATTTTTTCGGAAAAATTGTATGCCCTTATGATATTACTTACGAAAAAATTAATGGAACTTACCCTAGTTTTAGTAAGGATATAAAGTATCGGTTTAGTACAGTACCTTGTTTTTTGGAAGTCTACTTGATTTTCACCTATGAGAGGATCTAGCTACCTTAACGCGGTATAACAGAGGACCTTGTAGATAAGATGAAAATGCTAAGGTAGTTATTGAGGTCGGACTTCTAGTGTCTAGTCTACTCTTCTAGTCGTTTTCAATTTTCCATATATTAAGGATTTTGGGGCTATGCTCGCCTTGTTGCGATCTTTCTTGGCTTTGGGTATGGTTCTTTTAGTATTTTCTTTTCCAAATGAAAGTATTGAAGTTGGCATCGTACTTCGTTCTTTTATTGGTTTAACTCTATCTAGTCTTTCTTTTCACTCCTGATGTCTTGCTCTCAAATCGTGTTTACTAATCCTGGCTGTAGCAGGAATGGTTTATGTCTCGGCGTTTACTTGGGCTTCTTGTAGCTGTTTTTAGCCAGTGTCGCGAACCTCGGAATCCCTGTCTATTTGCTGGCGATAGACTTCTTTATGGGGACAAGCCGTTTATATTTTGATAAAAAAATAGGAACAAAATATTAAAAAGGAATTTTTTAGTGGCATAACTAAAGTAAGCAGAAAATTAGGAATTTAAATTATACTCCTTAAATTATCGACGTTCTTGTAAATATATGTTAGTGTCGACAAAAATTATAATAAAAATATTAAAAAAAATTAATTAATAATATTTATTTCCGACTTACCAAAAAGTCACAAAAGAGTTTTCCGCAGTGTTTTTGGACCCTAATTAAATATGTGTAAATGGCAGAAAGCTAAAAAGTGGTAATTTTTAATCACTGTTTTCATTCCAATCAACAGTATTTAGCTACATCCTCTTTCGCAAAGATAAAATCTAAATATTCCATTCATTATTTCGGAACTGTCGAAATGCCAGGTATAGTCAACTCAACTGTTTATTCTCACAATTTTGCTAAAGTAAAAATACGCCTATGACCTCCGCCCCACCCCCAGATTTCATTGCCGTTGACCGTTTATCTCTATCTTTTATGTTGTTTGAGATCTCGCGCAGTGTCACTGTTTTCCCCATAGGGAATGGTGTAAAAAAGGGTCTTAAACGTTCCCTGGGGTCCATATAACAACCCCTCAAAATTTCATCAAAATCGGTCGAACAGTTTAGGAATGCATAAGATACAAACATACATACATACATACATTAATTTTTATATATAAAGAAGATGAGGTTAAATTCTACCACTTACCTCTCAATTAGAGCTTCCTTCTTGCCTACGCATTTCGCATTTCGATTCTTTAATTCAATTTTCAGCTGATTAACGGTCCAGCTACCGTATTTATCGACCATTTTCAAAATATATTTTAGAAACCAGAATAAATCCACACAAAACAATTCACGAATGATGACAGGTCTACATCTACAACAGCGCTACCGTGCGGGAGAAATTTTTAGAATATCCTGCCATTGTGTGAGTGCCTCCCAGCAAATATGGCCGACCTGTCAAAGTCACGTGTTCTGGAATGGTCTATTGTGTTTTTTAATGTGGTTAAATGAAGACGTGTCTGATGATGAGGAAGAAGAAGAAGACATATCTCAACAGGACTTCATTTTGATTTAAAATTTAAAACATGTCCAATATATAAAAATTTATTCTTTTTTTTTATAAATAAACTTGTATTACACTGAAACAGCCAAGGAAGTTTTATTTTTTCCACAAAAACTTCACATTCGTGATATTCAAATATCATTTTTTCTTTCATATATAAAGCTCTTATAATTGAGTTTTAAATAGCAATATAACAAGACGATTTTGTTTCATTTAAAAGCATTAATTCAATTATGGTATTTCATCGCTCGCAAAAACAAGAGGAAATTGAATTGCTTTGGAATTTGGGAATTCGTTCTAATGTCATGTTCCGAGGAGGCATGAAAAATGACTCGGAACATAAGAAAAACTTGCTGACAATTTTATTATCGATTGTTCCTTTATTGGAATTTTTTGAATGTAAGGAGTGAGAATGAGATATTGCCATAAAATGAAGTAAGGAATTTTCGATTTTAAAATATATGCGACCAAAAAAATTTAAATTTTCTAGAAAACTATAAAATGTATCGAAAAGATGAAGGCAGATTTAGATTCAGGAGATCAAAATACATAAGAAAATGTGATTTTAAAAACGACACCGTACCGGACTTTAATAGTTTCGTAATTTTCAAGAAATATTCTACAAAAAAATTCAAAATCTACAATTATTATCTGATTTGTCTGGAATTTTGGAGAAAGAAATTTGTGTGATTAAAAAATCGATTGGTAAAATCAAATTTCTGAATATTTCTTTTGGAAAAAGTCAGAAAACAAGTGAAAAATATTGGAAAATATGTGAAAAGTTCCAGAAAATTAAAATTTTAATCGTTTTATATTTTTTCTACGTATTGTTTCTTTTCGTAGAGGATTTATAAAATAATTTTTATTTTCAAAACTATCAATTTCCATCATTTTGTTTTTTCGCTGGATTCTACCCATGAGATTTATTTTTTCTCTGTTAGTAATATCTTCCCGAGTGTACGTACAATCAAATACTATTAAACGAGCAAGGTTTCAGGGTAGACTAATTCCTATCTAAATCGGCAAAAAATGTAGGTCTCATGTCTGTGAAAATTCGATCTTCCGAGATATTTACAAGAAAAGTTAAGATTTTAGTTTTATTTCCTAGCAACGGCAGATATAATAACTTGTTTCTATAGTAATATATAATATAAAGGAGAGATGAGTACAGTAAAAGTGGGGATATAACGTCACATTCCATAGGCGTACTTTGCAAAATAAGTTTCTATAATATAAATAAGGTCACAGCATATAAAATATATATATACGCACTTCGTAGATTAAATTTGGAAGTTATATTATTTACAAAAAATAAAAATAAACTGTATGCATCTGACACTTTAACATTGAACGAATTAAATTTAACCAATAAATAACAAGGAGGATTATATGTTGGGATTAAACTTTTTTTAATCTCTTGGCATTAAAAGTAACGCTTCAGTACTTACCTAAACTCAAAGATTAAAAAAAAAGTTAGTTCAAGAACTATCTTTAAAAGTCACTGTCTTCACTAAAACTACTGGTATCACTATAATTCTCTTTTCTGAGGCTTATTATTATAGGTTCTATTAAATTATCCATTGATACATCCACTTTCCTAAATGAATTTTCTACATTTTTAACATGACCAATGCATTTTCCCCAATGTTCTCTATTTACATCTGAAACTGCCTTCAAAAACAAATTTCGCACATCAGGAAATTTAAATGTTTTATTGTTTTGAGAAACATAACCTTTTAATAATTGTGACCAGATCAGTTCAATGGAATTGAACTCTGAGTGGTTCGGAGGCAATCTGAGAATTTTAATTCCTTTTTCTCTGGCCATCCCATCTATAATATATTTTTTGAATTTATTTTTATGTTGCCTTGCTATTACTAATAATTCTGCCTTTAAGGATTTAGGAGGACTGATAATATTTTTAGAATGAAGCCATTTTGAAATATATATTAATACAAAATTCTGAATCAATTAAAATACATACGATACGGCTATGAATAAATAAAGTCTGACTTATCTGTCAAAAGAACAGGTTTATTACAGTAAAAACCATGGAAACAAGATTAAATCTAGACAAAAACTATATTAGGCCGATCAGATGTATTAAAATTTAAATTTTAACTACAAATAAGCATTGAAAGATGAGGTAAAAATAAAATTTCTACCTCTTGAACCTGTACTACGTTCTGCAAATTAAATACTGCACTCCTTTCTTCTGTATAGTATAGTAGTAAAAAGGTTTGACTTTATTTAATTTCTGGCGTTTTAATCTGAAAGAATTCAATTTTAAATTTGCCGCTTTATATAAAAAAGAAAAGATTCATTTGACGGACATAAATAATTTGTTCGTCAAATGACAGCCATCTCATAAATTCAAAGTTGAAAATACAACGTTGCCAATTCAATTTCAGAAATCATGGGTTTAGGTAAATATTTATAGGAACGTTGAGTAGCACTGTTAAAATGGACACTTGTCAAAATGTGACACCTGTAAAAACGTGACAACTGTTAAAATGTGATACGTGTCAGAATGTAACAACTGTCAAAATAAACAAATCTCAAAATGAACAAATGTCAAAATATGACACCTGTCAGAATGTAACGAATGTCAAAATGTCACACGTATCGTACTTTTCTTTATTTATTACAAAGATCTAACCTAACCTAAAGCTAATATTTTGTTTTGGCGGGTGGAAATGCTTTATGCACATCGGGTAAAGGTTCTTTCCTTCCCCGATAGTGTGAGACTACCCCTTACGGCTACTATTTTATTATGCGGACACTGAAACTGAAAATTTTTGAAAAAATATGATATCAATATCTGCCACACCTCGAGAGTCTGGTCACAGGTTATTGTGGAGGTTTTTACCCAAGTATGAATATCAGACCTATAATTTTCCTTCACTGCAGATCAATAAATAATAAAATCAATTGAACATAGAGTTTTTCTTATATAGTGATAAATAGAGTGAGCTGAGCGATCTTCTGTTGACGGGACGTGTACCCTACACGCTGCTGTTGTCCGTCCCGGAAACGGGGTCTGTCCACCGTGACAATTCGCCGTGACAATCAAGCGTTAGTAGATGTTGCCCTAAAAGGGTGAAATCCCCAGAAACTAGGCAACTTTTAATGCATTTAACTAACCTCTGTGACAAGCAGTTGATAAACGTCAACAACAGCTGCAGCCAATTGAAAATTAACACTGACAGCTTTTTTAATTTTCAAGCCAATCGCCAATCAACTTTTTATTTATCTCTCTAATAGTAGTTCAAGTAGATGTCGCCCACTCCGTGATTTTCGCGAATTAATTAATAATTTGTCATGTTATAAATATACTTAAATTATATACTCATTGGGCTGCTTAAAAATGTAGATTTGAATATTAAGATCGAAGCTCGGTGACCAGATATTTATTGTTTATACCTACAATTATTGTTTTTTATTTTGGACAATAGTACGATTGACGAAATATAAATTAATTTATCAAGTATATCAAAAATATAAATGAATATAATTTATCATTTTTCTTTTCAGGTGGGTACTGTTTTGACATCCGCCATTCTGTTTCAATCTACATTTACAGGTACAGTATTTCGGTCCAAAATGCGGACCAAAAAGGGTGGATTACCTGCCGCTAGAAATGGTTCTGTAATCCTAGATCAAAGCGGACCAGACCGTTTTTACCTATTAACAACTCATTAGGAAAACCTTCAAGCTCACCTCGCTTATACCGGGTGACAATGAGACTAGGGGCATGCCTATATCTCCTTCACTTTTCAACCGATTTGATTGACACACAACTTTGGATTGACAGACATATAAAAACAAAATGGCCGACTTCCGGTTTCGCCAGAAATGTCAGCAACTTCGATTTTTTAAATGGAATATCCTATATATTTGATATTTTTTGGATTCTATGGCTCAAATTACATACGACAGTGTTGCCAAATTTTTTATTTGCAAGTGGTGAAATTTGATTATTTGAAATGTGAATCATTTTATTTCTCAGTGTAATGTTAATTACCAATATTTTTTAATAAATGAATATAAAGTTTTTCATTGTAAAATTGACTGACCTAATATTTTTTCATTCAAAATATATCGTCGTAAAGGTGCTTAAACTTCAATCTAGGATTATGCAACCTGTTCTGGTAGCAGGAAGTCCGCCCTTTTTGGTCCGCATTTTGAACCAGTCATCCCCATTTGGCAACCGCTCCAGCATTAGTTTTTAATTTTAATTGTAATAAACAACGTACTATTCTACGGAAAACTTTAATTATTGCAATATAAACAAACGTAATGAAAATAAATTAAAAAAAAGAATAACTGTTAATTTACGTTATTCTCAAAACGAAATTCACAAATCGACTGTAATTTTTTGTCTACGCCAACGAACGTGTTTCCAGTAATTTTTCCAGTCGGTTCGACTTCATGTTTTCACATCATCAAAATTCGTGCTCCCATGCGAGACTCAAATATTTACAGAATAATTTTTTGGCACACTATTTTATCACATTATGGAAACCGAATTAATTTTTTGCCATTTTATACGGAGGAGGGCGTGAACGTGACGAAATTGTCGATAAATTTTATTCGATGAATGGGAAACTAGCTAGGAAAAAGTTCATTTTAGATGGTATATAGCTAGATTGAAAATAAATCTAAAATTAATGCATTTTTCGCTCTTGTAAAGTTTTTTTAGGAATCGATTTTTAATTAATTGTATAAAAATATTAAAAAGTTTTGTCAACATTCTGAAGATAGTGATGTAAGGATTCTTCTTGCCAGATTTTTAATGTGGTTTGCTCCACAACCCTTAGAAATGGCGTCTTAGGGGCACAGGTAGCTTCAGATGGAGATAAAGTATTCTCCAGGGGTCTTGTTGATTTCAGACTAGTTTATTTTAACTTATTATATACTTTTTAAAAGCCCTGAAAAGAGGTAAGGTTTGTGAATATAAACCAGAAAATAACGTTGACCATCTATTGCTTAATAATATAGTTGCAATTCAAAAGGAAATCAATATTTCAAAGCCCAACCCTCAAAACCCTGAACAAAAAAAGTAACTTTAAAGGAAATGTTCGATTCGGACTTTACTAAAGGACTTAATCAGACTTTATTTAAATTTTAAAATTTGCCGGAAGGGTTATTAAATGTATTAAATGATTAATTTAACCCGGAAGAATTTTATTAACCCCTTTTAAATGCTCGAAATTAATCGGTAGCGTTAATTAATTTCAGTAATTGTGATAATTAATCTTATTATTTATGAAATTAACTTGTACATTTTATTAAAATTGTTAAATTCTGGAATTAAAATCGGCAAAATTTTATTACACCTTTTCTAAACAGTCCTAATTAACCGGAAACGTTTACTATTACTAAATTATTTAATATAAACCAGGTGAGTTAGTTAGCTTTCTTAACTTAAGAAATAAACAGGGTAAATGCCAGATCGCGGGGATTGGTGAGCGATATTGTTTAAGGGTTTTGCCGAAGCCACCACAAAGACAAGATCTGGCCCCAAGACTTCGGAAGCTAGAACGCGTCGAACTAAACTCGCAATGGGTAGATATTGTTTGGGGGTTTTTCCGAAGCCAACACGAAGACAAGATCTGACCCCAAAGCGTTGAAAATCATTTACGCGTCAGTCGAAACAATTCAAACGATAACTAGTATTTAGTTTCGAACGTGAAAAGAAAACAAAAGCTGACTTGAGATTTAATTTAAAGTAAACTAACTCAAAAGAAATCAAAATTAAATGAATATACTTTTACTTAATTTTCCGGAAAATAATAAAAAAATAAAAGTGAAATCTTAATGAAAATTCTATATTGAGAACTTAAATAACTCTCCTTCTAAAATTTGAATTTATTTCGGTATTTAAAATCAAAGTAATTTATCGCGTGTAAAATAAAACGATTCTTAAAATTGACGACGAACTTATACGGTGAAAAACTTATCAATGTTTACCTCGGGTTTTTTATTTAACGGCGGAAAAATTAATTCGGACTAGAAATTCTATCGGTTTTAATTATTTGAATGAATCATAAACCAAGAATGAATCTTATTTTGAATTCTGAAACCATTTAGACTCTCAACAGTCCCTTCTCCGGATATTTTCTCCTTCTATTTCTACATAGGTATCGCGCGTAGCCAGCGATCAGGCCGTATTTGTTTCGTTAAAAAATCGAACATTTCATTTAATTTTAAATAAATTTTTCAATTGATCTAAACTTGAATGCTTGATAAAAAAATCGGATGTGGCCATGCACATGACTTTACCATACTTTAACGGCTCTACGGGCTCATAATCCAATTACTCGTACATATTTAAGGCAGGCCATGCCTGGCAAGAGCGTACAATTGTCTCCATGAAACAAAATACTTCTACTGCGCTTGCGCTATTATGCAACTATGTTATTCCATATTTTATTTTTAACTCGCTTATAATACAAAATTTGAAAAAAGTTTTTAAACAAAATTTATAGTAAATTTAATTTAAAATAAATTTTTTCTCTTAATATTTTTACATAAACTTAATAGAAACGATAATAATTGCGAAAATCTGAAAATTCTCAAGAGTAAACCCCCACTTCCGGTTGTCCGATTTTGCCCAAAATCTAATCAGCTGATTAGCATGTTGTAAAAATGCTAAATATAAAATTTGGTTAGGAAATTCCAATCGCAGTTGGAGTTAGAGCGCACACAAATTTTTCCGGACTACATATTCCATACTCCATACTTACATTTTCTGGAAATGGTCTTAAATGACTTAGGAGGTCTCAAACCATGTAAATCCACTGAAAGCTGAACTTTTTTTTTTGCGATTACAAGTAAAAAAACTTCATTACAGTGATAATAAAAAATCCGAATCTCATTAGAGAGTCTAGTAGGAACAAAAATAAAATAATAGGAAATTTACACATATTCAAATCCAATCCTATTCTCATACTGGACATCAATAAAAATATCCACATCCATTATTAATGTATTCTGAATTCGTTCTTTGATGATTTAGACTGGATATCCTGTCAGCGTAGTTTCTCCTTACGAATAACAAGAAGATTTATAGAATCCTCTCGGAATCGTTCAGATAGTTCCATTGATAAAATGACCCTTTTCTCGATAGGATTCTTTATTTGTGGTAGAAAATAAATAATTCCATTCTTGGTTTTTCGGTGCTTTTCATTTAATTTCTATATTTTAAATTTATTAATACAAGTTTAGCGTCTCAAGAACGAATTTAATAAATTTAATAAATTCCAAGACATTTGTAGTTCGCTGATGCAACAGTTCCCTGCAAAAGTATCTTAGGTTGGAATAAGTCTAACAACAACTGAAAACAACTAGTCGAAATTAGTAGCAATACCAGAGACACTAATGTAAAAAAACATTCGAGTTTAATATCTTGTAATATTGGATACCACAGGGCTCATTTCTTGGCCCAGTTCTGTTTATAATATATACTAATTATTTACCATGTTTTACTGGAGACTCCAAGCTGGATATGTATGCAGATGACACAAATATATTGACATCTGGATCTCATAGCCAGGAGACAGAGAGATGTTTATTAGGGAATATTTATAACTGGTTTTGTGGTAATAATCTATTTGTACCTTTATTTGAACAATCAAGAATATTAACTGTAATTAATCTATATATATCCTGGAAATAGCTATTTTCATAAATGATCCAAAAACATTATATAATTCGGGAAACAATCAATATCCATCGGCCATAATAATCTTAAACTCCCGCAGCATAAGCTACAATGTACAAGTCGGGGTCCAATGATGGGATGTAAAGTATAGAATCATCTGCCGTCTCAGATCAGAATGTTGTCACAAAAAGATTTTAAAAAAACCCTTAAACAAATTTTAATTGATAAACCATTTTATACATTGTCGGAATATTTTAACTCAGTAATACGAACTTAACTGGTATTTTTCTTATACTAATACATAATATTTTAATGTGTTTATATTTCTATTTTTATGTATTTTCTATATCTTTTTTTGTATTTTTTTTGACGTAAAAGATCCAAAGAATAAAGAATATTATTATTATAAAATGTTACGTTAAAAATATTTCCTCAAAATTGATATCGATTAAAATTCAGTAACTAGTGTAAAAATAAGAAAAAAAAGCTATATTTTTATAATATTTTAAGTAAACAAAATAATTTATCTTCATCGTGTAAAAAAAATATATCTACGCCCCTGAAACCGCTACAAATAGCCTTAACAAAAACGCCATCATCTCCACTTTTTGTCTCTGTATCGCCCACTTGAAAATCCATCAGACTCTTCTGACTATGACGTCAAAGGGGAATTTGTCTTATTTATTCTCCGATACGTGACAACTACGGGGGGATGATCGCATTGAGGACATCGTTTAACAAGTTGGAGAGATAATGAACTGAACCAGGAGTCATTGACCGACTTAATGTCCTTTTGACGTGTCAACAGAAGGTTGAAAATAGCAGACAGGAAAAAAATAGCTAAACGATTAAGAATAATAGAGGGAACAAATAATAATCGTTTGGTATTTTTTTTTGAGGAGATAATTTTAGTGTTTGGCTTTTTGGAGACTCTTGAGATGGAGAGACTGAAAGTACAGCAATTTAGGACCGGATGGCCATGCATTACGGTAATGGTGGTTACTTTACAGGACTCTTACTATAAAATTTAAGATCAGAGCAGCTTAATTAATCGTTTGATATAATCCTCTGTGAATATCAAGTCATTTTTATTTGGAAAAACCATAACTGGTATAATAAATATACGATGGTCCCAGAAGTAGTCGAGATGATGTATGGATGGGGCGGTTGTTGTTTCAAAAGATCTAAAATGTTTGTGCAAAATCTACCAATCTTCCAAGACGAAATATATGGTGTGCCCCAGGGAACTTGCTATTCACTATTTATTTCAATAATCTATTTTTACTAGAGAAGGATGGCCAAATAATCAGCTTTGAGAAGGTTGTCATAATAATTATTAGTCTACTATAATTAAATGATGCTGTCTTGTTGCTTCAATCCAAATTAATTGTACCTTTATTTTCTTCTTTTAATTTATGTCAATCTTTAATCTTTCAATTTTTTTTAATTGTTTTTATATATTTATTATTTTTCTTGAGGAATATAAAATTTGGGGACTAGAGGTTAACGTAGAAAAAACGGAGTATATGTGTATTGGGGGAGTACAACAGGATCTACAATTATCTAATGGACAAAAAATCAAGCACACGTCAGCTTACAAATACTTAGGAATGAAAATATCAAAGGATGGAACACTTGAAGAGGAAATATTGGACAGAAACAGGAAAGGAAGAAGAGCAATATCAATGCTAAATGGAGTACTATGATTTATCTCTCTTTCCACTGGATTAAAACCACTTAGTTGTTAAAAAAGTTTTTTTATTGACGTTTCGGCTTTCCAGATCGAAAGCCGTTATCAAAATGACATAAAATAAATAAATTTACTAGAAACAGAACACTTGATAATCTTGCAAAAATATGACATCAACATAGTATACATAGAATAAGATTTTGAGATTGAAGATGTCAAAATCTGTTTCAATCATATTTTTGTGACGTTTCTGGGAACGAATTTTTTGAAAGGATAGCGCATTTGCATATTATAAGAGAATTTATACTTCGTCATAAATGAGGTTTTCTTATTAATATTATCATAAGAAAAAACCAGATAAAAACTTATGATACTATCCCGATATAGAGGGTATCCTTTTTGCAATTAACTCTTTTTGTAAAATAGGTATCCAAATTTTTGAAATATCAACCGAACAATTAGAAACACATTCGTTATTATTTAAGCATATCAATGCTGCTTCTTTAACTTTGCGGTTATAATTATTCGGTTCTTTTAATAATCTAGTTCAAGAATTCCATTGTATTTTATGACCAAAATCCCATGCATGTTCACATATTTTGGATTTTTCGAATTGTTTATTTTTAATGTACGATTGGTGTTCATTAAGTCTAATATGAAAAGGTCTAGATGTTTCTCCTATATAAAATTTATTACATTCGCATGGAATTTTGTAAATACAATTTTTTGTGTTTTGAATTTCATTAAAAGGTTTTGTATTTACTATTAAAGATTTTAATGTATTATTAGTTTGAAAAACTGTTTTTAAATTAAATTTATTGCCAATCCTTCTAATTTTTTCGGATAATTTTGGAATATAAGGGATTTTTACTATATTTGAAAGAATTATTTGGGGGTTTAAATTTTGATCTTTAGTTTTGATGTCTCGGTAAAGTTCACGATTTATAAATTTACTTGGGTAGTTGTTCTTAATCAAGACAGATTTAAGTGATAATTCATTATTTAAGATATTGTCATTTGAACAAATTGTTTTTGCTCTATCGGAAAGAGATTTGACAATACCTCGTTTAACACAAATTGAGTGGTTTGAATTAAAATTTAGATATCTATTTGTATGTGTTTCTTTTCTAAAAACTGATGTATCAAAACAATTGTTGTTATTGTGTATTAGTACATCAAGAAACGGTAATTTTTTATTATTTTCAATTTCAATTGTAAATTTAATAGTAGGTTCCGAATTATTAATAGTATATAAAAATGTATCAATATTTTCCCTATCGTGTTGCCAAATTGCAAAGATATCATCTACATATCTAAACCAGACAGAAGGTCTTAAATTTTGTTTGTTAACAATTTCCATTTCAAAATTCTCCATGAAAATATCACACAATTTTGGTGATAAAGGAGAACCCATTGCCATGCCAAAATTTTGCTGATAAAAATCACTATTTAATTGAAAATATGTAGTTTTAATACATAGTTCCAATAATTCTAGAATTGCTGAGACGCTTAATTTAGTTCTATTTATTAATGTATTATCACTTGTCAACTTTTTTCTCACAAGATTAAGAGTTTTATCGACAGGAACATTTGGAAATAAACTGACTACATCAAAACTAACCATTATATCTGAATTTGTAATTTTGAGTTTTGATAATTTTTCTAAAAAATGTTTTGAATTTTTGATAAAGGAATTAGTATTTCCTGATAACGGATCTATTATTTTAAGTAGAAATCTTGCTAAATTTTGACAAGGTGAATTTATAGAACTTATTATTGGTCTTAATGGTATTTGTTGTTTATGAATTTTGGGTAAACCATAAAAATGTGGAGGTTTACTATAATGAGAAGTAAGAGATCTTCGTTCTTTATCACTTAGGAATTTTTTATTTTTATATAAAGTTTTGTAAATTTTGTTTTCAATACTAGTAGTTGGATCTTTATTTACTTTTGAATAGCTACCGTTTTCAATAATTTCGTTAATTTTGTTATCATAATCTGTTTTGTTCATGACAACCGTCGCGTTACCTTTATCTGCCGGTAAAATCTTAATTGTATTGTCATTTTTTAAATTTTTAATTGATTTAAATTCTGCGGAGGTTAAATTTTGATTAATTTTGTATGATTTTTCTAATTCAATTTTGCAATGTACCTTGTATTCGTTGCTTAAGTCAGTTGGTAAATTTTGAGAAGCGTTTTCTATAGAACTAATAATATCAAATTTTGGTACATATTTTGGAGTTACCGAATAATTTAAACCTTTGGCCAATAATAAATTTTCTGTGTGATTAAGATCTCTACTTGAAATATTTATTACCGTATTTAAATTTTGTTCTGAATTTCTAAGGTTGTAAAAACTTTTTTCTTCAATTAGATTATTAAATTTTCTTAATTGTCTATTTTTGGTACAGTTTAATTCTTTCTCATAACTATTTAAAACACAATGGATTATTTTATGGAAATCAAATCTGGATACCTGATTATACAAATATGATTTAATATCCTCGATATCTTTTTCTAAATTAAATTTATTAAACCTATGGAACTGAATCCTCTCTCTTACTATGGCGTGCTCTGCTCTATTTAAAATTCTCCATATCTTGTTGTTCTTTATTGGAGTTTTAAGTCTTAGGCCTTTTGGAAAAAAAAATTAGAAGGATTGGCAATAAATTTAATTTAAAAACAGTTTTTCAAACTAATAATACATTAAAATCTTTAATAGTAAATACAAAACCTTTTAATGAAATTCAAAACACAAAAAATTGTATTTACAAAATTCCATGCGAATGTAATAAATTTTATATAGGAGAAACATCTAGAGCTTTTCATATTAGACTTAATGAACACCAATCGTACATTAAAAATAAACAATTCGAAAAATCCAAAATATGTGAACACGCATGGGATTCTGGTCATAAAATACAATGGAATTTTTCAACTAGATTATTAAAAGAACCGAATAATTATAACCGCAAAGTTAAAGAAGCAGCATTGATATGCTTAAATAATAACGAATGTGTTTCTAATTGTTCGGTTGATATTTCAAAAATTTGGATACCTATTTTACAAAAAGAGTTAATTGCAAAAAGGATACCCTCTATATCGGGATAGTATCATAAGTTTTTATCTGGTTTTTTCTTATGATAATATTAATAAGAAAACTTCATTTATGACGAAGTATAAATTCTCTTATAATATGCAAATGCGCTATCCTTTCAAAAAATTCGTTCCCAGAAACGTCACAAAAATATGATTGAAACAGATTTTGACAGCTTCAATCTCAAAATCTTATTCTATGTATACTATGTTGATGTCATATTTTTGCAAGATTATCAAGTGTTCTGTTTCTAGTAAATTTATTTATTTTATGTCATTTTGATAACGGCTTTCGATCTGGAAAGCCGAAACGTCAATAAAAAAACTTTTTTAACAACTAAGTGGTTTTAATCCAGTGGAAAGAGAGAGAAATTAAAATACAAACCACTATGAGCTTCCGAAATAGAGTACTATGGGATAGAACAATAAATAACAACAACAAAAAAAGAATTTACGAGACGATAGTGAAGAGCATAATAATGTACGGTTGCGAAGTATGGCCTTTGAAAGAAAATATCGAAAGGAGACTTAGAGCCACAGAAATGGATTACTGGAGAAGAGCAGCGGGGAAATCAAGGCTAGAAAGAGTTACAAATGAGAGAATTAAACAAATAATGGGAGTAAAACACGATATCACAGATGAAATAAGAACTAAACAGCTGATATGGTACGGGCATGTTCAAAGAATGCCAATGGACAGAATTCCAAATAAAATACTACGGTGGAACCCCATAGGAAGAAAAAGAAGAGGAAGGCCACGAAAGAGTTGGAGAGAAGGCATACAAAAAGAGATGGATGAGAGAGGTCTTGAAGAGGACATGTGGATGAACAGAGAGGAATGGAGATTGGGAATCGCACGACGTCGACGCACGTTTTAACGCGATAGAGATAGATTATTTTTCTTTATAGACACTTTAGGTAATAAAGTATGCATAATGTTTTAAATTTATTATATGTATTGTGTTACCACGTAAAAGTTGTTGAGGCTCTCAACAACTTCTGTGGGTTATTTGTAATGTTTATTGTATTTATACAGACATATTTGTACTTATTTTTCTTCTTCAAAAACGTTTTAACATTAACATTAATATTCTTCACTTCCTTATTAAATTGTACATTAATTTCTTAATTTTTATTTCGAAAGTTACTTGCTCGTGTTTGTTCCTAGCTTAAAGAAATAATCATTTTGGAAATATTTTAAACCCTGATAATCCCTCCTAAACCTACGCACTCGCAGCTGTCTCGAAAGTAAAAAATCAACCACTAATCTCACTGATTAAAATCTAAAGCTCCGTTAATTTTTTTTAATGGGAAAAAATTATGTACAAGCCTACCCTTCTCTACTTATGGTTAAAAAGCTGATACCGTTATAATTGAACGGATTACATGAATTAAAATCAACAGACAATTAAAATTTCCGCTTCGTCTGGATCGTACAGATCGTTGGGTTTGTCCACAAAATCCTTCCAGTTGGAGATTTTCCGTTATATCGTGCCAGATTTTAGTTCAGGGTGAAGATAACAAGAAAATTTGTCAACTTTTGAAAATATTTTTTTTAATTTTAATATTTTTACTAAAAATGTGTAAAATCTTAATTGGAAGTTATAACAAAGGTTCAGAATTTTTTGGCCGCTTATTAAGGGAATAGTCGAAAACAAAAAATCTTTCATTTCGGAAGCTCATTGTGGTTTGTATTTTAATTTCTCTCTCTTTCCATTGGATTAAAACCACTTAGTTGTTAAAAAGTTTTTTTATTGACGTTTCGGCTTTCCAGATCGAAAGCCGTTATCAAAATGACATAAAATAAATAAATTTACTAGAAACAGAACACTTGATAATCTTGCAAAAATATGACATCAACATAGTATACATAGAATAAGATTTTGAGATTGAAGATGTCAAAATCTGTTTCAATCATATTTTTGTGACGTTTCTGGGAACGAATTTTTGAAAGGATAGCGCATTTGCATATTATAAGAGAATTTATACTTCGTCATAAATGAAGTTTTCTTATTAATATTATCATAAGAAAAAAACCAGATAAAAACTTATGATACTATCCCGATATAGAGGGTATCCTTTTTGCAATTAACTCTTTTTGTAAAATAGGTATCCAAATTTTTGAAATATCAACCGAATAATTAGAAACACATTCGTTATTATTTAAGCATATCAATGCTGCTTCTTTAACTTTGCGGTTATAATTATTCGGTTCTTTTAATAATCTAGTTGAAAAATTCCATTGTATTTTATGACCAGAATCCCATGCGTGTTCACATATTTTGGATTTTTCGAATTGTTTATTTTTAATGTACGATTGGTGTTCATTAAGTCTAATATGAAAAGGTCTAGATGTTTCTCCTATATAAAATTTATTACATTCGCATGGAATTTTGTAAATACAATTTTTTGTGTTTTGAATTTCATTAAAAGGTTTTGTATTTACTATTAAAGATTTTAATGTATTATTAGTTTGAAAAACTGTTTTTAAATTAAATTTATTGCCAATCCTTCTAATTTTTTCGGATAATTTTGGAATATAAGGGATTTTTACTATATTTGAAAGAACTATTGGGGGGTTTAAATTTTGATCTTTAGTTTTGATGTCTCGGTAAAGTTCACGATTTATAAATTTACTTGGGTAGTTGTTCTTAATCAAGACAGATTTAACAAGTGATAATTCATTATTTAAGATATTGTCATTTGAACAAATTGTTTTTGCTCTATCGGAAAGAGATTTGACAATACCTCGTTTAACACAAATTGAGTGGTTTGAATTAAAATTTAGATATCTATTTGTATGTGTTTCTTTTCTAAAAACTGATGTATCAAAACAATTGTTGTTATTGTGTATTAGTACATCAAGAAACGGTAATTTTTTATTATTTTCAATTTCAATTGTAAATTTAATAGTAGGTTCCGAATTATTAATAGTATATAAAAATGTATCAATATTTTCCCTATCGTGTTGCCAAATTGCAAAGATATCATCTACATATCTAAACCAGACAGAAGGTCTTAAATTTTGTTTGTTTACAATTGAGATTGAAGATGTCAAAATCTGTTTCAATCATATTTTTGTGACGTTTCTGGGAACGAATTTTTGAAAGGATAGCGCATTTGCATATTATAAGAGAATTTATACTTGGTCATAAATGAAGTTTTCTTATTAATATTATCATAAGAAAAAAACCAGATAAAAACTTATGATACTATCCCGATATAGAGGGTATCCTTTTTGCAATTAACTCTTTTTGTAAAATAGGTATCCAAATTTTTGAAATATCAACCGAACAATTAGAAACACATTCGTTATTATTTAAGCATATCAATGCTGCTTCTTTAACTTTGCGGTTATAATTATTCGGTTCTTTTAATAATCTAGTTGAAAAATTCCATTGTATTTTATGACCAGAATCCCATGCGTGTTCACATATTTTGGATTTTTCGAATTGTTTATTTTTAATGTACGATTGGTGTTCATTAAGTCTAATATGAAAAGGTCTAGATGTTTCTCCTATATAAAATTTATTACATTCGCATGGAATTTTGTAAATACAATTTTTTGTGTTTTGAATTTCATTAAAAGGTTTTGTATTTACTATTAAAGATTTTAATGTATTATTAGTTTGAAAAACTGTTTTTAAATTAAATTTATTGCCAATCCTTCTAATTTTTTCGGATAATTTTGGAATATAAGGGATTTTTACTATATTTGAAAGAACTATTGGGGGGTTTAAATTTTGATCTTTAGTTTTGATGTCTCGGTAAAGTTCACGATTTATAAATTTACTTGGGTAGTTGTTCTTAATCAAGACAGATTTAACAAGTGATAATTCATTATTTAAGATATTGTCATTTGAACAAATTGTTTTTGCTCTATCGGAAAGAGATTTGACAATACCTCGTTTAACACAAATTGAGTGGTTTGAATTAAAATTTAGATATCTATTTGTATGTGTTTCTTTCCTAAAAACTGATGTATCAAAACAATTGTTGTTATTGTGTATTAGTACATCAAGAAACGGTAATTTTTTATTATTTTCAATTTCAATTGTAAATTTAATAGTAGGTTCCGAATTATTAATAGTATATAAAAATGTATCAATATTTTCCCTATCGTGTTGCCAAATTGCAAAGATATCATCTACATATCTAAACCAGACAGAAGGTCTTAAATTTTGTTTGTTTACAATTTCCATTTCAAAATTCTCCATGAAAATATCACACAATTTTGGTGATAAAGGAGAACCCATTGGCATGCCAAAATTTTGCTGATAAAAATCACTATTTAATTGAAAATATGTAGTTTTAATACATAGTTCCAATAATTCTAGAATTGCTGAGACGCTTAATTTAGTTCTATTTATTAATGTATTATCACTTGTCAACTTTTTTCTCACAAGATTAAGAGTTTTATCGACAGGAACATTTGGAAATAAACTGACTACATCAAAACTAACCATTATATCTGAATTTGTAATTTTGATTTTTGATAATTTTTCTAAAAAATGTTTTGAATTTTTGATAAAGGAATTAGTATTTCCTGATAACGGATCTATTATTTTAAGTAGAAATCTTGCTAAATTTTGACAAGGTGAATTTATAGAACTTATTATTGGTCTTAATGGTATTTGTTGTTTATATTATATTATATTATATATTATATTATATTCCAAAATTATCCGAAAAAATTAGAAGGATTGGCAATAAATTTAATTTAAAAACAGTTTTTCAAACTAATAATACATTAAAATCTTTAATAGTAAATACAAAACCTTTTAATGAAATTCAAAACACAAAAAATTGTATTTACAAAATTCCATGCGAATGTAATAAATTTTATATAGGAGAAACATCTAGACCTTTTCATATTAGACTTAATGAACACCAATCGTACATTAAAAATAAACAATTCGAAAAATCCAAAATATGTGAACACGCATGGGATTCTGGTCATAAAATACAATGGAATTTTTCTACTATATTATTAAAAGAACCGAATAATTATAACCGCAAAGTTAAAGAAGCAGCATTGATATGCTTAAATAATAACGAATGTGTTTCTAATTGTTCGGTTGATATTTCAAAAATTTGGATACCTATTTTACAAAAAGAGTTAATTGCAAAAAGGATACCCTCTATATCGGGATAGTATCATAAGTTTTTATCTGGTTTTTTTCTTATGATAATATTAATAAGAAAACTTCATTTATGACGAAGTATAAATTCTCTTATAATATGCAAATGCGCTATCCTTTCAAAAATTCGTTCCCAGAAACGTCACAAAAATATGATTGAAACAGATTTTGACATCTTCAATCTCAAAATCTTATTCTATGTATACTATGTTGATGTCATATTTTTGCAAGATTATCAAGTGTTCTGTTTCTAGTAAATTTATTTATTTTATGTCATTTTGATAACGGCTTTCGATCTGGAAAGCCGAAACGTCAATAAAAAAACTTTTTTAACAACTAAGTGGTTTTAATCCAATGGAAAGAGAGAGAAAACAAAAAATCTTTTTTTTGCTCTTTTCTTGAACCTAAAATCTTTAATTTACTGACAAATATTTTTTTTGACTTTGTTTTCGGATTTTTCTGAGGTTTAAAATAAATTTTCGTTGGTCAAGAAATATATCTCATGATATGCCAAATTTTATAGTTAATCTGATAAAAATGGTCCCAAAAATATTCGATTTTTATGGACAATTTCCTAGACCCATTTAAAAACTTTAACAATAATTATCAGTGTTATAATTTCTTTCATATTCATAAAATATTTAAAAATACTATATATTTTCATAAATTAAATAAAAATCACTCCTTTTTTCAAGACTTCTTTCAGAATCACAAATGAACTATTTAAAATTAATTTTATAACTTCATAAATCTCAGTTACCCTTCATTTTTTCCTTTCCAACGATCAAGTTAAATCGAGAAGAAAATCGTTCTAAAATACTGGTTAAAACCAACCGCGAAAATTCACCCTTATCTAATCCCGTCAAATGAACTCGATTTTTGGCTACTTCAGGAAATAGGTCAAACACAATAACTCCCCTGAATGAAATTGTGGGCGATTAACCGGGATTGTAATTGGAATAACGTGTTTTCGAGGCGTGAAGAAGGATTGCATTTATTCTTATAATGGAAAATTTTCGAACGGAGCAACGCCAACGTCGTGAATGAAGCTCTCGAACTGTTACTTTGGCTGAATTATGCACTTTTGGAAATAGAGTTATAGGAAAGATGCATCCTAAAGAAAATTAAATCATTAAAAAATTTAGTTATATCAAATACTATTAAACGAGCAAGGTTTGTATGTATGTATGTATGTGTGTTTGTGTGTGTGTCCAGAGGATCTCGAAATCCACTCGTCAGAATTCAATGAAACTTTCAGGGTAGACTAATTCCTATCTAAATCGGCAAAAAATGTAGGTCTCATGTCTGTGAAAATTCGATCTTCCGAGATATTTACAAGAAAAGTTAAGCTTTTAGTTTTATTTCCTAGCAACGGCAGATATAATAACTTGTTTCTATAGTAATATATACTATTAAGGAGAGATGAGTACAGTAAAAGTGGGGATATAACTTCACATTCCATAGGCGTACTTTGCAAAATAAGTTTCTATAATATAAATAAGGTCACAGCATATAAAATATATATATACGCACTTCGTAGATTAAATTTTGAAGTTATATTATTTACAAAAAATAGAAATAAACTTTATGCATCTGACACTTTAACATTGAACGAATTAAATTTAACCAATAAATAACAAGGAGGATTATATGTTGGGATTAAATTAAATCTCTTGGCATTAAAAGTAACGCTTCAGTACTTACCTAAACTCAAAGATTAAAAAAAAAGTTAGTTCAAGAACTATCTTTAAAAGTCACTGTCTTCACTAAAACTACTGGTATCACTATAATTGTCTTTTCTGAGGTTTATTATTATAGGTTCTAATTAATTATCCATTGATATATCCACTTTCCTAAATGCATTTTCCACATTTTTAACATGATCAATGCATTTTCCCCAATGTTCTCTATTTACATCTGAAACTGCCTTCAAAAACAAATTTCACACATCAGGAAATTTAAATGTTTTATTGTTTTGAGAAACATAACCTTTTAATAATTGAGACCAGATCAGTTCAATGGAATTTAACTCTGCGTGGTTCGGAGGAAATCTGAGAATTTTAATTCCTTTTTCTCTGGCCATCTCATCCATAATATATTTTTTGAATTTGTTTTTATGTTGCCTTGCTATTACTAATAATTCTGCCTTCAAGGATTTAGGAGGACTGATAATATTTTTAGAATGAAGCCATTTTGAAATATATATTAATACAAAATTCTGAATCAATTAAAAAACATACGATACGGCTATGAATAAATAAAGTCTGACTTATCTGTCAAAAGAACAAATTTATTACAGTAAAAACCATGGAAACAAGAATCTAGACAAAAACTATATTAGGCCGATCAGATGTATTAAAATTTAAATTTTAACTACAAATAAGCATTGAAGGATGAGGTAAAAATAAAATTTCTACCTCTTGAACCTGTACTACGTTCTGCAAATTAAATACTGCACTCCTTTCTTCTGTATAGTATAGTAGTAAAAAGGTTTGACTTTATTTAATTTCTGGCGTTTTAATCAGAAAGAATTCAATTTTAAATTTGTCGCATTATATAAAAAAGGAAAGGTTCATTTGACGGACATAAATAATTTGCTTGTCAAATGACAGCCATCTTATTAATTCAAAGTTGAAAATACAACGTTGCCAATTCAATTTCAGAAATCATGGGTTTAGGTAAATATTTATAGGAACATTGAGTAACACTGTTAAAATGGACACCTGTCTTCCCTTCCCCGATAATGTGAGACTACCCCTTACGGCTACTATTTTATTATGCGGACAGTTTTAATATTTAAGTTTTCATGATCAGAGAGAGAGAGAGAGAGAGAAAGGATTTTTGAAAAAATATGATATCAATATCTGCCACACCTCGAGAGTCTGGTCACAGGTATTTGTGGAGTTTTTACCCAAGTATGAATATCAGACCTATAATTTTCCTTCACTGCAGATCAAAAAATAATAAAATCAATTGAACATAGAGTTTTTCTTATATAGTGATAAATAGAGTGAGCTGAGCGATCTTCTGTTGACGGGACGTGTGCCCTACACGCTGCTGTTGCACGTCCCGGAAACGGTGCCTGTCCACCGTGACAATTCGCGAAGATCAAGCGTCAGTAGAAGTTGCCCTAAAAGGGTGAAATCCCCAGAAACTAGGCAACTTTAATGCATTTAACTAACCTCTGTGACAAGCAGTTGATAAACGTCAACAACATCTGCAGCCAATTGAAAATTAACACTGACAGCTTTTTTAATTTTCCCGCCTACTTTCAAGCCAATCGCCAATCAACTTTTTATTTATCTCCCTATCAGTAGTTCAAGTAGATGTCGCCCACTCCGTGATTTTCGCGAATTAATTAATAATTTGTCATGTTATAAATATACTTAAATTATATACTCATTGGGCTGCTTAAAAATGTAGATTTGAATATTAAGAGCGAAGCTCGGTGACCAGATATTCAAATACTATTAAACGAGCAAGGTTTGTATGTGTGTGTGTATGTGTGTCCAGAGGATCTCGAAAACCACTCGTCAGAATTCAATGAAACTTTCAGGGTAGACTAATTCCTATCTAAATCGACAGAAAATGTAGGTCTCATGTCTGTGAAAATTCGATCTTCCGAGATATTTACAAGAAAAGTTAAGCTTTTAGTTTTATTTCCTAGCAACGGCACATAATAATTACTTGTTTCTATAGTAATATATACTATAAAGGATAGATGAGTACAGTAAAAGTGGGGATATAACGTCACATTCCATAGGCGTACTTTGCAAAATAAGTTTCTATAATATAAATAAGGTCACAGCATATAAAATATATATACCCACTTCGTAGATTAAATTTTGAAGTTATATTATTTACAAAAAATAAAAATAAACTTTATGCATCCGACACTTTAACATTGAACGAATTAAATTTAACCAATAAATAACAAGGAGGATTATATGTTGGGATTAAACTTTTTTTAATCTCTTGGCATTAAAAGTAACGCTTCAGTACTTACCTAAACTCAAAGATTAAAAAAAAAGTTAGTTCAAGAACTATCTTTAAAAGTCACTGTCTTCACTAAAACTACTGGTATCACTATAATTGTCTTTTCTGAGGTTTATTATTATAGGTTCTAATTAATTATCCATTGATATATCCACTTTCCTAAATGCATTTTCCCCATTTTTAACATGACCAATGCATTTTCCCCAATGTTCTCTATTTACATCTGAAACTGCATTCAAAAACAAATTTCGCACATCAGGAAATTTAAATGTTTTATTGTTTTGAGAAACATAACCTTTTAATAATTGTGACCAGATCAGTTCAATGGAATTGAACTCTGAGTGGTTCGGAGGCAATCTGAGAATTTTAATTCCTTTTTCTCTGGCCATCTCATCTATGATATATTTTTTGAATTTGTTTTTATGTTGCCTAGCTATTTCTAATAATTCTGCCTTCAAGGATTTAGGAGGACTGATAATATTTTTAGAATGAAGCCATTTTGAAATATATATTAATGCAAAATTCTGAATCAATTAAAATACATACGATACGGCTATGAATAAATAAAGTCTGACTTATCTGTCAAAAGAACAGGTTTATTACAGTAAAAACCATGGAAACAAGATTAAATCTAGACAAAAACTATATTAGGCCGATCAGATGTATTAAAATTTAAATTTTAACTACAAATAAGCATTGAAGGATGAGGTAAAAATAAAATTTCTACCTCTTGAACCTGTACTACGTTCTGAAAATTAAATACTGCACTCCTTTCTTCTGTATAGTATAGTAGTAAAAAGGTTTGACTTTATTTAATTTCTGGCGTTTTAATCTGAAAGAATTCAATTTTAAATTTGCCGCTTTATATAAAAAACGAAAAGTTCATTTGACGAACATAAATAATTTGCTTGTCAAATGACAGCCATCTCATAAATTCAAAGTTGAAAATACAACGTTGCCAATTCAATTTCAGAAATCATGGGTTTAGGTAAATATTTATAGGAACGTTGAGTAACAATGTTAAAATGGACACTTGTCAAAATGTGACACCTGTAAAAACGTGACAACTGTTAAAATGTGATACGTGTCAGAATGTAACAACTGTCAAAATGAACAAATCTCAAAATGAACAAATGTCAAAATATGACACCTGTCAGAATGTAATAAATGTCGAAATGTCACACGTATCGTACTTTTCTTTATTTATTACAAAGATCTAACTTAACCTAAAGCTAATCTTTTTTTTTGGCGGGTAAAAATGCTTTATGCACATCGGATAAAGGTTCTTCCCTTCCCCGATAGTGTGAGACTATCCCTTTCAGCTACTATTTTATTATGCGGACAGTTTTAATATTTAAGTTTTCATAGAGAGAGAGAGAGAGAGAAATAGAATGAATGTACTATTAACATAGATTTCAATTTTTTATTTTACAAGAAACTTTAAAGAGACATTTAAAATTCTCTATTTTCATAGTACATTTTAAGGTTGATTGTGACTTTGTATTTTCCAAGAACAAATTGTAATCTAATGTACGAATTAACTATTTTTGTTACTGAAAATTTTTGAAAAAATATGATATCAATATCTGCCACACGTCGAGAGTCTGGTCACAGGTTTTTGTGGAGGTTATTACCCAAGTATGAATATTAGACCTATAATTTTCCTTCACTGCAGATCAATAAATAATAAAATCAATTGAACATAGAGTTTTTCTTATATAGTGATAAATAGAGTGAGCTGTGCGATCTTCCCCACTGTGACAATTCGCGAAGACCAAGCGTCAGTAGATGTTGCCCTAAAAGAGTGAAATCCCCAGAAACTATGCAACTTTTAATGCATTTAACTAACCTCTGTGACAAGCAGTTGATAAACGTCAATAACAGCTGCAGCCAACTGAAAATTAACACTGACAGCTTTTTTAATTTTCAAGCCAATCGCCAATCAACTTTTTATTTATCTCCCTATCAATAGTTCAAGTAGATGTCGCCCACTCCGTGTTTTTCGCGAATTAATTAATAATTTATCATGTTATAAATATACTTAAATTATATACTCATTGGGCTGCTTAAAAATGTAGATTTGAATATGAAGAGCGAAGCTCGGTGACCAGATATTCAAAATAAAACTGAAGATAAGAGTCCTTGACCAAAATATATAGTAATACTCGGGCGTCTATTTTTTGGTGAAGGTGTGTTCCTCCGCCAATTTTAAGAAAATTTAACAGGACAAACGTAAATTTCAGAAGTCCGAGAAATGCTAATTCTGCAAAGGACCCCGCACAATAGCATAGAAAATTGGCCCACAGTGGGATTTGTCTGAAATTTACATATGTTATTGGTATTGGAGTTTCTGATCTCATGAGACCAATGATTTAGCTCTCAGGGCCGTATTTAGTATAAACAATGACACTTTTTTCTCAAGCCCATATTTCTTTTATTTCCTATTAGAATTTAATTAAATAAGAAATATTGTAAAATATTAGGATTTGTCTTTTAGCACAAGTCCTCTGTGGAACTTGTTTTGTCCTACAGAACCGTATTTAGTAAAACTGTATTTGCCAAGTGATCCACAACTTTCTTATTTCTTGTCCTATTTCAGTGGTTGATATCTCGATTGAAAGACATAGCAAAAGTACTCGCCATCTTAATATCGAAGATGGTCGGCTTAACCTATAAACTTTATGTAAGACTTATCTTGTAGGTTTTTAAGAAAGATAGTCACAGGAAAAAATAATAACTACAACGTTTTGATTATTGAAATCGGTAATTTACTTTTTGAATTATATAACTCTAAAATATAAATATATAAAATAATACTCGAACACTTACAGCTGCTGGAGTATCGCATCTTGCACTCACTGGACGATTTGCGGCATCTTTAATATGCTGTAACACAGAAGTCGATGGATAATTTACATTTTTATAATGGCGGGCAAATCTCAAATACCACAATATGCTACAAGTATGAGCACATGTTCTTAGTGCCCTTGTACCTGATTTGCAACTGCACTAGTATCCTATTATCAATACATTATTCATTATTCTCGTCAGGCTGGTTTTCATGCATAGTGTATTGAATAAATCCTTGTTATTTTTCTTTCCTTCTGAATCGAGAATACACTCTAAGTCTAATAAATCCAGGTTCATTCACTCTAAGATCAATTTTAAACGACTCATGATCATCTGTAAGTATTATGTCATTTTTTTGTTTTCCAAGGCTATTTCGATTACCATTGACATTTTGTGGTTGTATTAAAAATCAATACCAGCTACACTTCAGTCCCGAATAGATTGCTAGTGCCGTCATGGCATGTGAACATCAGAAATAGTCTCTCATACTTTTTACTTAAATCACATCAAACAAAACGTTAATATTTTAATGCTTTCGTCTCTTTTTTGCAGATATTACAAACTATACAACAAACTGTTTGATAGTATTCCTTATTTTGATTTTTAATCGATTGTAATTTTGTTTATTGGACACCTATACTAAACACGGCCCTGAGAGCAAAATCATTAGTGTTAGAGGATTGTGCCCATGAGAACGTTTAATTAGACACTCAATACCAATAGCATATGTAAAGAACCCCGCACAAAAAGATAGGAAATGGCCGCTCGGTCAAATTGTCTGAATTTTTAATATGTTGTACATTTTGTCATTTCGAACAAAAGTCTCAATGGGCACTAAGCTCCAAAGTGCATGGTTTGGCTGTTATGGAGCATATTTTATTTATTTTAATGTATTGCCTTAAGTTTTTGAGGATGCTGAATTTGAATATGATGTCAAATTCATAATATTGACAGTTGACAGCTGTCAAATGCTTTAAAGAAAAAAGAAATCTTATATTCAACAATGTTATCATATGTTTTTGTGGACGCTGAATTCAAATAAGATGTCAAATCGATAATATTGACAGTTGACAGCTGTCAAATGCTCTTAAAAAATAAATCTTACACTAAGGAATAAGAACTTTATGTTTTTAGGACGCTGAATTCAAATGTGATGTCAAATAGATAATATTACAGTTGACAGCTGTCAAATGCTTTTTAGTAATAAGAAATCTTATATTAAAGAATACAATCGTATGTTTTTGAGGTCGCTGAATTCAACAGCTGCCAAATAGTTGTCAAATGCTCTTCCGTTCGGCATGCTTGAGGTTTGCAACTATTATGCAACTATTGTTATGATTGGGCAGACGTGCACAGAGGCGAGATATATTTTTTAACACTTATATACATTCAAAAATCCATTTCACTTTCGAGAAATCTTAAGAAATTATTAAGTAATTAAGAATAGTTAACATTATTATATGAAAAATAGTATTTGGGCTTAAAAATTCAAATATAATGTGATACTGAAAAATTGTCAGTTGGAAAAATCATTTGACTGTAAGGTGACCGCTGTCAACTGTCAATATCTTTAAGAGCATTTGACAGCTATTTGACAGCTGTCAAATGTTAATATTATCGATTTGACATCACATTTGAATGCAGCGTCCTCAAAAACATAAAGTTCTTTTTCCTTAATGTAAGATTTATATTTTTTAAGAGCATTTGACAGCTATTTGACAGCTGTCAACTGTCGATATTATCGATTTGACATCTTCTTAATATAAGATTTCTTTTTTCTTTAAAGCATTTGACTGCTATTTGACAACTGTCAACGGTCAATATTATGGATCTGATATCATATTTAAATTCAGCATCCTCAAAAACTTAAGGGCATACATAAAAATAATTAAAATATGACTTTTAAAAAAGTGATATGCGTTTTAAAGGTTTCTATACTATGGTGGAGTCACGGAGCTTCGGAGCTCCATAGCAGCCAAACCATGGACTTTGGAGCTTAGTGCCCATTGAGACTTTTGTTCAGAATGGCAAAATGTATAAGATATCAAAAATTCAGACAATTTGACCGAGCGGCCATTTCCTATCTTTTTGTGCGGGGCCCTTTCCAGCAAATCCCACTGTGGGCCAATTTTCTATGCTATTGTGCGAGGTCCTTTAAATCAAAGAAGGAAAAATTGAAATCGAGAAAGAAAAAACGATTTCTTATGTTCAAATCTAAACAAAAAAATGTTTAGAAACAAAAATTAATATAAACACATTTTATGAAACAACAATGCTTTTTTCTACCGTTTATTTGCCCTCTTAAACCCATATTAAGTGTATTTTTTGTTATAAAATAATTGCAAAACTAAAACCAAAATCCTCCAGAGTAAAGTAACATGTACGCCTTTGCCTTTTAGATTCAGGAGATTCATTTATCTAGCACTAACACTCGTAAGATTTTTAACAGCACGACAGTATGGAATTGTTATCACCGAATGGTTATATGGTTGTACGGTATGGCAAATAAAAAGTATACGAATAGAGAGATAGATCTATGAAAATACCACTAAGAACTTTTTTTTATTATACCAGCATCAAATTATTAGAAATTACAATTATTCTAAAACACACCAGAATCATCAGAATTTCAAATATATGATTTACATCAAAAAAACACATTTATCATTCAGAATAAAGAGTATGTCTCGGCCAACTCTCTTTTTAGTAATGTTGACAAAACAAAATTTATCAGTGTAACAGTTTTAAATTTGGAATAAATGGCAGTGATACTCAGTTATCGATCAATAGTAACAATATAACATTTTTGGGCTTGCAAATTGACAAACATTTAAATGGAAAAAATCACTGGGTTAAACTTATATCGAAATTACATTAATTGTCATATTAATTTAGAAATCTAGAAGACGTGTTGAATTTAAATCAATTTTTGCAAGTACAGGGTGTCCCAGAAGTACCTTTGGAAAATTCAGGGATGAATAGAAGTGGTAAGAATAACGTTATTGCTTCATATAACTTTTTTCCGTACCGGCCTCTAAATTTAAATATTGAAAATCATTTTTTATTTATAACTTTCGTACCATAACCTTAAATTCAACCAAACGTTGGTAGGCTACAAATCGCATTAGTGTGCTTAAATTAGTTATTTAAGTTTATCACAAAATCTTTTAGGAAGTCAGGAACGGACTATGCCCAAAGGTTAACACCTCATAATTTTTAGACAAGTAGTGACACTGAACTTTAAATAACATTATTGGATTCCTTAGATATTTTTATAACATAAATGTATTCTTGCTTCATGTCGATTAAGTTAACGGTTTAGGAGATTTTTTAACTTTAATGCGGTAAAGCAGAGTAAATAGCCCATCCATTTCGAGTAAACTGTGCCATTTTAATTATGAAAATGTACTGAAACAGAAAAATCACTAGAAAAATATTTCGCCACTACAAAATAGCAAAATAACTGACAGATGTTGGATGTCAAATGAATCCACAGCACACTATAAAATCAAATCGTATTAAACTTCAAATAATGACGCACTTTATAAAATGGTGGATGCGCTATTTACTCTACTTTACCGCATTAAAGTTAAAAAATTTCCTAAACCGTTAACTTAATCGACATGAAGCAAAAGTTACTTTATGTTATAAAAATATCTAAGGAATCCAATAATGTTATTTAAAGTTCAGTGTCACTACTTGTCTAAAAATTATGAGGTGTTAACCTTTGGGCATAGTCCGTTCCTGACTTCCTAAAAGATTTTGTGATAAACTTAAATAACTAATTTAAGCACACTAATGCGATTTGTAGCCTACCAACGTTTGGTTGAATTTAAGGTTATGGTACGAAAGTTATAAATAAAAAATTATTTTCAATATTTAAATTTAGAGGCCCATATCTCGGAAACGAAGGCCCGTAGGGAAAAAAGTTATATGAAGCAATAACGTTATTTTTACCACTTCTATTCATCCCTGAATTTTCCAAAGGTACTTCTGGGACACCCTGTATATTATGTTCAAGTTGAGAGCAGGCTGCGTGATGGCGTATATTTTTGGGGATTTTCTGCAGCCTCCTTAAATATTTTTATCTTTCAAAAGAGAATACTTCGTTCTATGACTGGTCTTTCAATAGAACATTTTATAGAATAACCTTTGAACAGTTAAACATTTTAATATTACTTTGCCTCTTAATTTACGAGTTATGTCTACTTGTCTACGTCTACTTGTCTGTATCTCAACTCATAGTCATAATACCAAATAAATAAAAAATTATTCGGTCCTTTTAGTAAGTGTCAAACTACTTCTCGATCACCAAACTGTATGGGTCCCAGATTATACAAGAATTTGCCAAGCCATATTAAAAACAGTAGCACTGTAAATATTTTTAAGAAAACGTTAAAAAAAAATTATTGTCTTACACATTTGATGATATAGTATATGGGTGATTGTCATGAAATGGGGGTTTTTGTCGCCTCCGTAACCTGTCCATTTTCCGCTTTTACGTCACGGCACTACGTTTACGGAAAAACAGTGCATTATTGCCGCGCGCCTAGTGTCTCAAACGATAGCAGCAGTGTTCCGAAACTGATCATCAGGGAATCAGATGATAACCCACCCTCCGTCACCCCAATGGCTCAGATAAACTTCCAGGGTCTTCATTTTGTAGATTAAAATAATTACCTTTTTTTTTATTTTCCTCCCATCAAAATATAAAAATTCTCGCCTATTAAGATTTAGAATATTATGTTCATCATAAAAAACAAGTATAAATGTTATTGGATTAATAAACAACGCGGGACTCCGCTTACATTATGAAATAGAATTCCATTGATTTTGCGTCGCCTCCGAAGCCATATAATTTCGGCTTTTCTATATAAACTTCTCACTGTCTATTCCTCGTGTGTATTTATGTGGAAATATACAGAAAGTACTTCAAAATAATGTTGACAACACATGAGAAAATTTTTTTTCAGCACCTTTTTGTTTGTTCACCAGCAAATCTCAAAAACCCCCATTTCATGACAATCACCCAAATATTTGGTCAATTTTAATCTGTTTATATTTTATTTACGAGCATATACTTTTCGTTTTACATACAACTATAATTTGTAATAAATAACTAAATTATTTCTACTCTATTCTATTTTAAAAAACACTCATTGAAACCATAAAACTATTTGTTTGTCATTCCCAACCGAAATTGATAACATTAATTAATAACCCTGATTGTCCTTACCTATTCATCGTAGATTTCCTGCATGAAGATTCATGCTTGACCCAATTATACCACCCACTTTGTCATTCCCTTACGATAGTCTTAGTAGTAGTTTAACAACACCATTTCAATTCGAGGGGTTGTCTTAGACTTCCGTTCTTGCACCTCGACGAAATGCAGGATTCCGAGAGTTTCCTGTTGGAGTTCCTGCAGCGACCGTACTTATTTACATACTCAAATGAGTCTCAAACATAATTTGTAAGATTAGGGACAAGGGTTTTACAACTATCTTAGTGATGTAATTAGTTATAAGTATGGGTTAAACGTAGTGGAATTATTATGAGAAAAGGTGGATTTTCAGAACAAAATTGGGAGTAAGAAAATATTTGTAAATATTTTTGTATAAAACCGTCACTAGGGATTATTCAGGAATCTCTTTCGCTGGAGCAATCTTTTTAGGTTTGTAAACAGGTAATAGTCGCTAGGAACCAGATCCGGAGAAAACGGTGGATGGCGGAAGCAATTGAATGTGCAAATCCAACAATTTTGCCATTGTGACTTAAAAAGCATTTTTTTTTCATTTGTATAGTTTTTCTCGCAAGTTTTCTTTCCATACGCTACAATAAACCCATTCACTATTGATGGTTCTTGCTTTCTCAAGGTAATCAATGAATAAAATACTCTGGAGTATATTGATGGATCCATGTTCCATCCATTGTCACATACCGCATGTAAAAATCCATTAGTTGCGCTTATACAACTTCAAATCGCCCTTTAAGTCTCATACAGTGAGCAAACGCGGTACCCACTTCGAAAAGAGGTCAAATATTCCTGCAAAATAGTGAATACACTATCTGCTGATATCTTTAAGGTGTCAGCTATCTCACGCAACTTCAATTTACGATCGTCCAAAACTATTTTGTGGACTTTAGTTTTGTTTTCTGGAGCAACTGCCGAATTTGGACGTTCAGTATCCTCGATGTTTGTACGGCCTCGTTTAAAATCATCAAACCCCTTCTTTATCATTTATATCGATGGAATAGAGTCAGAATAACAATTATCAAACCATTGTTTCGCTTGAATGGTACTTTTTCCCATTAATTATAGATTTTTCTTTTTCGTAACAAAACACTCTGTGGGAATGTTTTCTATAATTACAATCTGATCATGAAGATCAATAAGCAATTTTGTTCCAACCTAACTTAACTAGAATTCTTAAATACTAAGGTTCTACTCACTAGTGTACCTTAGGGTCTGATAATTTTAGTAACACTACCGGTAACGTGTAACACAAATCCGCACAATACTCTGTTTGTAACTAGCACTGTCACTGAACTAGTTCAAAAGGTTCGGTCCTCTTGAGTCTTCTTACTAAATTGGTATTATCGAGGAGCTGGATGACCTCAACGTTCCCATGTTGGAGCAGCCGTTGTTCATGGCTACTGGCAGATTTACATATAGTTTTGTCAACAGTTTCTACATCCCTAGGTCCCCCTAGGTCCCTTTGAAGATCACAGTTGCTAGAGTACCAGGGTGCATCGACGATGTTCCTTAATACTTTATTTCGAAAACGTTGGATAACTTGAATGTCACTTTTACTGGCGCAGCCCCAAAGCTGGCTACCATACGTCCAAACGGGTTTCAATATCTGCTTGTTTGTTATGTGTGGACTACTTGGAGTTTCTTCCTAATAACCAATACATCTTTTTATATTTTATACCAAGCACTTCACGTTTCTTTTTAATGTGAACTTTCCAGCGAAGTCTAGCGTCGAGTGTCATTCCAAGATATTTTGCTGTATTAACATAGGGAATCTGAGCGTTATTTATTCTTATGAGAATGTGTTTATTAGTAAAGTTAACATGAACAGATTTATTTTCATTTAACTTAACACGCCATTTTTTAGTCCAGGTGTTAATCTGGTCTACAGATGTTTGTAATTTTCGGTTGGCTTCTTCATGGTCTTTTCCAACAGCCAGAATGGCAGTATCATCAGCAAATGTTGCAATAGTATCGTGCTCAAAGTTAGGAACATCACTGGTATACAGTAAGTAGAGTGCTGGACCTAGTACACTGCCTTGGGGTACTCCTGCCTTAATTTCTCTTAGATCAGAATAATACATCTTCCTGTTTTATTCTGAAACATCTGTTTGATAAATAGGATTTTAAAAGTTCTGAATACTGACGTGGTAGTAACAAATTTAACTTGTGGCCCTCATGCCAGAATTTATCAAAAACCTGGGCCACGTCTAGGAAGATGGTGGAGCAGACTTTCTATTCCTCTAAAGACTTTCCAATTATGTCTGTGATTCTATGCACCTGGTCGATCGTTGAGTGATTTTCTCTAAAACCAAATTGATGGGAGGGAATCAGGTCCTTTTCTTCTATTGTAGGTTTTAATCTCTTAAGAAGCAATTTCGAAATAACAGGGAACAAAGAGATTGGTCGGTATGACGTTACTTCTTGGGGAGGTTTACCTGCCTTAGGTATCATTATAACCTCTGCTACTTTCCATAGCTGAGGTACGTATCTCATCCTAAATGATGCATTGACAAGGTTGGTTAGTTTGACAACAGCTTTACGTGGGAGTTGTTTCAAGATTTCCCCGGTAATGAGATCAAATCCAGGGGCTTTTATAGGATTTATATTTGTTTCGATTTCCACATAAACTTCCTTTGGAGAAGTAGGTCTAATGACTGAATCTTCCTGTTCTGGTTTATTCCAGTCTTGGGTCTCTTCTTCTGCGAATCTGGTTGCTTTTTGTATATTATTTCGTGACCAACTCCCGTCTTCCTTTCTAATTGGTGGGTTATGTGTAATAGGACTTTTTAATCGTTTGGTTGCTTTCCAGAGTGAATAATCGGTACTGCTGTCATTAGTTAATTCACTCAAGTACTCACCAATCGATTCATTTTTAATTCGCTGAATTTCGCGTTTTAACTGTTGCGTCGCATTATTTAAAGCTGTTTTATCAGCTGGTACTCTGGACTGTTGCCATTTTCTTCTGATTTTTCTTTTTTCTAGTATAAGGTCTCTATCTCTTTTGGATAATTATTTCCTTTTGTTTTGTATTTAAAATCAGGGGTATTCTCCCAAGCTGCTTGTTGAATATCTTTGAGAAAAAGTTCGACTTCCTGATCTAGTTGTTCTTCTGTTCTCAACGGAACCGAGAGATTCATTAACCGTTCAAGTTTGATTTTGAAGCTTTGCCAGTCCGTTCGTTTGTTGACTAATTTAGGTTGATTTTCTTTATTATATTAATTATACATGAAATTATTATATTTCCATTTTTCTGAATATTACGAACTACTGTAACTTGAAAATTCAACGTCAGATTGCCATGAAAGTTTGACACCAATCATATGGATTTGTCACCATCTATGTACCATCCTACGAACTTATTGGGTGACTAGGTATGTTGATGGACAAGGGAGGAAAGGATGTTGATAATAAAATTTATAAGTCATAAAGTAATTCAGATATTCTTATTTAAAATATTTAAACATTTTCGAGTGACAAAAGTACCTTTTTAAAGGCCTCTTTTGTATCTATTACACTTACTTAAATATCAATGCCATCACGCGATAAATGAGTCACCCTATATATATTTTATGTAGCGGTCACATTTTTTCACCGTAACAAATTTCAAATTTCCTGAAAATAAACTACCAACCAAGTAATTTTTTTGTAGGAATTCAACCAGGCGTAAATAACAATTTGCAACCGATATGAATTCTTTTCTTAGAAACTAAGAAAAGCTTTTTTACTTACATTTTTTTTACACAAGACTCACATCGACAGATACTCAGAAATTCGAGGTATGATCTTATATTTATACGAGCAAAGATGCAAACGTAATACTATATAGCATTCGATATAGCGAATAATAAAATGCACTTAGGAGAAAATCCTCGGAAAATATGGAAATGCACACATTATCCGTACTTTTCCAAATAAACTTGTTACATTCGTAGAATATGTGAGTTTTTCCTTAGATGTATATATTTTTTTTCTCTAGTCTGAGATCAACAAGACCACTGGAGAATACTGTATCTCCATCTGAAGCTACCTGTGCCCCTAAGCCGCCGTTTCTAAGGGTTGTGGAGAAAACCACATTATAAATCTGGAGCCCGAGCAATCTCCGTTACAAGGTGTCACTCGTAAGGCCTAATTTTCTTTGTGGCAAGGAAAAGCCTTACAGTTTGTGCTATCACTCTTAGCTTACTTTTGTCCAATAAGATCCACGTCAGTCCAGCTGCACTTTTGAACATGGTATTCCTATGTTGGATTTTCCGTGTTACAAGTGTCTTTCCCTGATTCAGTTATTTCGGAGTCTGTGTGTTCCAGATATTTCTCCTGATCCCCTTTTTGCAAGCTGGTCAGCTTTCTCATTAGCATCGATACCCTGATGTCCAGGCACTGACCTGGTGTTCAACTCTTTTCTGGTCTCCCAGGACTTTCAGTTCTTCTCTAGATATTATATACTCACATTTTTAAGAAAGCACACAAAACCGTTGCTAATTTTTTTCAACACTGGATAATCCTTATTTAAATTAAAAAATTTCCTTCGTGAAATTGATTAAAAAGATTGTTAATTATATTTTATCAAAAAAAAAGATTCACTTTGTTGAAGGTGAGTTGAGAATTCAGAGCTGTTATTATTATTACACGGAATCAAGTAGGCGGTTCTTATTTATGACTCCATTAATGTTTATCCCCTAGATAAGCATCTGGACAGGACTCGGCAATGAATAAGGATTATCATTTAATGGTGTTTATATACTAATGTAATGGTCCTGTCTTCTTCTCTCTTACTCACGCCCTAAGTGATTTTCTTGTCCGTTTTATAGCACCGCGTCTTAAGGACGACCTTAAATGTCACTTTAATTGATATAAATAGAGGAAAGTGTTAGTCTGAGACGAAATATTATATTCTACTACTAGACCTTGGCCAATCATTTTTTGAACAAAAAATTTTTTTACCCTTATGTGGATGATCGGAAAATTTGGGGTAAATTATAAGTAAATTAAGAAAAATTAAGACGACTGGAAGAGGGGTAGGGGTAGCTACGTTTGAGGGTTGGAGATTGGTTTTCTACGATTTGTGGCTGAAATATGTATTCTATCGAAAAAAGTTTAATATAAAAGGTGTAGAGAATTAATAAAGCTTAAAATTATTAGCTTAAAATTAGTGGGATTATTTCCAATTTTTCGCAATGCCACATCTGCTTAATCTAAATGGTGCCATCTTATCTTTATTATTATTATAAAACCACTGACAAATTAAAATAGAAAGCTAAAATACATAAAGTTTGAGTGACAACACCAGCAGATTATTGTTTATCTCTGCCTTTGCATATACACACGAAAATTCCTGATGAGGAATTTGATGGCAGCAATAACTCCATGTACTCTCCTCGCATAAAGAGCCTGAAATTATTTATTGCGTTACCCTAATGGAATAGTAGACACTATTAAATATGCCTAACTCGATTAATTGCCAATTAGGATAATTTTCGACCGCTCCCGTGGGAATTCTTGCATATTACGCATCCCAAAATGGTGGAAGGACTCTGATTTATTGTTTTGTTGTTCGGAACGTTTAAAAAATTGTTCTTGTAGATTAATTAACTATTTTTAGTTTTTTTGGATCCAAAATGAACAATTTGCATTGGCTTTGAAACAACTGGTATGTATTCAACTTCCACTTGTAATTTCTCCACCTACACTTTTATACACATTTTATACCCGATAATTCTTTAAAAAATGATTTAATGAATTTCCTCCATAATTTAAATCAAAAACGCAATTTTCTATTAAAAGCTGTTCCTGTTCAAAATTAAATTATCATATCGAATTTTAAATGAAGGAAAGAATTTTTATGCATTCGACGTTGAAAAATTATGTATAAAGATGCAGTGTGATATAAGCGAAACGGAAGCTACATTTACGAGGATTTTATCGCTGCCAATGTTTGTTCTGATGCTAAGAACTTTTTACATCATAGCAGGATATGTTCAAAAATAAAAGAAAATCATGTAACATTGGAAAGTCTTTCTACTAGAAAGTTTATTTATATATTCAAAGAGTCAGTACAGATAAAGGAATCTTAAATCATACGGAATAAAAATATAAACACTTCACTCCAAAAATATCACCCTAGAAAACACCATTAAATAAGCGAGAGGCTCTTTAAATATCTACTTTCAAAACCTATATAAGGCTATCGTAGATTTCATGAAAGGCTTCCTAAACAATTAAAATCAAATTACATTGGAACCTCAACATCAACTTAAAAACTACGATCATGAATATAACACAAGAAATAAAAATAAAACGTACATAGTGAAAAAGACAAAGAAAGCGACTGGCAAAAAATGTTACACTTATCAAGCCCCTAAACTATATAACACACTCCCAGACTATATAAAAACTAAAAATACAATAAAAAAACTTGAAATACCACCTAAAAAGTTTCATTCACAGAATAATAGAATAAATGCAAAGTGCCCTGGTTTGGTAATACTTACACCAACTTTATTTTATTAATGAGCTTTTTGAATACGCTTCAGTAAAGGATCTACCTATATTTGTTTGTATAATTTACTTCATCTGTTCCAATGTAAACGTCCCTTCTTTTATTTTATCTTATTTTACTTTATTTTACATTATTTTATTTTACTTTACTTTATCTTTTACTATTATTTAATTAGTATAAGTAATATTACTATTATCATTGTTGCTGTTATTTTGTCTGATATTCTTGATATTATAGATATGTCATGCACAGATTTGATCTTTAGTGATTTTTTCTTAATTTATTTACTTTAGCTAAGTATCAATATTATATATCATCAACGGCGGCTCCAAGGGGGGAACAGTAGAGGCAATTGCCCTCCCCCCCCAAAGTCCAGCAATGAGAGGATATTTCTCACATCTGCGTAAACCAAATTTTTTCTTGAATTTTTTTTTATTCTAGGTCCATTTAAAAACTCATTTTTCCCCCGAAAATGGCCCAAACATTTTTTTTCGATAATTATGACATTTTCAATCGTTTCTTATATAAAATTCATTCTGCGCAAAACAAATTTTAATTTTTTTGAATTTTTTTTCTAGATTCTAGGTCCATTTATACCCTAAAAAACTCACTTTTTCCCTCAAAAATGACCCAAACATTTGTTTTCGGTAATTTTGACATTGACAATCGTTTCTTAGACAAAATTCATTCTGCGTAAACCAAATTTTAATTTTTTGAATTTTTTGTAGATTCTAGGTCCATTTATATCCTAAAAAACTCACTTTTCCCATCAAAAATGGCCCAAACATTTTTTTCCGGTAATTTTGACATTGCCAATCGTTTCATAGACAAAATTTATTCTGCGTTAACCAAATTTTAATTTTTTTGATTTTTTTTGTAGATTCTATATCCCAAAAAACTCACTTTTTCCCTCAAAAAAGGCCCAAACATTTGTTTTCGGTAATTTTGACATTGCCAATCGTTTCTTAGACAAAATTCATCCTGTGTAAATCAAATTTTAATTATTTTTGAATTTGTTTTGTAGATTCTAGGTCCATTTATATCAACAAACCCAAAATATTAAACTTTTACTCAAAAGAAAAGAGTCTGCAGTAAGTTTCACGATCAAACTTTGAGTTAAATCCATCTTGTACAAATATGATACTTATCATTTTTAATATTGTAGATAAGCCAAAATAAATTTCCAAATCTATACATGTTCTGTAATTTTTTTTATCTCTATTTCAATAAAAAAACATTTTATTATTATTACGATATAATTTTCCTCCGACATCTAACCTTGTCCGTCACCATATTGTACGTTTATGTATAATTTATGGATTATATTTTTTCGGTATTATGTAAACGTATTGTCTGTGATTCCGCTCTGTTCGAATATTCGATATGAGAAACTTTTGTTTGATTTGGATTTAACGTCAAAAGACGATATTAAAATGGCTGTCAAGATGACGAGGGGTTATGAGGATAGTGGAAGTTCATTTTATGAACATAACCTCAAAATCTGATATATTTCAATCGCATGAGAGAATCAATAGTAATTAACTGTAGATACTAAACAAATTTATACTTACTATACTCTATTCGCTATCAGGAAATAGTAATTTTGTATGCACACCACAGCACAAGTATCTGAAAGAAAATTGCTTTTATCATAAAGTAATATTAATATTTATTTTACTTTACTAGTGCAACTCCGTGTACCGGGTATATACAATATACAATAGGCGACCCTTTTATAATCGCAGATAAAATGACATTAATACAGTGCATAGTCGTGCTTCTGGGATATTAAATAAATTCAAAATTGTATTTAAAAGAATTTATATTCATAAAACATAAGGAAATCATTTAACTCTGAGAGAGATTGGAAGTAGAGCAAATATTGAACCGGAAGTTTTGACTCAATATCTAAGATTCCCAAGATACCAATACAGCGAAACTCTGAAATACGCAGAACATTGTGACATACAAATTAGGGAAAGCTGTCAATGTTCCTCTTAATTTGCTAGATTACATTAAACTTGCTGCACTGCTTGGAATATCATTCACCTAGACATCAGACCATTTGATGGAAAAGATAATTATCCAGTTCGGAAATGGAGCGAAGGTTTCGAAGAAATTTCTAGTTTGACAGGTTGAAATGAACTTCAGAAGTTGGGTGATATTTGCAAAAAAAGTGGTCGATTCTGAAAAAGAAATTGATTGCAGAATTTGAGATGAAGGTCAGTAGTGCTCAAATATATAAATTACTGATGGCAAGAAAGAAGAATAGAGAAGAGCTAGTGCAAGGATATAAAATATTTTATTTTTCAAATTATTAATTGAATAATGCCTACTTTTTATTTATTAGTTGGAGCGTCTATTGTTTACTGCTTTAAAAAGATTTTTTAAGCATAACTGTTTTTAATCACTAGAAAATACCAGATTTAATTCATTTTAATTTGAAAAACTACATATACCATATATAAAAACGTTGAACCCAAAAAAGTAGGTATCGTTAATATTTTTTGATAAAATAGATCACCCTCTATAGTTAATGCAGAATAAATTGGTTGCTTTCACCTTTTTTCTGTAAATAAATTGATTCAATTAGAGGCAACAGTTACTAATGCTATGGCGTGTTTTAATTTGTATTAGACTGCACTATACCGTAGAAGAAGACCAATTTGTACGGATACGAGGGTTGTATAACAAATACTTTATTACAGCAACAGATATTCAGTCCGTTTGAACAAGTCCATCACAGCATGTGGTACATTTTCTAACAGTCTAAGTATTTAATACTTATTTAATCTGCCAGTGGTTGGATGAGTAAAAGGAGATGTCTACAATCTAACTTTGTTATGGTAGATTAATTTTATTCTTTCAATAAAAAGTCATTTGTAACATTAATTATCAGAACCTAGATTGATGCAATGTTTAAAAACTTTACTTTGATTTCTACCATATTCTTTTTGGCTTACTATTTGAAATGGCTATTATCTTCATTTTTAAATTTGAAACCTTTTAGCAATTTCAAAATTCACAGATTTTTTTTGTCCAAAGTATGGTTAAACTGATTGTTTTAAAATAACTTTAAATTTTGTCTCATTTATGACTAGAATTACAAATTTTCTTTTCCCGTCGTGAAGAAAATAAATTAACATCTAAACATCTAAAACATTGACATTTTCACTTTTCATATTAACACTATTTTGAATAAAAGTTTACTTAATATGATAATTTATGATAAAATTACTATTGAACAGTCACGAAAATATCCACTTACTTAATATGATACATATATAGATATTCTATTTGCTTGTATATCTGCCTTAAAAATCAACAAATTCTGTTCTAGTTAAAACGCCACTTAAATAATCCAACCCTGTCATTTACCTAGCTTATAAGTAAACATTGCGGTCAGTTTTTCTAACAAGGATTTTCATTATTTACATTGTCATTATAAACTCTGGAACATTTTTAATCACACGAATAATTCTTGCTTCCCTTGTATATCGAGTGCTTAAAGTGAAAAACCCTTTTCAGGATCCATTTGCAGCAGGATCGAGTGGTTTCTATCCAGACTTTCCCATCAAATTAGCAGTTAGAGCATGAACGCAAAGACTGTGCAACATCCTCTAGCGTAACACTAATATCTGCTAAGTGGATTTTTTAAAAAAAGTACAAATATTGCGTACAGACGAAGAAGCGACTATATGTAACTATTTTTTTTAAATAGTATTATTTCAAATGTGAGAAAATTATATTATTTATTATTTATTTATATCTAAACGGATTTAATTTATTCTTACTTTGTATAACATATCTTTTCGCTTATACTGAGTTAATGCTTATAATAATTAACCAGCTTTTAGTACGATATCAGCTTTACTAATTTTTTTAAGTGATCAAAAAATGGCGTGTTACGGAGGTGATAAAGACAAAGTTTTCCTGTATATTTCATCTCAATTATCCTCTAAGTATTATAATTTATTTTTAACTATTCCTATACTTTGTATTTGTTGTAATTCGGTATGGTCTTTAAAAGAATAAACTATGGATATAACCAGTGGCGTAGCCAAGAAAGGGGCCCGGGCCCCTCCCCGAAACTTTATAAGGAAATGTGGTAACTATATAAATCATAATTATTTTACTTTTTTGAGACAGCGATTAAGTTATATTCAGATGATTTACAAACAATATACACGGTTATTCTACGCAGTGAATGGGATATTTGGACAGTAAAATGCCAAAAAGTAGATTCCTGTCTTCGTCAAAGTGCAGTCGATACTTTAAATGCAGATCCTTGTTTGTTTCCGAACATTTTTACGCTATTCCAAATTTTAGCCGTTTTACCCGTTACCCCTGCCTCTGTAGAATGAACTGAACGAAGTTTCTCAACTTGGACTTGGACAAACTGATTGATTGATGTTATAGCAATAAGCTTCATTTAAATCCATATAAATGTTCATACATTAGCTTTTTTAAATCAACAAAAAAATATGACACCTCTTATGTCATAGAAGCAAAGCAGTTGAATTCTGTTAAATCAATAAAAGATCTAGGAGTTGTGTTCGACTCTCAGCTAACTTTTGTTGAACATATTCAGACCATGGTGGCAAAAGCTTCAAAAACATTGGGATTTGTACTACGAAATTTGTTGAGAACCCAAGCTCAGGTCCTCTCCATTAAAGCTTAGGGTTGAGGCCTTTCTTAAACCTCAAAGTTGGAGGACCAGCTCATTGAGCAAAGTTGACTGTATTTTAATATTTGGTGGTTCGTTATTTCTTCTGTTGTGAAATGATTACTCGTGACAAATCGGTCCAAAATTTATAAAATTTATTGAACAATTTTAACTTTAATTAAACTTAACAAATCGAAAATAATCTTACTTCTTACTGTGAGTCTGAGGGTTCTAATGATTACTCGATATACTGTTGGGAGGCTCTTCTATGAGGGTTCTTTTATTTGGGTTATTTCGTTTTAGAATTCGTTAGTGACGCCTAATAATAGTTTCTTATGTCTGTCACTGTCATGTTATCAACAAAAAACGATGAAAAGACTGAAATCATATTTTCGGAATAATACATCTACCAATTGATTAACAGGTGTAGCTTTGATAGACAAACTCGCAGAATTGCCTTTGAATAATGCTCATTCAAAGTTCAATCTTATATTAATAATTAGTTGTCTTTTAATCTTATCTTAATAATTAACAAATTGTTGTTAAATAAAATCAAATACTATTAAACGAGCAAGGTTTATATGTGTGTGTGTGTGTGTGTATGTGTGTCCAGAGGATCTCGAAATCCACTCGTCAGAATTCAATGAAACTTTCAGGGTAGACTAATTCCTATCTAAATCGGCGAAAAATGTAGGTCTCATGTCTGTGAAAATTCGATCTTCCGAGATATTTACAAGAAAAGTTAAGCTTTTAGTTTTATTTCCTAGCAACGGCACATAATAATAACTTGTTTCTATAGTAATATATACTATAAAGGATAGATGAGTACAGTCAAAGTGGGGATATAACGTCACATTCCATAGGCGTACTTTGCAAAATAAGTTTCTATAATATAAATAAGGTCACAGCATATAAAATATATATACGCACTTCGTAGATTAAATTTTGAAGTTATATTATTTACAAAAAATAAAAATAAACTTTATGCATCCGACACTTTAACATTGAACGAATTAAATTTAACCAATAAATAACAAGGAGGATTATATGTTGGGATTAAATTAAATCTCTTGGCATTAAAAGTAACGCTTCAGTACTTACCTAAACTCAAAGATTAAAAAAAAAGTTAGTTCAAGAACTATCTTTAAAAGTCACTGTCTTCACTAAAACTACTGGCATCACTATAATTGTCTTTTCTGATGTTTATTATTATCGGTTCTATTAAATTATCCATTGATATATCCACTTTCCTAAATGAATTTTCCACATTTTTAAACATGATCAATGCATTTTCCCCAATGTTCTCTATTTACATCTGAAACTGCCTTCAAAAACAAATTTCGCACATCAGGAAATTTAAATGTTTTATTGTTTTGAGAAACATAACCTTTTAATAATTGAGACCAGATCAGTTCAATGGAATTTAACTCTGCGTGGTTCGGAGGAAATCTGAGAATTTTAATTCCTTTTTCTCTGGCCATCTCATCCATAATATATTTTTTGAATTTGTTTTTATGTTGCCTTGCTATTACTAATAATTCTGCCTTCAAGGATTTAGGAGGACTGATAATATTTTTAGAATGAAGCCATTTTGAAATATATGTTAATACAAAATTCTGAATCAATTAAAATACATACGATACGGCTATGAATAAATAAAGTCTGACTTATCTGTCAAAAGAACAAATTTATTACAGTAAAAACCATGGAAACAAGAATCTAGACAAAAACTATATTAGGCCGATCAGATGTATTAAAATTTAAATTTTAACTACAAATAAGCATTGAAGGATGAGGTAAAAATAAAATTTCTACCTCTTGAACCTGTACTACGTTCTGCAAATTAAATACTGCACTCCTTTCTTCTGTATAGTATAGTAGTAAAAAGGTTTGACTTTATTTAATTTCTGGCGTTTTAATCAGAAAGAATTCAATTTTAAATTTGTCGCTTTATATAAAAAAGGAAAGGTTCATTTGACGGACATAAATAATTTGCTTGTCAAATGACAGCCATCTTATTAATTCAAAGTTGAAAATACAACGTTGCCAATTCAATTTCAGAAATCATGGGTTTAGGTAAATATTTATAGGAACGTTGAGTAACACTGTTAAAATGGACACCTGTCTTCCCTTCCCCGGGGCCTGTCCACCGTGACAATTCGCGAAGATCAAGCGTCAGTAGAAGTTGCCCTAAAAGGGTGAAATCCCCAGAAACTAGGCAACTTTAATGCATTTAACTAACCTCTGTGACAAGCAGTTGATAAACGTCAACAACAGCTGCAGCCAATTGAAAATTAACACTGACAGCTTTTTTAATTTTCCCGCCTACTTTCAAGCCAATCGCCAATCAACTTTTTATTTATCTCCCTATCAGTAGTTCAAGTAGATGTCGCCCACTCCGTGATTTTCGCGAATTAATTAATAATTTGTCATGTTATAAATATACTTAAATTATATACTCATTGGGCTGCTTAAAAATGTAGATTTGAATATTAAGAGCGAAGCTCGGTGACCAGATATTAATGTATTTAAATAGCCTACATTGTATACAGGGTGACCCAGAGTTAAACGTTAAACGTTCAGGATCGGGTTTTCAGGAAAAAAATAAGATTTTAATTTTTTTTATTTCCGAGTTTTTAATTTTTTTCTCAAAAACTAAGCGAGATACGAATAAAATTGAAGAAGCAAAAAATTTGTGTGTTCAACTATTTAATCCAAGAAAAGTAACTAACATACAAAAAAACAGTGGCGTACAATGATTTGTCCCAATATCAATTAAATTACCTTGTGAAACGTCACTGGAATTAATAATTTAATTCTAATACTATTTAAATTATTGCCGCAAATAAGCGTGCCAAGTTTTATCAAAATCAACCAAATTGTTTTTTGAGCAATTCATAAAAAACTCTTTTGTTCTAAAATCAAAACAAGTTAGGACCCAGGATTATGGGAATAAAAAATCTTATTTTTTCCTGAAAAACCGAATCTGAACGTTTGACGGTTTAACCCTGGGCCACCCTGTATATTTACCCCATCCGTGCTGAAAAAAGTATTTATAGTAAGTATTATCTACGAGAAATGGTGGACCCCCTCCGAAAAAAATTTATGGCTACGCCACTGGATATAACATACATGGAGTTAATACGTGTATAGAGATTTTTAGGGCATTTTTGGAGCTTTGGTTTCGAAGCAAATATCTTCAGAACGCCGCATTTAAAAAATATGAAACTTGGCAGGGTTAAATAGATTTTTCTATCACGATCATAAGCGTCTCATTAGGGGGGGGCAACGGATATTTTCTGTTATATTTTTTTGATATCACTTTGTTACATTTTTGGTAATGAATTAAAAAACTTGAAAGTTTTTTCTAAAAAAATATACTTTTGTTTAGAGGCAACAAGATGTACCGTCGACTTTAATTTTTCTTGTTGCCTTATTTTAGCTGCTTATTACTAGTCTACTAGTAGTGTAAAAATTAAAGTAGGCTCTAGAATTTCATTTTTAATAATCTTCAAAGAGTTCTAGCTTCGAATCCAAAGCTCCAAAAGCACATATGTATAGGGACTTTTCACTCTATTTTTGCATGTTCTACATGCCCTAAAAATTTGTAACACGTTTTCATTGACACACTGTATAGAATAGATGTAGAAGTATCTACTTGAAAGCCAAATTTTTATATTTATATTCGTTTTTAAATGGCGAGGTGTCAATAGTCGAAATTTGTATTTTTTCATTATAATTATTTATTATTTAGGAGGACAAAACTATCCGTGCTGGCCACTCTATCCTTCCAGTCGATTGTCCTTCAAGTGAATTTATATGTATTAAGAAAAATATTTTATGATACATTAAATAAGATATATAAAAAAATATACTAAAACTAAAAGAGATATCAACAATATTTTTTGTAGGGGTAGACAGTGCCACTCGGACTACAATTTTAAAATATTTTGATGTATACAGGGTGGCTAATTTTTGTGGAATGAAAATTAATTTGGTTTTTTTAAATTGAACACCCTGTATACGATTATGTCTTCTGATTCTACTTAATATTAGATTTACGGTAGTTTTTTGTATTTGTAAATCCGACGCGGCGTTGACAAGTTATTCCTATTTTAAGCAGATTTAATGAAAAAACAGCATTTCAGAAATATTAGCACAAAAACCACATTTTTTAAAAAATTCCTCAAAAAAGCTACTATGATGTAAATGAAACATGCACCTATCATAATAATGACACAACATCTTCACCTGTTGCACAGGGTGTTTGCCGATGGCGTGCCAATAGTCTAGTTTTCAAATGGCAATAACTTAATTTTTTCAAATGGGACACCCTGTATATTTTTCTTCAGTTAGAAGCTCTCCCTAATACGCATTAAAAAAATATAGGGTTTTTCACATCTAACTTTACTATTTAATTTAATAATTGACGTTAAGTGACAAACAACATATTTTACACAATTTTTAATAAGAAATCTTGTTATATAGAAAGAAGTTACCTATGAAAATGACAGTAGGTATATTTTGTTATGGCATTAATTGTCAACATAAAATTTTGTATTGTATCACGTCTACTATATTTAATCGGTATTGTGTATAAAAAATGGATTTTAATAAGAATTATAGTGTTCAAGAAAATATTGATATGATATGGATACTGGGTGAATGTCAAAAAAATGCGTTTCTTGCTAGTAGGGTCTATCGTCAAAGATACCCAGAAAGACGTCATCCACAAAAGGATACTTTTGAGAATTTAAAGAATAGATTTGATAGAACAGGAACCGTCAAGTATGAAAAACATTCACGTGAAACTACAGCTGTTACTATCGACAACGAATGTAAGGTAATCAGTATAGTTGAAGATCCCTATATAAGCACAAAGCAATTAAGCAATCAGTTAGATACTTCCAATACCACAATTAGACGCATAATAAAAAAGAATAAATATCACCCCTATCATATCCAGCTTCACCAAGAATTGTTACCACGTGATTTCGCGCGTAGAGTGGAATACTGTAGATGGTTAATAAACAAGATAAATACAGAGCGTAACTTTTTAAACAAAGTTTTATTCTCCGACGAAGCCACGTTTCATAAGAACGGTTGTGTAAATAGACACAACTTCCATTATTATTCGGACCACAATGAACATTTATTTAGAACCACATCACAGTATCGATGGTCTTTGAATGTGTGGGCGGGAATAATAGGTGATTATGTAATTGGTCCCTATTTCTTTGATGGGACTGTAAATGGAGCTATATTTTTAGATTTTTTAGAACATGATTTTCGCAACTTATTGCAAAATGTGCCTCAAAATTATCGCAACGGAATGTGGTTTCAATTAGATGGTGCCACACTACATTACCTATTAGATGTTCGCAATTGGTTAAATAGGGAATTTCAGGATCGTTGGATAGGAAGGGGAGGACCTATAAATTGGCCTACTAGATCGCCTTGCCTTACACCTTGCGATTTTTTCTTGTGGGTTTTATTAAAAATATTGTTTACAAAGAAGAGGTTACCACAAAAGAAAATATGAAAGAAATAATTACTGCAGCATTTAGACAGCTGATCCCTGCAATGCTAAGAGATGTGCGTAAATCAATGAAAAAAAGGGCAAGAAAATGTATAAATGAAAATGGAAAACACTTTGAACACCTACTATAAATTTTACTATTGTAGTTTTCTTACGATTAAACTTTGTAAAATTTTGTACTTATTAAAAATTGTGTAAAATATGTTGTTTGTCACTTAACGTCAATTATTAAAGTAAATAGTAAAGTTAGATGTGCAAAACCCTATATTTTTTTAATGCGTATTAGGGAGAGCTTCTAACTGAAGAAAAATATACAGGGTGTCCTATTTGAAAAAATTAAGTTATTGCCATTTGAAAACTAGACTATTGGCACGCCATCGGCAAACACCCCGTGCAACAGGTGAAGATGTTGTGTGATTATTGTGATAGGTGCATGTTTCATTTACATCATAGTAGCTTTTTTTAGTAATTTTTTAAAAAATGTGGTTTTTGTGCTAATATTTCTGCTGTGCTGTTTTTTCATTAAATCTGCTTAAAATAGGAATAACTTGTCAATGCCGCGTCGGATTTACAAATACAAAAAACTACCGTAAATCTAATATTAAGTAGAATCAGAAGACATAATCGTATACAGAGTGTTCAATTTATAAAAACCAAATTAATTTTCATTCCACAAAAATTAGCCACCCAGTATACATCAAAATATTTTAAAATTGCAGTCCGATTGACACCGTCTACCCCTACAAAAAATCTTGTTGATGTCTCTTTTAGTTTCGGTGCTAGAGATCGAGTGGAAATAATTGGCGCACCCTGTATGTAGAAAAAGAATTCGTTGTATTTTACAGGAAACGATACAAATATAATTCATATTTTTATATCAATACACATTGACAAATCATTCATAAAACAGCAAAGTCACCTTGTTATTTTATCAAACTTTTTTCGCATGTAAAGAAACTCATTCTTTATAGACCCTTCTCTACGTAAACATACCCGAAAAATTCATAGGAAAAAACCTTTTAAATTTGCACATCTCTAAAAAATAAACACCACCTTTATGTTTCCTAAAAGCATTTCGAAACATAATAAAAGAGAAACACGACAAAACGAATGATCTGTTGACGAAGCAAATCCTTTTCGATAGAAAAAAAATTTTTCGTCGTTTCGATAAAGCGAAAGAAATAAGTTTGTATTTTCCAGTTGAGATGAAACATATATTTGAGTTTTTATCCAGCGATTCTGGATGGACCCTTCGATATTGTGTTGGGGCGTCGCGCTGTGAAAATATTTTTTTTCAATCATTGGATATGTCAATGTATGAAGCTGAAAATTGAACGATACGTTTCCTATTCCTAACAAGTAGTCGATTGGTCAGTATATTTTAGGTCAAGGCCAAGTTGTCATATCAGATTTAAAATTCAGAGAGAATATCTAAAAAAGATGTAATTTTTATATGTCCTCACCGAGAAGATTAAAATTTGTAGAAAATATGTAGATTATATGTAAAAAAAATTTCGGAGACTATTTTTAGGAATTCGTCATGGCCGGCTTTATATCCCCACCAATTCAAAAGGGCTTTATGAAAAAGTATAATACGATCAGAGGAGTTTTTCATGCAGGGAGCTTATAGTAAATAATCAGCATGGATTTTCTTCAAAAAGATCAACTGCAACTAACTTATTGATTTATGAAGACAGAATATTGAATGCCTTTGAAAGTAAATGTTAAATAGACACCATCTACAAAGATTTTTCCAAGGCATTCGACAGACTGGACCATGATACTTTGCTAGGCAAACTTGAATGCATCGGTTTTAGTAGTGATCTTTTGAGGTGGTTCTTCTTCTTCTTTGCCCTTTAATTCGTCCAATTTTCAACATAGGCCTCCCCTAGTATTTTTCAATCATTTCTGTTTTGTGTTTTTCGTTTCCAATGTGTTTCTCCTATCTTTTTGATGCCGTCTCCCCATCTCATCTGAGGTCTTCCTCTTCCCATCAATGGTCTCCATTGTTGTATAACGGTATTCCATCTGTTGTCTTTTTGTCTGGCGTTATAACCTACGAAGCTCCATTTTAGCCTGGCTATATGTTGTCCTGCGTCTTTAACTTTTGTTTTGTTTCTTATCCAATTGTTTTGTTTTTTATCTTTCAATTTTACTCCTAGCATCGACCTTTCCATGGCTCTTTATGTCTTCACTATTTTATCCACGTTTGCTTTAGTCAAGGTCCACGTTTGGCATGCGTATGTAAGAATCGTGAGTATGCATTGATCGAATACGCTTGTTTTCAAGTATTGTTGGATTTTCTTGTTTTTTAGGACCCATTTTAGTTTCCCAAATCCTGCCCAGGCTAATCTTACCCTTCTTACCGTTAGGCATCTATTATCTTGTGTGTTTGTCATCGTTTTTGTTTTCGAGTAATTCATTTTTAAGCCTACTTTTTCGGATTCCCTTGCTAGTTCGTCGAGAATAGTTTGTACTTGTTCGAAGGTAGATGCTATTATTACTACGTCATCTGCATATCTCAGGTGGTTATTCAGTTTTTTATCAGGACGTACACAGAAAGTCAAAATAGTTTCGAGTAAGTCTGATAATACTGAAGTGCTTTCAGGTGTTCCTCAAGGATCACATTGTACCCCTTTGCTTTTTATCTTATTCATAAATGACATTGGAAGCTGTATCAGGAATTGTGAATATCTATTGTTTACTGACGATCTCAAAATATTCAAATGTATAAAATCTACAGATGATCAGTTATTGCTACGAGAAGACTTGGACAAACTGATTGATTGATTTTATAGCAATAAGCTTCATTTAAATCCATATAAATGTTCATACATTAGCTTTTTTAAATAAAAAAAATATGACACCTCTTATGTCATAGAAGGAAAGCAGAAAAGATCTAGGAGTTGTGTTCGACTCTCAGCTAACTTTTGTTGAACATATTCAGACCATGGTGGCAAAAGCATCAAAAACATTGGGATTTGTACTACGAACTTTGTTGAGAACCCAAGCTCAGGTCCTCTCCATTAAAGCTTAGGGTTGAGGCCTTTCTTAAACCTCAAAGTTGGAAGGACCAGCTCATTGAGCAAAGTTGACTGTATTTTATTATTTGGTGGTTCGTTATTTCTTCTGTTGTTGTGAAATGATTACTCGTGACAAATCGGTCCAAAATTTACAAAATTTATTGAACAATTTTAACTTTAATTAAACTTAACAAATCGAAAATAATCTTACTTCTTACTGTGAGTCTGAGGGTTCTAATGATTACTCGATATACTGTTGTGGGGTTCTTCTATGAGGGTTCTTTTATTGGGATTATTTTTTTATAGAATTCGTTAGTGACGCCTAATAATAGTTTCTTATGTCTGTCACTGTCATGTCAACAAAAAACAAAAAACTATCTTAGTAGTGTATAGTAAATCGAGTAACCATTAGTAGGCTTTGCTATTAATTTATTTTAATTCAACATTGTTGTGACTCGTTTTCACAACAAAATTGTCAAGAGTTCTCTGTTACAACAGTAAAAAAGGTGTATGTATCTTTAGTTGTATCAATTATGGAATATCCTTCAATTGTGTGGTCACCCTATCATGTAGTTCACAACATGAAAATTGAAAGAATCCAAAATAAGTTTTTACGATACTGTGCCTTCAAGTTAGACATTCCCTTTCTTGATAATGATTATTCCCATATTTTGAAGATGTACTTTTTGCAGGAAATAAGAACCTGCATTGATACATACTTTGTCTTCAAATTAATCAATGGCGTTATAATCTGTCCAGAGTTATTACAACTTATCTCCATCAATGTTCCATCTATTGGTTATTAGGAAGAAACTCCAAGTCCACACATAACAAACTGCTCCTCTACAAGCAGATATTGAAACCCGTTTGGACGTATGGTAGCCAGCTTTGGGGCTGCGCCAGTAAAAGTAACATTCAAGTTATCCAACGTTTTCAAAATAAAGTATTAAGGAACATCGTCGATGCACCCTGGTACTGTCGCAACAGTGATCTTCTTAGGGACCTGAATGTAGAAACTGTTGACAAGACTGTATCTAAATCTGCCAGCAGCCATGAACAACGGCTGCTCCAACATGGGAACGTTGAGGTCATCCAGCTCCTCGATAATAACAATTTAGTAGGAAGACTCAAGAGGACCAAACCTTTTGAACTAGTTCAGTAACAGTGCTAGTTACAAGTATTGTGCGGATTTTGTGTTACACGTTACCGGTAATGTTACTTAGACCTTGGACCCTTGGACCTTAGTATTTAAGAATTCTAGTTAAGTTAGGTTAGATTAAAATTTTGCTACGAAAAAAAAAATGTTCCAGCTAGACCATTGAGAAATAATAATCAGTAGTAATATCACAAGAGCTTCGAAAATAATCGATTATACTTCCGAGTCACGAGACGTATTTGGCGAAACACCACGAGAGCGAGAGAAGAAAGTTATAAAAAAAAACCTGAAAATATAAATATTAATGCAAATCCGAAATGTATTTTTTAAATACAGTTTAAGACATTTAATCTACATCAAAAATCTAATTTCTCCCAAAATCTGCTTTTTTTCACTAATCCAAACGAATATTTTGACCTTATCCAACATGGTCATTCGTTCAATGTCACGTACATTTCAAAAATAAATTAAATTTATTTTTAATTGCTTCCACGACGATGAGTTTAGGCTAAAAACAGATTCATGAGCATGTCAAAAAGTACGTGAAACTTTTCGGAAAACAACCCTCTTTTCGAGTGACATCTTCATATTTTTGTAATTATCATTTATTTTTATGTTTACATACGCGCGTTTTAATGTTGACCTTCTAACGTTGGCTTGCTGTAATAAATCAGAAAGTTTTATGACCGGAAAAAGAGCGTGATTAAGCTATCGCTGAAGCAAATTAGCGAATTGTGTATGACGTACACATGAAAGTCTTTCTGGATTTCGCTAGGGTAAATTATGTGAAAGATTTACGATATAAAGAAAACAATATCATACTCTACTACCTATTTTTTTTTTAATTTTTGTGGCATTGTGGAATAGATTCTGGAATAGATCAAATTGGAGTGTTGGTCAGCCAGGCCTTGTGCCATTGATATAAAGAAGTAATAAATAGTCAGGGAGCAACGTCTGGAGAATAAGTCGGATGTAGTAGGACCTCCAATTTCAATGTTTCCAAGTATGTCTTGACCACTTTCGCAGTTGTCATGCTGCAAAATTACTTTATCGTGTTTCTCGTTGTATTGAAAATTAAAACATCTGGCAAATGACGAGAATTTGGCTCGTAAACTGACATTTTCAATCGAGAATAACTTTATGGTGCAGTTAAAAATCGACTAATGTTTCTATGGCGTTATGTTGACAGATGCCCAAGTTTATTACATGGCGTCTATATCAAATACTATTAAACGAGCAAGGTTTGTATGTGTGTGTGTGTGTGTATGTGTGTGTGTGTGTCCAGAGGATCTCGAAATCCACTCGTCAGAATTCAATGAAACTTTCAGGGTAGACTAATTCCTATCTAAATCGGCGAAAAATGTAGGTCTCATGTCTGTGAAAATTCGATCTTCCGAGATATTTACAAGAAAATTTAAGCTTTTAGTTTTATTTCCTAGCAACGGCACATAATAATAACTTGTTTCTATAGTAATATATACTATAAAGGATAGATGAGTACAGTCAAAGTGGGGATATAACGTCACATTCCATAGGCGTACTTTGCAAAATAAGTTTCTATAATATAAATAAGGTCACAGCATATAAAATATATATACGCACTTCGTAGATTAAATTTTGAAGTTATATTATTTACAAAAAATAAAAATAAACTTTATGCATCCGACACTTTAACATTGAACGAATTAAATTTAACCAATAAATAACAAGGAGGATTATATGTTGGGATTAAATTAAATCTCTTGGCATTAAAAGTAACGCTTCAGTACTTACCTAAACTCAAAGATTAAAAAAAAAGTTAGTTCAAGAACTATCTTTAAAAGTCACTGTCTTCACTAAAACTACTGGCATCACTATAATTGTCTTTTCTGATGTTTATTATTATCGGTTCTATTAAATTATCCATTGATATATCCACTTTCCTAAATGAATTTTCCACATTTTTAAACATGATCAATTCATTTTCCCCAATGTTCTCTATTTACATCTGAAACTGCCTTCAAAAACAAATTTCGCACATCAGGAAATTTAAAAGTTTTATTGTTTTGAGAAACATAACCTTTTAATAATTGAGACCAGATCAGTTCAATGAAATTTAACCCTGCGTGGTTCGGAGGAAATCTGAGAATTTTAATTCCTTTTTCTCTGGCCATCTCATCCATAATATATTTTTTGAATTTGTTTTTATGTTGCCTTGCTATTACTAATTCTGCCTTCAAGGATTTAGGAGGACGGATAATATTTTTAGAATGAAGCCATTTTGAAATATATATTAATACAAAATTCTGAATCAATTAAAATACATACGATACGGCTATGAATAAATAAAGTCTGACTTATCTGTCAAAAGAACAAATTTATTACAGTAAAAACCATGGAAACAAGAATCTAGACAAAAACTATATTAGGCCGATCAAATGTATTAAAATTTAAATTTTAACTACAAATAAGCATTGAAGGATGAGGTAAAAATAAAATTTCTACCTCTTGAACCTGTACTACGTTCTGCAAATTAAATACTGCACTCCTTTCTTCTGTATAGTATAGTAGTAAAAAGGTTTGACTTTATTTAATTTCTGGCGTTTTAATCAGAAAGAATTCAATTTTAAATTTGTCGCTTTATATAAAAAAGGAAAGGTTCATTTGACGGACATAAATAATTTGCTTGTCAAATGACAGCCATCTTATTAATTCAAAGTTGAAAATACAACGTTGCCAATTCAATTTCAGAAATCATGGATTTAGGTAAATATTTATAGGAACGTTGAGTAACACTGTTAAAATGGACACCTGTCTTCCCTTCCCCGATAGTGTGAGACTACCCCTTACGGCTACTATTTTATTATGCGGACGGTTTTAATATTTAAGTTTTCATGATCAGAGAGAGAGAGAGAGAGAGAGAAAGAATTTTTGAAAAAATATGATATCAATATCTGCCACACCTCGAGAGTCTGGTCACAGGTTTTTGTGGAGGTTTTTACCCAAGTATGAATATCAGACCTATAATTTTCCTTCACTGCAGATCAAAAAATAATAAAATCAATTGCACATAGAGTTTTTCTTATATAGTGATAAATAGAGTGAGCTGAGCGATCTTCTGTTGACGGGACGTGTGCCCTACACGCTGCTGTTGCACGTCCCGGAAACGGGGCCTGTCCACCGTGACAATTCGCGAAGATCAAGCGTCAGTAGAAGTTGCCCTAAAAGGGTGAAATCCCCAGAAACTAGGCAACTTTAATGCATTTAACTAACCTCTGTGACAAGCAGTTGATAAACGTCAACAACAGCTGCAGCCAATTGAAAATTAACACTGACAGCTTTTTTAATTTTCCCGCCTACTTTCAAGCCAATCGCCAATCAACTTTTTATTTATCTCCCTATCAGAAGTTCAAGTAGATGTCGCCCACTCCGTGATTTTCGCGAATTAATTAATTATTTGTCATGTTATAAATATACTTAAATTATATACTCATTGGGCTGCTTAAAAATGTAGATTTGAATATTAAGAGCGAAGCTCGGTGACCAGATATTCAAATACTATTAAACGAGCAAGGTTTGTATGTATGTATGTGTGTGTGTGTGTGTGTGTGTGTGTGTGTGTGTGTGTGTGTGTGTGTGTGTGTGTGTGTCCAGAGGATCTCGAAATCCACTCGTCAGAATTCAATGAAATTTTCAGGATAGACTAATTCCCATCTAAATCGTCAAAAAATGTAGGTCTCATGTCTGTGAAAATTCGATCTTCCGAGATATTTACAAGAGAAGATAAGCTTTTAGTTTTATTTCCTAGCAACGGCACATAATAATAACTTGTTTCTATAGTAATATATAATATAAAGGAGAGATGAGTACAGTAAAAGTGGGGATATAACGTTACATTCCATAGGCGTACTTTGCAAAATAAGTTTCTATAATATAAATAACGTCACAGCATATAAAATATATATACGCACTACGTTGATTAAATTTTGAAGTTATATTATTTACAAAAAATAAAAATAAACCTTATACATATGACACGAAAAAAAGTTAGTTCAAGAACTATCTTTAAAAGTCACTGTCTTCACTAAAACTACTGGTATCACTATAATTGTCTTTTCTGAGGTTTATTATTATAGGGTCTATTAAATTATCCATTGATAAATCCTCTTTCCTAAATGAATTTTCCACATTTTTAACATGATCAATGCATTTTCCCCAATGTTCTCTATTTACATCTGAAACTGCCTTCAAAAACAAATTTCGCACATCAGGAAATTTAAATGTTTTATTGTTTTGAGAAACATAACCTTTTAATAATTGTGACCAGATCAGTTCAATGGGATTTAACTCTGCGTGGTACGGAGGCAATCTGAGAATTTCAATTCCTTTTTCTCTGGCCATCTCATCTATAATATATTTTTTGAATTTGTTTTTCTGTTGCCTTGCTATTACTAATAATTCTGCCTTCAAGGATTTAGGAGGACTGATAATATTTTTAGAATGAAGCCATTTTGAAATATATATTAATACAAAATTCCGAATCAATTACAATACATACGATACGGCTATGAATAAATAAAGTCTGACTTATCTGTCAAAAGAACAGATTTATTGCAGTAAAAACCATGGAAACAGATTAAATCTAGACAAAAACTATATTAGGCCGATCAGATGTATTAAAATTTAAATTTTAACTACAAATAAGCATTGAAGGATGAGGTAAAAATAAAATTTCTACCTCTTGAACCTGTACTACGTTCTGCAAATTAAATACTGCACTCCTTTCTTCTGTATAGTATAGTAGTAAAAAGGTTTGACTTTATTTAATTTCTGGCGTTTCAATCTGAAAGAATTCAATTTTAAATTTGCCGCTTTATATAAAAATGACAGCCATCTCATAAATTCAAAGTTGAAAATACAACGTTGCCAATTCAATTACAGAAATCATGGGTTTAGGTAAATATTTATAGGAACGTTGAGTAACACTGTTAAAATGGACACTTGTCAAAATGTGACACCTGTAAAAACGTGACAACTGTTAAAATGTGATACGTGTCAGAGTGTAACAACTGTCAAAATGAACAAATCTCAAAATGAACAAATGTCAAAATATGACACCTGTCAGAATGTAACAAATGTCAAAATGTCACACGTATCGTACTTTTCTTTATTTATTACAAAGATCTAACCTAACCTAAAGCTAATCTTTTTTTTTTGGCGGGTGGAAATGCTTTATGCACATCGGGTAAAGGTTCTTCCCTTCCCCGATAGCGTGAGACTACCCCTTACGGCTACTATTTTATTATGCGGAAGTTTTAATATTTAAGTTTTCATTATCATAGAGAGAGAGAGAAAAAGAATGAATGCTTGTACACGTGTACTATTAACATAGATCTCAATTTTTTATTTTACAAGAAACTTTAAAGATACATTTAAAATTCTCTATTTTCAGAGTACATTTTAAGGTTGATTGTGACTTTGTATTTTCCAAGAACAAATTGTAATGTAATGTACGAATGAACTATTTTTGTAACTGAAAAACTTTGAAAAAATATGATATCAATATCTGCCACACCTCGAGAGTCTGGTCACAGGTTATTGTGGAGGTTTTTACCCAAGAATGAATATCAGACCTATATAATTTTCCTTCACTGCAGATCAATAAATAATAAAATCAATTGAACATAGAGTTTTTCTCATATAGTGATAAATAGAGTGAGCTGATCGATCTTCTGTTGACGGGACCTGTGCCCTACACGCTGCTGTTGTCCGTTCCGGAAACGGGGCCTGTCCGCCGTGACTATTCGCGAAGATCAAGCGTCAGTAGATGTTGCCCTAAAAGGGTGAAATCCCCAGAAACTAGGCAACTTTTAATGCATTTAACTAACCTCTGTGACAAGCAGTTGATAAACGTCAACAACAGCTGCAGCCAATTGAAAATTAACACTGACAACTTTTTTAATTTTCCCGCCTACTTTCAAGCCAATCGCCAATCAACTTTTTATTTATCTCCCTTTCAGTAGTTCAAGTAGATGTCGCACACTCCGTGATTTTCGCGAATTAATAATTTGTCATGTTATAAATATACTTAAATTATGTGACCAGATATTTTATTTTATTAGTACATTTTGGAACAGGAAAAATGACAGTAGAATAATTATCTTACTCATCCTTTTATGCCTTCTAAATATCAGGGCCAGATCTAAGGGAGGGCAAATGGGGCCTCCACAATAGAAATTTTTCGTAGTCTTGTCAAATTTAATGTTAATAATAATAATAATAATAATACTTTATTCATCCTTTTTGATCATAATACATGATATAGGACAGGTCAAAAAACAGATTATACATTAAAACAGCATGCACCTTGAAATATTACTTACATAGAAGCTAGTTAAATTAAAAACGTTTGTTTAAAAACTCTGGTGCATCATAAAAACATTCTTCAATTAAAAAAATTTTAAGTTTTCGTTTGAAAACATTGAAATTGCTCTCCTATCTTATACAGGTAGGCAAATGATTTAGGAATTGAATTCCTTTATAGAGGAACTGAGGAAACATGTTTTGGAGGCCTGATAAGCTTGCCAGACCTGGTCGGGTAATCATGGAAATCAGAATTTAGGTTAAAATCATTCAAATTACTTTTTGTGTATAATAGGCACTTGTAGGTGTAAATAAAATAAAATGAGAGGATACCGAAATCTTTAAAATGATTTCTGCATATTTGTCTATAATCTAGATTAAAAATTAGACAGATAATCCTTTTCTGGGAACTAAAAACCCTTGATGCATTGGCTGCAGCTCCCCAGAGTATGACATTATACGACATATGGGAGTATACTATTGCATAATAGACATTAATCAATTGCCTAGTTGTAAACATATTTTTTAACTATAGTATTGCAAAGTAACTGCTTTGTAATTTTTTTACAAATCTGATTGATATTGGTATTCCAACTCATATTCTAAAAATTTGGTAGAACTCGAAAAAGAAACATCAGTATGCTTACTGACATACTACTATTTTCAGGAATATCTGATAAGGATGATTTTTGTTAAATTTACTATCAGAGAATTCCTTTCACACCAACTGATAAATTCTTTTGATCAAATATTCATCTTTAAGATTAGCTCATCTGAAGATTCAGCATCAATCGCTAATGTGGTGTCACCTGCATATAGTATCAAATGATTAGTGCTAACATAATTAGAGAAATCATTTATGTATAATAAAAATATCAGTGGACCTAAGATTGATCCTTGAGGTACGCTAATTTCTACATGTTGGGAAAGGACTTCTGATCTTCAATTCTAACAATAATTTTCCTAGCTTCCAAGTATGATTTCAGCCACGAAATCCTAAATCTTGTAGTTTATTTATTGTTTGTTATATCAGTACTGACCGAGTCAAAAGCCTTTGAAAGATCAAAGAAGAGTGCACCCACATACCTTTTCCTATCCAATGAGGTGTGGATAAAATTAAGTAGGGCTATGGATGCACTCTCCGTTGATCTGCCAGGTAAGAAACGATGTTGATGGTCAGATATAAGATTATACTTTTCAAGGAAAGAAAACATTTGTTTATAAATACATTTTTCTATTATTTAACATACAATAGTTTGGACTGTTATTGGGCGATAATTATCAAGACTTATGTTGTATTGGTGTAACAATTCCTATCTTTAGATTAGATGGAAACGTTTCTGTTTCTATTGAGTAATTAATAATGTCTACTAGAGTGCAAGCAATTTGTGGATCTATATTATTTTTCGATCTGATAGATAAATCACGTGAATATATACGTGAAAGAAAGATTGCGTGCGTATGATACTTAGAGGAGATGGACGCTGCAAGTTTGAATGCTGCAGCAGAAGAATTACATAAAGTTTACAACGATGAGTTACAACCTAGTCTTGGTAATATGAGTTGGTCCAATTTGTATCGTTGATAGATTTCTAAAGGGCTATCAAAAAGACCAAATTCTTGAAAATCAAAATTTCAGAGCTACATGCCCAAACATTGAAATTACACTGAGAATATACTTGGTTTTGATGGTGTCGAATTGCACTGGAGAGCGCTCATTTTCCAAAATGAAAATTGTAAAAAATAGGCTGCGAACTACGATGAGACAAAGCCGTCCATCAAAGTTATCGCTTCTTAGCAATGAAAGTGATTTGCTGTGATTTAATTAGATTTATTTCTTGTATTTTGTATATTGTTGTATTCTGTTATCTTCGAAATATAATTCACTCTTCTGTTGCCCCAGGGCCACCACACCTTTTGATCCGGCCCTGCTAAATATTACGATGTGTATTTTCACCAAGATTACTATAAACACCAGAAATAAGCGAGTTCCTCTCCCCTGGATTTTCTCCAAAACCATGACTTCGTTTATTCCAAAGACGTACGGGATAATCAATATAAACTTATTTGTGTTTGAAATTCCTCCTACTCCGGAACCAAATATTTACTCATTACTTATGCAGCGTGTGTTGGATGTGTTGGATGAGTATTATTATTCGCACCTTTGATCATTTACAAATTTGACAAGTTACAAAATTTGACGGTATCGGGTTTATTGAAATCCCAAAGGAGAAACAACGGGGCGTTGAAAGATGTTAATAGAGCAGAGAATTGTGGGGTTAATCAACCAAAGTAGGGATGAATTAATTAGTCAAGGCAAGTCAAAATTGCTTTATTGTTGAAGAAACCTGTAAAACAAAATAACAAAGTTTAAAAGTTATAAAAAATAATTTAAATGAAAGGTCATATATAGAGTCAAAAAAAATACTGAAAATATAAGACAAATATACAGAACAGTAAATAAAAAAGGACAAAAAGAAAATAGACACAAAGTTATAAACTAATATTAGATATTTAACTTAATTGATCACAGAAAAATTCATACAATTAGGAGTGTATAGAACTACAGAAAAAGAACCCAGAAGAGAACTACAGTAGTCTATATAAAAAACCCTGGAACGTGCACAAAGCAAATATAATGAAATAGTAAATCATGACTTACGTTTAACAGTAATAATAAAATTAGAATTAATCTGATGAATTTGTGAAAAAGCATTCAATTTATTCATTAGAAATAAACATTGATGTTTATTTGTCTTTATTTTGAAACATTTGGAAAATAGAATCACAGAAGTACAATCTAAAAACAAATATAAATGTTATTTAATATAGAATATCTGGTCACCGAGCTTCGCTCTTAATATTCAAATCTACATTTTTAAGCAGCCCAATGAGTATATAATTTAAGTATATTTATAACATGACAAATTATTAATTAATTCGCGAAAATCACGGAGTGGGCGACATCTACTTGAACTACTGATAGGGAGATAAATAAAAAGTTGATTGGCGATTGACTTGAAAGTAGGCGGGACAATTAAAAAAGCTGTCAGTGTTAATTTTCAATTGGCTGCAGCTGTTGTTGACGTTTATCAACTGCTTGTCATAGAGGTTAGTTAAATGCATTAAAGTTGCCTAGTTTCTGGGGATTTCAAACTTTTAGGGCAACTTCTACTGACGCTTGATCTTCGCGAATTGTCACGGTGGACAGGCCCCGTTTCCGGGACGGGCAACAGCAGCGTGTAGGGCACACGTCCCGTCAACAGAAGATCGCTCAGCTCACTCTATTTATCACTATATAAGAAAAACTCAATTGATTTTATTATTTTTAGATCTGCAGTGAAGGAAAATTATAGGTCTGATATTCATACTTGGGTAAAAACCTCCACAAAAACCTGTGACCAGACTCTCGAGGTGTGGCAGATATTGATATCATATTTTTTCAAAAATTCTTTCTCTCTCTCTCTCTCTCTCTCTCTCTCTGATCATGAAAACTTAAATATTAAAACTGTCCGCATAATAAAATAGTAGCCGTAAGGGGTAGTCTCACACTATCGGGGAAGGGAAGACAGGTGTCCATTTTAACAGTGTTACTCAACGTTCCTATAAATATTTACCTAAACCCATGATTTCTGAAATTGAATTGGCAACGTTGTATTTTCAACTTTGAATTAATAAGATGGCTGTCATTTGACAAGCAAATTATTTATGTCCGTCAAATGAACCTTTTTTATATAAAGCGACAAATTTAAAATTGAATTCTTTCTGATTAAAACGCCAGAAATTAAATAAAGTCGAACCTTTTTACTACTATACTATACAGAAGAAAGGAGTGCAGTATTTAATTTGCAGAACGTAGTACAGGTTCAAGAGGTAGAAATTTTATTTTTACCTCATCCTTCAATGCTTATTTGTAGTTAAAATTTAAATTTTAATACATCTGATCGGCCTAATATAGTTTTTGTCTAGATTCTTGTTTCCATGGTTTTTACTGTAATAAATTTGTTCTTTTGACAGATAAGTCATACTTTATTTATTCATAGCCGTATCGTATGTATTTTAATTGATTCAGAATTTTGTATTAATATATATTTCAAAATGGCTTCATTCTAAAAATATTATCAGTCCTCCTAAATCCTTGAAGGCAGAATTATTAGTAATAGCAAGGCAACATAAAAACAAATTCAAAAAATATATTATGGATGAGATGGCCAGAGAAAATGGAATTAAAATTCTCAGATTTCCTCCGAACCACGCAGAGTTAAATTCCATTGAACTGATCTGGTCTCAATTATTAAAAGGTTATGTTTCTCAAAACAATAAAACATTTAAATTTCCTGATGTGCGAAATTTGTTTTTGAATGCAGTTTCAGATGTAAATAGAGAACATTGGGGAAAATGCATTGATCATGTTTAAAAATGTGGAAAATTCATTTAGGAAAGTGGATATATCAATGGATAATTTAATAGAACCGATAATAATAAACATCAGAAAAGACAATTATAGTGATGCCAGTAGTTTTAGTGAAGACAGTGACTTTTAAAGATAGTTCTTGAACTAACTTTTTTTTAATCTTTGAGTTTAGGTAAGTACTGAAGCGTTACTTTTAATGCCAAGAGATTTAATTTAATCCCAACATATAATCCTCCTTGTTATTTATTGGTTAAATTTAATTCGTTCAATGTTAAAGTGTCGGATGCATAAAGTTTATTTTTATTTTTTGTAAATAATATAACTTCAAAATTTAATCTACGAAGTGCGTATATATATTTTATATGCTGTGACCTTATTTATATTATACAAACTTATTTTGCACAGTACGCCTATGGAATGTGACGTTATATCCCCACTTTGACTGTACTCATCTATCCTTTATAGTATATATTACTATAGAAACAAGTTATTATTATGTGCCGTTGCTAGGAAATAAAACTAAAAGCTTGACTTTTCTTGTAAATATCTCGGAAGATCGAATTTTCACAGACATGAGACCTACATTTTTCGCCGATTTAGATAGGAATTAGTCTACCCTGAAAGTTTCATTGAATTCTGACGAGTGGATTTCGAGATCCTCTGGACACACATACACACACACACACACACATACAAACCTTGCTCGTTTAATAGTATTTGATTAGAACCTATGTTGCAAAGATAGTTTTTGAATTGTTCAAAGCAAGAACGAAAGTTAAGAAAGATTTCAAAATTTCATTAAAATTCGAGTCACCTTACTTTAAAACATTTTAACAGAGTAAATTTTAATTGAAAGTAATGGAATAAAACTAAAATAGACTATCCAGACATAAGACTGAGAAAGTAAAATTAACAGAAAATATAAATTTTGGAAAGTTATTTACAAAATTAAAAATCAATATAATCTCAAACTTCATATCCCTCAAAACCTTTAGGAAAATCAATTTAGTATATAAGAATTATTAGAAATCGAAATAAGGAGACTCAATTTATCAAAAATTTATTGCAAACATTGAAGAACATGAACAATAACCAAATAATTTGAGTATTTAAAAAGCACAGATTGAGAAATTTCTAATTTTAAATATAAAGTAAAGAATAATCGAAATGAGTTGGAAATTATAACAAAAATTATCTTTTTAATTGTACTACAAAATGTAATAGTTAAATTTAGGTTTAAAAATAATTAATTTTTATTATTTGATGTAAGAATTCAAGAAATTTGAGATTTTTTAACACAACAGTGCTGTGACTTCTAGGTTTAATAAAACTGATTTCACAGAATTTTCGAGGCTCTTTGCATTTTAACCATATCGTTCCTAAAATAAAAAACAATTGAAAAAAGTGACTATTAGAAAATTCTAGACTTTACCAGAAAGTAAGTGTAAATTAGTAAGAACTGGATAATTCAACTTAGTTTTTGCGTAATCATGTAGTTCCTGAGAATTTACAACTCATTTTTCCCGATGTAAAAACCAATGGTCCATAAGAAAATTGCTACCTGTTTTTTTCCCTGAATGACCTGATTCCTGTTTCCAGAGTTATTTAAGTCCAGCATCCTGCCTGCACAACAAAAACATTATCTTTGCAATAATAGGTGAATGAATAAAAATAATCAAATACTATTAAACGAGCAAGGTTTGTATGTGTGTGTGTATGTGTGTCCAGAGGATCTCGAAATCCACTCGTCAGAATTCAATAAAACTTTCAGGGTAGACTAATTCCTATCTAAATCGACAGAAAATGTAGGTCTCATGTCTGTGAAAATTCGATCTTCCGAGATATTTACAAGAAAAGTTAAGCTTTTAGTTTTATTTCCTAGCAACGGCAACTTGTTTCTATAGTAATATACTATAAAGGAGAGAGGATATAACGTCACATTTCATAGGCGTACTTTGCAAAATAAGTTTCTATAATATAAATAAGGTCACAGCATATAAAATATATATACCCACTTCGTAGATTAAATTTTAAAGTTATATTATTTACAAAAAATAAAAATAAACCTTATGCATCTGACACTTTAACATTGAACGAATTAAATTTAACCAATAAATAACAAGGAGGATTATATGTTGGGATTAAACTGTTTTTAATCTCTTGGCATTAAAAGTAACACTTCAGTACTTACCTAAACTCAAAGATTAAAAAAAAAGTTAGTTCAAGAACTATCTTTAAAAGTCAATGTCTTCACTAAAACTACTGGTATCACTATAATTGTCTTTTCTGAGGTTTATTATTATAGGTTCTATTAAATTATCCATTGATAGTGGATATACTTTTCTAAATGAATTTTCCACCTTTTTAACCATGATCAATGCATTTTCCCCAATGTTCTCTATTTACATCTGAAAATGCCTTCAAAAACAAATTTCGCACATCAGGAAATTTAAATGTTTTATTGTTTTGAGAAACATAACCTTTTAATAATTGTGACCAGATCAGTTCAATGGGATTTAACTCTGCGTGGTACGGAGGCAATCTGAGAATTTTAATTAGTTTTTCTCTGGCCATCTCATCTATAATATATTTTTTGAATTTTGAATTTGAATTACTAATAATTCTGCCTTCAAGGATTTAGGAGGACTGATAATATTTTTAGAATGAAGCCATTTTGAAATATATATTATTACAAAAATTCCGAATCAATTAAAATACATACGATACGGCTATGAATAAATAAAGTCTGACTTATCTGTCAAAATAACAGGTTTATTACAGTAAAAACCATGGAAACCAGATTAAATCTAGACAAAAACTATATTAGGCCGATCAGATGTATTAAAATTTAAATTTTAACTACAAATAAGCATTGAAGGATGAGGTAAAAATAAAATTTCTACCTCTTGAACCTATACTACGTTCTGCAAATTAAATACTGCACTCCTTTCTTCTGTATAGTATAGTAGTAAAAAGGTTTGACTTTATTTAATCTCTGGCGTTTAAATCTGAAAGAATTCAATTTTAAATTTGCCGCTTTTTATCCATAATAACCTACAAATTTTGACAACTACTGACACGCACATCTCTGGTTAAACTTTAAGAAAATGGGACCGGCTGGGATTTTCATGAAATTTTCGCAGATGCTATAAAACATGATAAAATCAATATACTTAGCAATAGAAATTTTTGGGCGGAAAAATATTTTTCACATTTTTTTATTCTACAAATGCCCAAGTAGCAATTTATAACCAGAATAAACCTGAAAAGTATAAAAAAGAAAAGGTTCATTTGACGGACATAAATAATTTGCTTGTCAAATGACAGCCATCTCATAAATTCTAAGTTGAAAATACAACGTTGCCAATTCAATTACAGAAATCATGGGTTTAGGTAAATATTTATAGGAACGTTGAGTAACACTGTTAAAATGGACACTTGTCAAAATGTGACACCTGTCAAAACGTGACAACTGTTAAAATGTAATACGTGTCAGAATGTTACAACTGTCAAAATGAACAAATGTCAAAATATGACACCTGTCAGAATGTAACAAATGTCAAAATGTCACACGTATCGTACTTTTATTTATTTATTACACAGATCTAACCTAACCTAAAACTAATCTTTTTTTTTGGCGGGTGGAAATGCTTTATGCACATCGGGAAAGGTTCTTCCCTTCCCCGATAGTGTGAGACTACCCCTTACGGTTACTCACTAAAACCACCCCACTGAAACCACTATGCCCTACACGCTGATGTTGCCCGTCCCGGAAACGGGGCCTGTCCGCCGTGCCTATTCGCGAAGATCAAGCGTCAGTAGATGTTGCCCTAAAAGGGTGAAATCTCCAGAAACTAGGCAACTTTTAATGCATTTAACTAACCTCTGTGACAAGCAGTTGATAAACGTCAACAACACCTGCAGCAAATTGAAAATTAACACTGACAGCTTTTTTAATTTTCCCGCCTACTTTCAAGCCAATCGCCAATCAACTTTCTATTTATCTACCTTTCTGTAGTTCAAGTAGATGTCGCCCACTCCGTGATTTTCACGAATTAATTAATAATTTGTCAGGTTATAAATATACTTAAATTATATACTCATTGGACTGCTTAAAAATGTAGACTTGAATATTAAGAGCGAGGCTCGGTGACCAGATATTATAATTTAATTTAACAAAACTAGTAAATCATAACAATAAATACGACGCTTAAAGATGAGAATGCAAAAGGCTCCAAAGCAAAGAACGAGGAAGGATGTCTCAAGGCTACGTAACCGAATAATGACTTCACAAGAGAAGCCGAAACGTCGAGACACGAGGTTCTTCCCGAAAACCTAGAAACAGCAATGAATATTTTAATATTCGAAAATTTTTAAAATAACTCGTCCATCATGTTTTTATTATCCTACCCAAATAAAAAATATGATATTATATTAATAACATTCCTTCTATTTTTTATTTTTGTTTTATTACGTTTCGGCATCTTAAGAATGCATAAAGATTTTCCAATATAACTTGATCCCTGACCTCGTAAAAACCAACCATTTCTTCGTCTTTTTTTTTGTTTGTTCGTCATTTCCATCATTTTACGTTACTTTTTACAGCTTACGCATGACAATGCGACCAAAAGTTATGCCGAATCCATTAGAGACAAAAGATAAATTTTGTAATTCTTCGCTTTTTATTTTCATAGAGATTTATTGTGGCTGGAACTCACCGGAATTCCGCACGTCGTATTTTTGTGCGCGCAAGAAAGAGAAACGGGTCATTTTCGTCTTTCTCGGTAAATTTAGGAAGGTAGGTCAGGGGGAGGTCTTAAATATGACACGCATTCTCCTACATCTTGTTAGGTAAGTATCAGAAAAAGTACAGTAAAGGTTAAATTCATATTTCATTTTGTAATATATGAGAGAAAATTCCACACCTAACATTTTCGACCAATTAAAAGTCTATATTTTGTATCGTTACCATAGCAACTAAAACAATTTCCGGAAATTTTTGTCTCCTCCTTGAGGGAAGGATCATGAAATTACACTGGAAATTTGTCGATCCATCGTAGAGGCTTGCGGAAAAAAAAGTTATCACTAAAACGGCCAAGATAAAAACCTGGAAAATATTTTTAAGTTTCTGAAATGACCGCTAGGGAGCGTAACTGCAATCTTGAATCTAAGAAAGTTATGTTTCTGTGAATTCCGCTATATTAACCTAACAAAAAAATACCTGATCTTTAAAGTAGAGGATAATCTGAACCTTTTTTGTTTGACAATTTTTGCAGTATCTCTAAAAATAAAGTGGTGGGGGGTTATTCAAAAGTTTCAGTAAAAAACACCCTGTATATTCGAAACGGCTGAGCCGATTTTAACAAATTTGTGCTAGTTGAAAGGAGCTATTCTTGTGCTACAAATGCTATAATATTTGAAGTTTTGTTAGTTTCAGATGTCGCCGCTAGAGGGCCTTTTTCGACATTTCGACAGAAATGGTTAATTTTCTCAAATTAAATGCATTGGTATGATTTCTTTTTCATGAAAAAGTAGCTAAATGATGCCTAAACAAGCTCCCGAAAACCGCATCTCGATATTATAGCATTTGTAGCACAAGAATAGCTCTTTTCAACTAGCCCAAATTTGTTAAAATCGGCTCAGCCGTTCCGAATATACAGTGTGTTTTTTACCGAAACTTTTGAATACCCCCCACCACTTTATTTTTAGAGATACAGCAAAAATTGTCAAACAAAAAAGGTTCAGATTATCTTCTACGTTAAAGATCAGGTATTTTTTTGTTAGGTTAATATAGTGGAATTCACAGAAACATAATTCTCTTAGATTCAAGATTGCAGTTACGCCCCCTAGCGGTCATTTCAGAAACTTGAAAATATTTTCCAGGTTTTTAACTTGGCCGTTTTAGTAATAAATTTTTTTTCCGCAAGGCTTTACGATGGATAGTTTCCCAGATACAGTACCTCGCATTCTTATTTGGCCACCCTGTACAGTAAAATTAGAATTGTAAATGGAAAAAATTAGGGGCAAGCTGAAATTTTGCAGGTTGTTTTTGGTCAAAGGGACAAACTCAAATCCAAGTTTTCGACCTTCAACCCCTTGCAGAAGGGTGGTTTTTGGGGGTGAGTTTGTTTTTTGAAAATAACTCCCTCATTTTTAATCTTACAAAAAAACTTTCAAGAGCAATTTTGTAGAGAATTACATTTGCGATAACTTTCAATTCTTGACTTTTTTCATAACTGCATTATTTTGTTTATAATAATTGCAAAAGTGGTTTTTAAATCATTTTTTTTACTTCAGCCTCTTTCTTGTGTTTTCTGCGGTTCCCTTACAGTACCGGGAGACAGAGTTGAGTTAGATTTCTTCTTCTTTCAATTTAAAGTCGACACATATTTACTGAATTTTGTATATCCTTTTAAGTCAACATTTATCACGTTTCCCTCTCTACTTTTTCCCTCTCTTAAATTGTATTTCTCTTTTTACGCCTTTTGTGTCTCCTATATGGAAATATACTTTATTTTCTATATTTTTTGAAAATAAAATTAACAAAATTTATGGCCTCATTCTTAAATTGCCCTATAATGACAAAAAGGTGATTTTATCACTTTATCATTACGACAAGGATTAAACTTTACCGCCATAATATTATAATGCTTTTTATACAAAAAGAAATAAACTTTATCTCTACATCACTAAAAATTTTTCATCTAAATTATATCTTTCTAAAAAGTTTTGATGACAGAGTTAATTATAAGTAAATCCGTTTTTAGCCACGCTTTAGTTTTAATTTAAAAACTTTAAAACTTCTTCAAAACTTATGAGTTATACTTAGTCCAATTTAAAATTTGTGACATTGTGAAAATTCTCTGTATTTTCCAGTTATTGTTCAGCCGTTCTGTTTATTTTTCAAAAATTAGAAAAATGCGTAAGTTTGATGGTAAGATCTCAGAGCTACGACTGCAAGAAGAGATTAAAATCAGAAGAATGTTTTAACGTCAAAAATGAAACTTTTGATTCCTCAAGAACGGCTATATATTTAGTTAATTTACAAAGCTTAAAATCGGCAGACGGACATTAAAAAATGATCCTTACCCTACAGATAATAATAATAATAATAATAATCTCGTATTTATTATTTCCATATGCATTATAATTACATTATACATGCAATACAAATATGAATTATTAAGAAATAAAGGGTGAAGTTCGTTTTCAGCAAATCGAGCATTTGCAGAAAATGTTCTTCCACTTAACCCCTAAAAGAACAAACATAAAAACAAACAACCATCATTTAAAATTCAACATGTTATTTTTGAAATTTAAATTATTCTGTTCTGTTAATTGCTATGCGACATTAAGTATTCATCATTGAGAATTGAACAAATAGTTTCTAGTAAGTAATTTATAGTTATTTAATAGAAAGGTGAAGAAAAGACCTTTATATCTCACAGAGTTACTTTTATTTGGCGACCGGTTTCGACATATCAGGCACCTAAATTGAAAAGTTATGGAGTTAAGAAATTATTAATGGTCAAAAAGATAGCAGTTAAATTTGAAAAAATATATATAAAAATACAATCGAATTATTGAAAAAATTATTAGAAACTCACCATAACTTTTCCATAAAGGAACTTGCGACAGGATATTACATAAAAACATGATACAGGTCACTTATGTTAATATTTATACAATTGTGATGAGATTGAGACGAAATATCCTGTCGCAAATTTTATGGAAAAGTTATGGTTAGTTTTTAATAATTTTTTCAATAATTCGTATTTTTATATTATATTTTTTATATATATTTTGTCAAATTTAATTGCTATCTTTTTGACCTTTAATAATTACTTAACTCCATAACTTTTCAATTTAGGTACCTGAGGATGACATGATATGTCGAAACCGGTTGCCAAATAAAAGTAACTCTGTGAGATAAAAAGGTATTTTTGTAGATGTGCTACCATCTATGGTAAGAAGAGAGTATTGACATTAAATTTTGAATCTAGTCAAGATGTCACTCTCTTCTTTTTTATCCCTTTCAGAGATTAATACAAAGTGAGTAAACCAGTAAGGAATTTTAATTTATTAGATTCGACATCCTAAGACCGGTTTCTGTCTTTCGACTTCATCAGTTAGGCTTTTCGAATCCAATAAATAAAATTCCAAACTCGTACAAGTCAATAGCTATATCCGCTATAAGATCTACAAATGTTATCTTATAGCGGATATAGCTATTGACTTGTACGAGTTTGGAATTTTATTTATTGGATTCGAAAAGCCTAACTGATGAAGTCGAAAGACAGAAACCGGTCTTAGGATGTCGAATCTAATAAATTAAAATTCCTTACTGGTTTACTCAAAAAGGTATTTTCTTCGCCCTTCTATTATGTCTAATATTCAGATTATGTATATCCGTATGATATGTAATTTTGTTATATAGTCCAGTAAATTAATGCCAGAAAAACCCCAAACCTGGGCATCAAGTCTGTCGGTCAATTTTTTTTTAATTTACAGGTATTCATAGGTATATTTACATACGAAAATCTCAGCTACGTGGAATTTGTGGAAGGGTGGAAAAATGGCTCTCGAGTTCCCGAAAATCCGTTTTTCGACGATATCTGCCGACATATGATCCTTAGAGCGTTTTTGTCTAGACCAAAAATGAAGAGCAGTTCATTACCTACAAAAGTTGTTCTTAGGATTTTTTTCGCTACACTAATATTTTTTGCAAAAACGGCGTTCAAAAATTGAAAAATATTCTTTTTAATAATTCTCAAAATTATTGTGGTGAAAACAGAAAATTTTAATATCCTCCCAAAATTTGAATATCCTCCCGTTTTTGTCTAAAGACAAAAAATAACCAAATTTTTTTCACTTTTTGCACTTGATTAATAAATGTAGGTATTGTAAAAAAATCCAATTTGAGAAAATTTGAAGGCACTTAATAAAATACTTGATATATATATTTATGAAAAGGTCAGAATGTAATCTTTTATTTAGTACAATTCCTAACCCCAAAAAATTTTAGCACGAAAAGAAAATAATCGTCAAAAAAATGTCGACTTTTCATATGGGTGAGAATTTTCCGGAAAACCAAGAAATATGAAAAAAAATAAGAAAAATGCCATCGACAAGAGGAAAAGCTAAGCTTTCTAATGATGCTCGTTGAAAACCAATATGGTCATTGATTATCTATTAATTCCCGATAGACCTGAGCATTTTCTAAAACTCCGGAAATCCAAAAAAAAGACGCTCTAAGAAATCATGTTGTTTATGAAAATACACAAAAATAATTTATTGAATCTTTCTGAATATATTTAACACCTTGCAAAGCCCCATTATCCAAAAGGATTCGGTGAAATTAGTCTTGATAAAAAAAATATGAATACATTTATAGGAGGGTCAAAATATTGAGCAAAAACAAACTTTGGCCCGATTTTTCAATAATTCAAAGAAATAGATAAAAGGAAAAGTTACATGATATTATAGCTACAGGTATCCTAACAGGGCACTGCCGTCTGAGAGGCCACCTAAAGAAACTCGGATTAGTAAACAAAGAAGAATGCAGATTCTGCGAGGAAGAGGAGGAAACCTCTATCCACATTCTCTCAGAATGCATTACCCTGCAAAACCCAAGGGTACGATACCTTGGAGAATATCAAATAGAAGAGGAAGATCTACCTAACCTGAAGCCTACCGACATCCTGAACTTTTTGAAAGCAATAGGACTGGAGGAACTGCTCTAATCGTTGAGACTGGGCAACAGTAGGGGGCACAATAGATCTTATAGGTCGCAGTGTATCGACACAGATAGATAGATAGATAGATAGATAGATAGATAGATAGCTACAGATTCCTTCTTTGAACCATGAAAAAATATTAATTTTTACGTGAACTATTTAAAACTTTGGGAGTGTCATTCCTTTAGAGCGTGCTCTCCAAATGCAGGGCAGGAGCTAAAAATGGGGGTGCGTTTTGGAGCCGGTTATGTCGAAAAGTATCATATTTTTGACAAAAATGATGACGATAATTTTTGTAGGTAATGAATTGATCTTCATTTTCGTCTAAACAAAAATTCTCTAAGTGTCATATTTTCGGAAATATCGGCGAAAATAGGCGAAAAGAAAACACATTTTTGAGGCCAATGAGCCATTTTCCCTGCCTTCCACAAAGTTCAGACAGCTGAGATTTTCGGGGGTGAATGTACCCATGAATACCTTCGTTTATTGGACTATATAGAGATAAGGTGGTGTTTTTGTTTTCAGCTATTATATCCGAAAATATGATAAAATAGTTTCAAATAATCATATTTGATCCAGACGTTAATGACGAGAATCTTTAATAAAAATGATTTAATAACAAAATAAAGTAAAACTACACTATTTGTACACGTTTGTATTTTTTATTATAATTATAAATTCCAAATCACAATTTTGGATAACAATTTTAAATAAACTTGGCATTTTGCAGTGAAATTTATGAAATGTCATGTCGTCTCTTTCCTTAATGTAGCTCTAAGAGTAATTCAGTGTTCCGTCCCGTTATCAAACATTTTTAAACCCTTACAGACAAAGACCGTTTTCTCGTGTTACCGAAACTTTTCAATGAAAGCTCGTTTGATGCTTTTTTTGGACACAAAAAAGCAATGGAAAAACCAAAATTTAATAATAACTCGAAAGACCATAGCCGAGTAAGGATAAGACTCTGTTTTTTATGTATTTTTTCTTAGACACATATATTTTAATAATATTCGTTAGCTAAAGCCCCGAATGTTTTAAAAACAATATTCTGCTAGAGCTACAGCATAATTTGAAAGCTCTAAATCGGACTTATTCACTCACGAAATTAGTAATACTTTTGGATTGAGATCTGTGAAGACAAACACTGATATAACTCAAATACTTTTAAATAATCTTGCACAAAAACACTTTATTACAACTTTTCAAGGTATATCATCCCTTAATATTGTCATTAGACAATTTTAAAGGCTACTGGATGTTAGGCTATCATACTTGTAAGACGGTTAAAGCTCTAATATGCCTAGAAACTTGACAAACTGCTAGCTCATAGATTCTTCGTTAAGTTTTGCTAATCGCCCCAAATATAAGTTACAAAAAAATCATATATTTTGGTCCTGGTATACTGTTCCAGACTTTTTCCGTGAATTTGATTACCCGCTTCTAAGTTTCCCGTCACAATGCCATTTTTTCAAGACCCTTATTATTTTTCAGAACTTTCTTATTTGTAGATAAGTTATTTTTTCTTCATTTTTTTATTTTGTCTTGATTGTAACCCAAGTATTCTTCCTCTCTTGCATTTAGCAAATGTTCTAAATATTAGAAAACGAGTAAGGAATTTAATTTATCAGATTCGACATCCTAAGACCGGTTTCTGCCTTTCGGCTTCGTCAGTTAGGCTTTTCGAATCCAATAAATAAAATTCCAAACTCGTACAAGTCAATAGCTATATCCGGTATAAGATAAAATTTTTAGATGTGCTGCCATCTATGATTAGAAGAGAGTATTGACAATTACTAAAAGCAAAAAATTCCCGGTGGATTGGGGTTGCATACACAATTTGCATTGTGTGTTGCAAAGCTTTTATTTGACTGATAAGGGATACGAAAGAAGAGAGTGACATTTTGACTAGAATCAGTCAAATAAAAGCTTTGCAACACACAATGCAAATTGTGTATGCAACCCCAATACACCGGGAATTTTTTGCTTTTAGTAATGGTCAATACTCTCTTCTAATCATAGATGGCAGCACATCTAAAATTTTTATCTTATAACGGATATAGCTATTGACTTTGGAATTTTATTTATTGGATTCAAAAAGCCTAACTGACGAAGCCGAAAGGCAGAAACCGGTCTTAGGATGTCGAATCTGATAAATTAAATTCCTTATTCGTTTTCTAACTTAAACTTATTATCACGTTTGTTGAATTGAATTGAAAAAGATTAACAAATTGTATATTTAATTTCATTAATTCTGTTAATAAAGAAAATTAGGAAAATAGCATAAACATTGTTTTATTTTTTTGATAGTTCAAGTTGCCCTAAAATGCTGATGAAACTATTCGTAAAATATGCTAAAGCATCTTATAGGCCAACCTGTTATGGAATTTTCTATCACTAGGCAGGATTTCTTTTCTAAAAAGAAAAAGATATTTACCGTATTAAATACAAATAAATAACTATTTTTCTCAGGAGAAATAGATATACATTATTACCTTTCGAGTGCACTACTGGCAGAACAAGTTCGATTTTATTCCCCTTTCCTGCAGGGAATACGATATAAAAACGTACGAAATAAGTGTCATAAGTCAATAGCTATATCCGGTATAAGATAAAATTTTTAGATATGCTGCCATCTATGATTAGAAGAGAGTATTGACAATTTATATTTATATCTTATAGCGGATATAGCTATTGACTTGTACGAGTTTGGAATTTTATTTATTGGATTCGAAAAGCCTAACTGACGAAGCCGAAAGGCAGAAACCGGTCTTAGGATGTCGAATCTGATAAATTGAACTCCTTACTCGTTTTCTAACTTTGTATTAATCTCTGAAAGGGATACGAAAGAAGAGAGTGACATTTTGACTAGAATCAGTCAAATAAAAGCTTTGCAACACACAATGCAAATTGTGTATGCAACCCCAATACATCGGGAATTATTTGCTTTAAAAATTGTCAATACTCTCTTCTAATCATAGATGACAGCAGTTCTAAATATTGTTTCTACCTCTTACTGGTTCCTTTCTTCAGTTTTATCTTTAAAGAATACAGATTTTATAAAATATCCCCTTCGAATGTTTTAAACATCCTTGTGAAGTTATTAGATCAATTTTTTTCAAATATACAAATATCGTACGTATACGCTTTTCTAATAAACTTCCAATATTCCCGAGTGAACTTTACATTCGCCCTTAACCTATTACGAGTTTATTTTTCAAATTAAAACGCAATCTCAATATAAAAAAACCCTTAAAGGCGTAATAAATTTTCTGCATCAATTTTAACCAAGAAATCACGCTAAAGTACTAAATTAGGTTTTCGCGTTTCCCATTACGATTCATAAAATAAAATGAATTATAATGTTGGAGTTTCTATTAATTTAAAGGCTAATAATCTCGCTGCATGCCTGCAAACTTGATTAAACAATTTGGCATAATTAATTTTAAATTTTGCAATGTTAAAGTTGCGATTAAAATTCTTATTCAAATTAAAATAAAGTTATTTTGAATAAACGCTGCAAAAGCGGAAATATAATTGGCTAGATTTTATATAGATGACGCCACTATGCAAATCGTTGCGCTTTAAAGCTCCATTTTGTTGGTAACACTGAAATTTTCATTACAATGCGTAACTTTTCAAACAAGTACCAACTTGATCTTGGGTTGTATCAAATTAAAACAATTTGCCGTTAGATTTGCTAATGAATGTCGTTTATGTAAGCTGGAGAAATTTTTTTAGAAGTGCGTCATCTTTTAAATGAAACTTTTCTCTTATTGAATTGAGGGTGGAATAAAATTTCTTGGCCTGCTTGTAGTACTGATTTAAATCCTTTAGATTATTTCTCTCTCTCTCTCTCTTCACTGGATTAAAACCACTTATTTGTTAAAAAAAAGTTTTTAATTGACGTTTCAAAATGACATAACAAAATAAATAAATTTACTATAGAAACAGAACACTTGATAATCTTGCAAAAATATGACAATAACATAGTACACTTAGAATAGATTTTGATATTGAAGATGTCAAAATCTGTTTCAATCATATTTTTGTGACGTTTCTGGGATCGAATTTTGAAAGGATTTTTACTATATTTGAATGAATTATTGGGGGATTTAAATTTTGATCTTTAGTTTTGATGTCTCGGTAAAGTTAACTATTTATGAATTTACTTGGGTAGTTGTTCTTAATCAAGACAGATTTAATAAGTTATAATTCATTATTTAAGATATTGTCATTTGAACAAATTGTTTTTGATCTATCGGAAAGAGATTTGACAATACCTCGTTTAACACAAATTGAGTGGTTTGAATTAAAAATTTAGATATCTATTTGTATATGTTTCTTTTCTAAAAACTGATGTTTCAAAACAATTGTTGTTATTGTGTATTAGTACATCAAGAAACGATAATTTTTTATTATTTTCAATTTCAATTGTACATTTAATAGTAGGTTCCGAATTATTAATAGTATATAAAATGTATCAATATTTTCCCTATCGTGTTGCCAAATTGCAAAGATACATATCTAAACCAGACAGAAGGTCTTAAATTTTGTTTGTTTACAATTTCCATCTCAAAATCCTCCATAAAAATATCACACAATTTTGGATATAAAGGAGAACCCATTGCCATGCCAAAATTTTGCTGATAAAAATCACTATTTAATTGAAAATATGTAGTTTTAATACATATTTTAGATGTGCTACCATCTATGGTAAGAAGAGAGTATTGACATTAAATTTTGACTGAATCTAGTCAAGATGTCACTCTCTTCTTTTTTATCCCTTTAAGAGATTAATACAACGTGAGTAAACCAGTAAGGAATTTTAATTTATTAGATTCGACATCCTAAGACCGGTTTCTGCCTTTCGGCTTCATCAGTTAGGCTTTTCGAATCCAATAAATAAAATTCCAAACTCGTACAAGTCAATAGCTATATCTGCTATAAGATAACATTTTTAGATGTGCTACCATCTATGGTAAGAAGAGAGTATTAACATTAAATTTTGACTGAATCTAGTCAAGATGTCACTTTCTTCTTTTTTATCCCTTTCAGAGATTAATACAAAGTGAGTAAACCAGTAAGGAATTTTAATTTATTAGATTCGACATCCTAAGACCGGTTTCTACCTTTCGGCTTCATCAGTTAGGCTTTTCGAATCCAATAAATAAAATTCCAAACTCGTACAAGTCAATAGCTATATCTGCTATAAGATAACATTTTTAGATGTGCTACCATCTATGGTAAGAAGAGAGTATTGACATTAAATTTTGACTGAATCTAGTCAAGATGTCACTCTCTTCTTTTTTATCCCTTTCAGAGATTAATACAAAGTGAGTAAACCAGTAAGGAATTTTGATTTATTAGATTCGACATCCTAAGACCGGTTTCTACCTTTCGGCTTCATCAGTTAGGCTTTTCGAATCCAATAAATAAAATTCCAAACTCGTACAAGTCAATAGCTATATCTGCTATAAGATAACATTTTTAGATGTGCTACCATCTATGATGAAGCCGAAAGACAGAAACCGGTCTTAGGATGTCGAATCTAATAAATTAAAATTCCTTATTGGTTTACTCACTTTGTATTAATCTCTGAAAGGGATAAAAAAGAAGAGAGTGACATCTTGACTAGATTCAGTCAAAATTTAATGTCAATACTCTCTTCTTACCATAGATGGTAGCACATCTAAAAATGTTATCTTATAGCAGATACAGCTATTGACTTGTACGAGTTTGAAATTTTATTTATTGGATTCGAAAAGCCTAACTGATGAAGCCGAAAGGCAGAAACCGGTCTTAGGATGGCGAATCTAATAAATTAAAATTCCTTACTGGTTTACTCATTTTAATACATAGTTCCAATAATTCTAGAATTGCCGAGACGCTTAATTTAGTTCTATTTATTAATGTATTATCACTTGTCAACTTTTTTCTCACAAGATTAAGAGTTTTATCGACAGGAACATTTGGAAATAAAGTGACTACATCAAAACTAACCATTATATCTGAATTTGTAATTTTGATTTTTGATAATTTTTCTAAAAAATGTTTTGAATTTTTGATAAAGGAATTAGTATTTCCTGATAACGGATCTATTATTTTAAGTAGAAATCTTGCTAAATTTTGACAATTTATAGAACTTATTATTGGTCTTAATGGTATTTGTTGTTTATGAATTTTAGGTAAACCATAAAAATGTGGAGGTTTACTATAATGGGAAGTAAGAGATTATTTTTATAGGCCTACCTTTCCAATTTTTGAATAAGACTTATTTTATTTATAAAAAAATATATTACTTAAAAAATCACAAGTATCACAATATTAAATCTTAAAACTAGTATATTATAAAAAATAGTATAAATAAATTATAATTATAATCTTTTGCATAGCAAATACAACGTTTTCATTAAAAAAAAAACAAATTTTCACGCAATTACTAGAAAATCTAATGAATAACACAAAATTTTATTATTTGTGTCTTTGTCTATAACTGACATCTTGAAATTACCGACCATCTGAAAAAAAAATTTGTCATATTAAAATACAGAAAATTTCGTCAGGTCACTTTAACCACGTCGTCTTACTTTAAAGCAACATAACAAACAAACAATGTATAAGAAATGTAACATTATATAACATAACCTACAAATGTCACTTGGTTTTGTTTAAAAACAAAAATCATAGCAAGCCAATATGTTATTCCAATTTACATGGACGTGGACTGAAAAGTTCTTCTTCTTGTTATTGTGTACTGTCCGGAATTTGACGTTTTTGACATAATCGAGTAAAAAAGCAATTTTTAACTAATTACAGTTTTTACATACATATTTATTGGGGCACCTTGTATATTAAAGTAAAACCTACCTTATCCGGAACTATGTTTGGCAAGAGGAAGCCAGGTCTATAAGTAACAGGTTCATTTTTTACTAATGGACACATAGTATTTAAGATCGTATCACAAGCATCGGGTTGTCCAAAATCGAAAGGAAAACTAATCCCTATGGAGTTGACGTATAATTCTGGACCGATATTTTCCAAATAATACGCTAAAAAAATTAAGTAAATACAGTGTAAGTTGGGAATTCGGTGCTTTGTAAAGTTGATAAAAACTCACTTCTATATAGGGTGTCCCACTACGTACTGTACACAGTCCAACCATAAATACTATGGACCGAGGCCATTTTATATCTGGTATTAAAAAATGCCTTGTTGCGTTTTTGACTTATATACAGGGTGATATTTGAAAATATGTGAAATATTCTACGTTAAGTATATCTAAAAGTAAAAATCTCAGACCAATAAAATTTGGTACACTGAGTGTGCTCTCTGAGCTCAATAAAATAGGTTTTAAAAAAATTTTACTTTCAGGTCCGGACTTAGTTTTTTTTAGATTTTTATTGGTTTTTTGAAAACAACACCCTGTAAGCCAGATCAGACAATTTTTATATTTCTCATTATAAAGCTTAAGGATGATACTAAGCAACAGTTAAAAAAAATTGAACGCGCAACTTTTTGTTTCCTGCAGAAAAAAATAAAACTTTGAAAAATAGTATAATTTTAATGGATTCACATTCCTCTTATGAATGATGCGGAACTACATTGATAGCACATCATCATTTTTCAACAAAAATCATAAAGAAAGTTCATTTTACTAGATATAAAGTATTATTCAATCAACCGTTGAAATTCAGGGGCCGTATTTATTTTTTGCAGTCTCTGCACCAGTTGGGGATGATATGGATGGAGGAGATCTTTCTGTAACGTCCTGAAGACTGTGGAAATATTCAAAATACTGGATATTCGCCGGGTACTTAGCTTCTCATTTTGATTTAACATTTCCAAAATACCCTCTTTTTGGTCTTTTGTCAGTCGCTCACCACGTTCTGTCACAAACTGTCAAAATTGACGCCAAAGCGAATTCAAAGCCTACTTGCATTTGTACAATTATCAAAAGTAAAAGTTTTTTCTTTGATGTTACAGACAACTCTCTTTACAGGGTTTTGTTTTTACAGGATCAATAAAAACTTTAAAAAAATAAATACGACCCTGGAATTTCAACGGTTGATTTAATAATATCGAGTAAAATGAACTGTCCTTATGATTTTTGTTGAAAAATGATGATGTGCTATCAATGTAGTGCCGCATCAGTCATGAGAAGAATGTGAATTCATTAAAATTATACTATTTTTCCAAGTTTTATTTTTTTCTGCAGAAAACAAAAAGTTGCGCGTTCAATTTTTTTAACTGTTGCTTAGTATCATCCTTAAGCTTTAAAGTGAGAAAAATAAAAATTGTCTGATCTGGCTTACAGGGTGTAAAATCTAAAAAAAACTAAGGCCGGACCTGAAATTAAAATTTTTTTAAAACCTATTTTATTGACCTCAGGAAGCACACTCAGTGTGCTAAATTTGATTGGTGTGAGATTTTTACTTTTAGATATACTTAACTTAGAATAATTCACATATTTTCAAATATCACCCTGTATATCCGTCAAAAATGCAACAAGGCATTTTTTAATACCAGATATGAAATGGCCTCGGTCCATAGTACTTATGGTTGGACTGTGTACAGTACGTCGTGGGACACCCTGTATAGCTATTGACTTACGCGTGTTTGGAATTTGAATTATTGGAATTAGAAAGCCAAACTGATGAAGCCGAAAGGCAGACAACGGTCTTAGGATGTCGAATCGAATAAATTAAATTCCTAACTGGTTTGCTTAAAAATACAACATTTTAATTGTTGGATTTGTTTGGTTTAATATTAGAAAAAATGCGAAAGAAACTTATTTGGAGTGATTTTTATATCATCGACTGACAAATTAAATAATTTTTTATCAAACCGATTACTTACGTGTTGTAAAATTAACAACCATGTAAACTTCATCACCACTGAATACTTTACAAGGCGTCTCAGTACAAACCGATTTATTGCCTGAGAAAAACTGGACGTCTGCATGTGTTAGGTTGTTATAACCTAGAAAATATAAATTTTAAATCGTTAAAAAGAAGGTCTCAACGCCAAATTTCAGTTGGAAGAATTGAAAATTTTGTTTAGTTTTTAATCGAAAAAGTTGGTTCAATTTTTGAACTTTATTAGTGCTCATTTTCTTCGACTTTAACATGGCATGAAATAAATATATTTATATGAGAAAACATGAAAAAAATTAGGCTTTTTTTAATTTAAATTCGTATAAAATCGAAAAATAAACATTTTGTTTTGAAAAAATTGCAGCTTATTTAAAACACAAAAAAGAACGTTTTTCTAACACCTCCTTTGAAAATTGACTTTTATTCCCTTGTTTTAGTGGCACTTTTCCTCCCAAAAAATTAAATAAATGAATATAGACGTCAAAATTACAGTCAAATTATTTAATGTTTATTATACGTAACTACGGATTCGAATTAAGCGTCCTGAACCAACTAGATTAACTCAGTTTGAATTTTCTTTTTCATATTTAATGGCTATTTCAGCTTTGTTAGTGGGTGTTTCAAAAATTGGTTTAGTTATTATATTTATTGGAAAATATAAGATCGCTCAATATATTTGATGGTGCTCTGAAGAATCATATTCAACAAGATGCTGATACTGTCATACTTTCCTGTGGTATGAAAGTTTGCTCAGATCATAATGATACCTAAGCCTGGAAAACCGTTGAATGATGTCAGTTCTTATCGTCTCCTATTAGTTTATTACCAATATCATCCAAATTATTTGAGAAATTGTTACTAAAAAGACTCGTTACGATATAAAATCTAATCCCTGACTATCAATTTGGGTTCAGAGAACACCACTCGACCGTCCAGCAAACGCATACAATAATGTCAATAATTAACCAAATTACCAAAAGTCTTGAAGAAAAAACTTTTTGCACTGTAGCATTCCTAGACGTTGCCCAAGCCTTCGATAAAATCTGGCATATTGGCTTATTACATAAAATTAAAAAAATAGTCCCTAATACTTGCTGCTAAAATCATATCTTGCTGAAAGGTACTTCCAAACCAAGCATAATTCTGCACTTTCAAGCTGCCACCAAGGAAATACCACAAGGGAGTGTTCTGGGGCCTATATTATTTCTAACATACGCTGCGGATTTACCCACTACAAATAGCAATGTTCGCAAATGACTCAGCGCTCCTATCAACACACATTGGTTCAGCTATTGCTTCGCAACCACTGCAATATCAGCTAGATGTATTAAAAGTGTGGTTTGAGCAATGGAAAATCAAAATTAACCAAACTAAATCCGCACAAGTGACATTTACAAATAAGCGATCAGTATGTCCACCTGTTAGTTTTAACAACATTCAAATTCCCATTCAGACCGAAGTAAAATACCTAGGATTATACTTGGATCAGAAGCTAACTTGGAAAAAGCACGTTCAAAGAAAGAGACAACAACTAAACTTAAAAGTAAGAGAAATGTATCTTGAATCCGATTTGGACTTATGGAATACAATTATGGGGATGTACCAAACCATCCAATATAAAAATAGTTCAAAGGCTACAGTCTGCATAAAGACCTACAAGTTCCTTTCGTCACAGATGAAATAAAGAGACTTTTAAGATTATATCACAACAGATTACAAGACAACGAAAATATATACATAGCGCAGTTAAATATCCCACCAAACGTCACAAGAAGACTACAACGACAGTGGCACATAGTCCTGATGCAGTAGATATATGACAAGCCATGGTATCGATGAAGAGGTTCGTCACTGGATGATTTCTCTTGTCTCAAGTCACCTTCATATAACACATTTAATTATTGCTCCAATGAGAGCAGATTGTAAATATGCAGTTGTCAAATAAAAAAAAATATTTGAAATACTATATATTCTTTATTATTAATTGGTGGTTTTATACTGGAGGTGTTAGAAAAAATCATATGTTTTACACAAGAGTAAAGTGTCATTTCCTTCATTTACGTTTGCTGTCTTGCCTTAAGAGGATGCATATTTCAGCCTCAAATCGTAAAAACCATCCAACCAAAAAAACATATATTTAACTACTCCCACCCCCCTTCCGGAACATTAACTCGGTCGTTTTGATTTTTCTTAATTTACTTATAATTTGCTCTAAATTTTCCGACCTCAAACATACTGCTAAGAATTTTCGATGAGTTCGGGAATTTAAATTCGGTTTGGCCCTGGTCTAAGTCGCTAGAGAATTAATTAAAAACATACTTACACTGTTGGACAGGAGTTTTTATATTTGTATTAAAGTTTGTTTTACTTTGATCAATTATCATTCTGGCTTGTGACAGTCCAAAAAGCACAGATATTATTGCGAAATACTTCATATTTAAAAACGATTTTAAAATTTGTTAATTGTAACACTAAACGATATGGCTACTTCTTTCCCTCTTTATATACATATTCAAGACGATTCTCGATAAGAAGTAATAGATAAATACATATCAAGGATGTGTCATTCGTATACATTTGAAGATCGAGGATAAGATATTTTTATTAGTGCATATTTTTTTATCTTGTACCCTTTCATTATAAATTCTTAAATAAATCATAGGTGCTTGTGCACCAAAAAATGAGGACAAGCGTATCTTGACATGTATTTTTAAATTTAAACGTTTTCATAATATTGTTATATTTTAAAGATTAGATTTATGGATATTGGAGTAATCTTAAAAAAATTGTTTTTGCATTGCACTTCAACCAAAAAAAACCAATTTTGTTTTATCTAAAAAAACACATTTTAGAACAAGTACGTCATATTTTTGACTACAGAAAACCTAGAAGATTGTTGAAAATATTACCCAAAAAAAGTGAAAGAGTTCGCAACTTACCCAATATATCGCTGATGTAATTTTTTGGCTAGGCTGGCTAGGAGAGGATGAAGGGGGATAAGGAAAAACGCCTTTCTTAAAACAATACTCGTTTTTTAATTTAATTAAATTAAATTTTGTTCCGTTCAATAAACTCTCCGTACAAGTACTAAATTCTTACTCCAAGAAACCGCAACGTTGCCACGTTTTAGAATTTTGCGGGAGAAAAATAGACGTATCTCGAAGAATACGGTACAAAGATTTCTTCAATTTCTGGAAGAAGTATTAAGAAGTGATGGAGAAATGTTTTGCTGTTTTGCTTTTTAATATCTTTATTCTTTATGAAGGTCTGAAGGGGCAAAGTCAAGATTTAGATTTATTCAATACAAGTGTGATTTTATTTCACATCCTTAGGCAGTTTTGTTAATCCCATGGTCCTTTTTTGGTTCAAAAAATTCCACCTTCGTTAGGTGCATGCGTGCATTGGAATCATTAAAATTATTTGTTGAATCCAAAAGAGACAAAGTTGATGAATACGAAGAATCAGCTAAAGGAAAATCAAATACTGACCAGTACTTCCAATCGCAAGACGGTAACCTGTCACCAAAAAAGAAATTCAAAGTGTCATGTTTTATGGACGCTGCAAGTTTGAATGCAGCAGCGGAAGAATTAGTTAAAGTTTACAAAAACTATTAAGAACACTATCTGTTTTTAAGAGATCACACAATGTTGATATTTTTAAATTATTTACTTGCACCTCAAAGTCACGAAACTTAGTGGGTCCTTCATACTGATCTTGCTCATTTAAGAGCATTACCAGGCTTTGTGCACCTTCCAAATTATCGTTAGTACGTTCAGGCCCTGATTCTTCATTGCACAGTCTGTGAAATCTATAATTTTAACAGTATTTCTCCTGTTTAACCTTTCACTTCTTTCAGAGGCTTCTCGTTCTGGTTCTGTAGTTTGAACTAATGAAATCGACAAATTCTGACTGGGAACAGCTGTCAGCTTTAAACTTCTTCTTCCTATGACATATAATTATTTTGTTTACCTCTTCGGAAAAAATCGTCATCAATAAAATGTTTTGAATAAACGACCATATACTTAGTCACAACTTTTCCAATTTCTTAAAATCCAAGCTTAACGCCTACACATCCATGTGGGGCGTCCTAACTCAGATACTACTTTCACGCGACATTTTCCAGCCTCTGGGAACAAATGGAAACTTAAATCCGTGTTTGTTTTCGCCCATGAAGAACACTGAAGTACGGAACAATATGAATTACTCATTCTTATTTGAAAAAACCACACTACACAACTGTTTTTTACAAGCAAAAAAACTACCTATTCAACAAGTACAAAACAATACAATGTCTGTTGTCAAAAGGTTGCATTTGCCACCACGAGAGGGCGTATTAGTTACTTTGATTCGCCTATAGTTTTCTATAGTTTTGCAAGCTTTGATTTTGTTATGAAAGTGAAGATGGCGTTGGGCTCTCCTCGTTCGTGATATACGTGCTCTAACGCTATTTATATTACAAGTACATAAACAAGGGCTTTATTGAACGAATAATTTTATAGCCGAGCGAGCTTGCGAGAGAGGCTATAAAATGATGAGTCCATAAAGCCTGTTTATGTACGCGTTATATACATGATTTTATGTTCGATTGCAATTAAAAAATAATAATAAATTGAAAAAATTAAAAAACCACGTCTGGACTTTCGTAATTCAATACCTGGTGGGGCATATAGCCCAAGGAGTAGTTGTTGAAGTCCAGACGCTGGTGCAGTGTAGAACATTTTTAATGTCCTTGTTCTTGGGAACAAGTTTGATTTTATTTCACATCCTTAGGTAATACAGTAAAACAAAAAAAAGGTACATTTTCTCGAGATAGCAGAAAAACAAAAGACAAGAGTGCACTTTCGGCTCATAACAGAACATAGTTAAAGCGATAAATATCTTGTTTTCTTTTTCCATTTCCAATTTTCCGTAAATTTATGATTCCTTTGTATGACTGCATAAAGTAGAAAACACCCTGCTGAGAAAATATACAAAGCACTAACATTTCAAAATTAAATATAGTTTTGTTTATATCGTATTTAAATCAGCAGCACGAATAGTGAACTGACAAAGCGTAAAGTACAGTAAAGCAGTGGCGTAGTATTGAAATTTACCCAAACTAGATGATTGATAATTACCGATGATCAGAAAGGCAGTTATAACTTTAAAGAAGATCTTATTTGTATTATTTCTTTGAATATTTATTAAAAAGTTATTTCCAAGTCTATAAATCGAATATACAAATTAGGAATTTATTGCTACGCCACTGAAAATAGCAAACAATAGAAAATGCACGTCGCCTTGGTGCACAAACAATTTTCCTAACATTTTCCGCAGAATTTATAGCATCTGATAAAAACTATTTAAGTCAGAGACCAGTGTTGTGAGAGAAAATTCTATTGTGGAAAATATAAATCATCCTCCTCCATTTTCCTTCGAGTTACGCCACATGTATGGAAGAAGCTGCACGAAAACTATCGATATAGGAGTATGTGATTGTGTTCTATCTTTTAAAATGTCCTGATATAGCAAAAAATTGTCGAGAAAAGTTTTAATTGAAAAAAAAATTGTCAAAAAAAAAAGTTTTGTTGCTTCGAGAAAAACTTTGTCGAGATAAATTTATGATAAAAGTAATTTGTTTTTAATTACCCTAAGTTCATTGAGATTGCTCAAATTCTACTATTTATTAAATTAACATTGTTAATTTTTGAAGTTTTTAACAATTCAATTTAACAAATCCATATCTGCTATAGCTCAGGCAAGAAGCCGAATTTTGTCATAGTCACATCAACGGCGGCTTCAAGGCGGGGGGGGGGGGGGGATTGTAGGGCAATTGCCCAAAAAAGTCCGACAATGAGAGGATATTTCTCAACAAACCCAAAATATCAAACTTTTTTATATATAACCTTAACAGTCTACGAAATAAAATGTTTGAGCCATTTTTGAGAGAAAAAGTAAGTTATTTAGAGCATAAATTCTATTTATTCAGATTTATCCAATAAATACAATGAATGATAAACAATAAGTGCTACTGCACTTGTTTCGCATGAAAGGCATCATAAAACATCATCATCAACATTATAAATAGAATTATACCCAAAGACCACATCTGTACGAACCTTGACCTAGAATCTTCAAAAAAAATTCAAAAAAATTAAAATTTGGTTTACGCAGAATGAATTTTGTATAAGAAACGATTGGCAATGTCAAAATTACCCGAAAAAAATGTTTGGGCCATTTTTGAGAGAAAAAGTGAGTTTTTTAGGATATAAATGGACCTAGAATCTACAAAAAAAAATTAAAATTTGGTTTACTCAGAATGAATTTTGTATAAGAAACGATTGACAATGTCAAAATTACCGATAAAAAATGTTTGGGCCATTTGTGAGAGAAAAAGTGAGTTTTTTAGGGTATAAATGGACCTAGATTCTACAAAAAAAGTTCAAAAAAATTAAAATTTGGTTTAGTCAGAATGAATTTTGTATAAGAAACGATTGACAAAGTTAAAATTACTAAAAAAAATGTTTGGGCCATTTTTGAGAGAAACAGTGGATAAATGGACCTAGACTCTACAAAAAAAATTCAACTGTGGTTTACGCTGAATAAATCTTCTATAAGAAACGATTAGCAATGTCAAAATTACCGACGACGTATCCCCCCCCCCCCAAATCTCTGTGCTGGAGCCGCCCTTGTGTCACATAGCAACTAGATATAGAGGATTAACCTCCAAATTATTAAAAAGAAAATACATACTTCGTATCGAATAATCCATTATCAATCAGCGCTGATAACATTTTTTTTCATCAGACAAGTGCAATGAATGTATGAGTGCAATGATAATTTTTAACACGCTTAACAGAATATAGACCAAGGCCAATTATTTTTGAAACAAAAAAAAAATCTTAGCAGTATGTGGATGAAGAAAAATCAAGACATCTGAGTAAAAATTCCGGAAAGGGCTGGGGGTAGTTAAATATACGTTTTGAGGGTTGGATATTGGTTTTTTACAATTTGTGGAATAAATATGCATCCTATCGAAAAAGTTGTTGAAATTTAAAAAATCTAAAACTTTTGTATTAATCGTTTTTCAACATAACTTTAAAATTTTAAATTTTATTAACAAAAATTCCCTTTTATGGTCTGAAATTTAGGGTAGCGAAAATTTTGAAAATTTGTACGTACTGCTAATATTACTTTGAACCCGTATTACCCACTCCTAAATATTTGTTCATTGTATTCCAAGGTATTAATTATTGTTATCTTTTTTAATGATAGCCAAACTTTATTTAAATTATAAAGATTTTATTGATAAAAATTTGACTCTTGAGTATCGATTAGGTACTGATGCACTTGTTGTTTAGAAAAAAAATTCCTTGAGATATATCTTCCGGTGCATCTCGTTTAAGTAAGTTAAGTAGTCTAGAATTTCGAAAAAAATCGTTTTGATATTTTGTTTACGTGAAAGAGTGGGTCTTCACGAACATTTTGCCGCAAACCGCACCGCGCTACATTCAAAACTCGCGCCGCCAGAGCCTGGGGAGTGGGGCCATCCACACGCTTTTCAGATGGACTGAATTTTAGAAAAACCTCATTAGAGAGTTGAAGTAAACACAGTACGTAACCCTTTACGTAGAAAATACCGTACGAAATATAACGTAATAAAGTTGTATGAAATTTGAGTTGAAGTGTTCATGTACGTACGTAAAGTAGATGTCAACTGTCAACCGTTAATTAATTTGGTCTGTATTTTGCTTTTATGTTGTTTTCTGTGAGCAGAAAATCGAAAAGTCAAAATTAAAAAACTTTTTAATAAACTAAGAGGTTTTACTATATCCATTAAGGAGAGTATTTGAAGTACAAAGCCACTAATGAGTTATAGAGATATAAATAAAAATTTAATCAGCACGATGGATTTTGAAAATCTTTGTGTGCTGAACAGAACATTAAATTTCCCACATATTGTTCCAGTTGTGTGGAGGCTCAATCGCCCATAAAGCTCTGCTCGATTCCCAACAGGATCATTGTTGCATATATGTAGCAAGATTACCTCATCCATTTCATCTTCTTCGAAATCTGAATCCCCAAGTTGTGCTGCATCAAGAATAGCTTCCATCTTAAATGAAATCAAAGTATGAAATAAATAGAGCCTAATGGAACATGTATAAAGACGTGCTTAGCATAAAATGTATCTTCTATTTTAGTAGAATTTCAAGAAATCCAATTCCAATATATATATAAGTAGAAAAAATTCGTGGGAATCAGTCAATATAAAATAAATTAGTTTGATTTCTTCGTTTTGGTCAAGCTTTCGAAAACGTTTATTTTCTTTTTCAAGACTAATAACATGAAATACGGAAAAAATTAAATACAAAAAGAAACATCGGTGTTAAAATATTTTAAAATGACAAAATGACAGTTTCCAAAAACTTCAGAATACAATTGTAACATACAGAGTGTGATTATAAAAAGTATAAGAATGTGTAAATATATATATAAAAAAAAAAATTAAAAAAAAAAAAAAAAAAAAAAAAAATAAAAAAAAATAAAAAAATAAAAAAATAATAATAAATATCAATTCAATATATATATATTTACACATTCTTATACTTTTTATAATCACACTCTGTATGTTACAATTGTATTCTGAAGTTTTTGGAAACTGTCATTTTGTCATTTTAAAATATTTTAACACCGATGTTTCTTTTTGTATTTAATTTTTTCCGTATTTCATGTTATTAGTCTTGAAAAAGAAAATAAACGTTTTCGAAAGCTTGACCAAAACGAAGAAATCAAACTAATTTATTTTATATTGACTGATTCCCACGAATTTTTTCTACTTAAACTATTATTGAACAGTCACGAAAATATCCACTTATTATATATATATATATATATATATATATATATATATATATATATATATATATATATATATATATATATATATACCGGTAATCTTACGTACTGGCACCAAAAACTAAATCGACGTATACAAACCCGGAATTGTAGAGATATAAGAGGTTCTACCGGCACCGTATATATGTTTTGACTGTATGTGCTGTCTGGCACCATATATATTATTTCAGAATACACTTTTCAATTTTATCTTGGACATACATATTCGCCTCGAACGCGTAAGGAGGTTGGGGCGTTAGACAAGAATAATGAAAAATCTGAAAAAATATTTTTTAACAAATTAATGCGTATGATAAAATTTTCTATAAAAAAAACCTAAAGTCAAAAAGTTAAAAAACTTTTAATCCTACATATAGCATACAAACAGTATATTTTTATTCGAGCAAATAACCAATAGCCCAGTTGTCAGAGAGTTTGAACTCGTCAAAATGTGATATCGATGAAACTTGGCAAAAATCTTTGCTGCTCTAAAGTGTATGCTAACTTTACAATTTCGAAAATAAAATCGTAAATTTGGTTTTTCCATTATATCTCGAAAAAAAAAATTCGAAAAACTAATAGCACCACGTGAAAGAGCGGAAAATTTTACTAAAAATTATATTATAAGTTATTTTTAAAAAGAATTTGTATTACTATAAAAAATTTTATTTTATATAAATCAATTTCTAAATTATTTTTAACTTTGTTAAAAAAAAATAATTTCTGATTTATATAAACACTATTTTGAAAATAAAAATTGCGTCGAATGAACATTGTAAAAAAAAAAAATATTTTAAAACGAATTTTACTAAACCCAGATAATGTTCATCATTTTAATTATATTTAAATCAAAAGTAAAAGTATAATAATGATAAATCTACAAGGATTTTTTTTTGTTATGCCTCTATATCTTCACTTTTATAAAAAGCAGTGAGAATTTTAGAAATTATAACGTCCGATCAAATTTTCTATAAGAAAACAAAAAAAAAATTAAAAATTAATGGATTCCTGAGAAAGCTTAGAGTCTTCTCTTTAAAATGTTTCCTTTTTTGTTTTTTTGCTTACAATTTACACAAAGATACTTTAGTTTTTCCGAACGTCTTGCCTGAATATTTGAATTCAACGGCTCGGCGCGCGTCGAGTTTTCGAATTTGCTTTCTTATTTTTAATAATTTTTTACAGTAATACAATTTTTTTTAACTAACTTTAACTTTTTAACTTTAAATATAATTTTTAGTACAATATTCCGCTCTTTTGGTGCTATTAGTTTTTCGAAATTTTTATTTTTTTTTCCAGATATAAGAAAAACCAAGTTTTCGATTTTATTTTCGAAATTGTGAAGTTAGCATATACTTTAGAGCAGCAAAGATTTTTTTATCGTTTTCTACACCCATTCAAGTACTTAAATGCCAAGTTTCATCGAGATCACATTTTGTGCGAGCTGTTGGTCAATATCCTTCTCTGGCAATGCATATTTTAATATTTATTCCAATTTTATAATGAGACTTTTAATTAATAAAAAATACTATTAAACGTTCGTAAACTGTTGAATCTGTCTTTTTAATTAATAATTTCTATTAAGTCATTTTAATTTGAAGTCTTGTAATTTTTGCCAAAATGCTCTAGGTTAGAATATACAGTATATCCACAAATGGATCGAAAAGTGGAAAAAAATATTATTTTAGTTTATTCTTTAGAAAAATCTTACTAAAGTCCATAAAATAAGATCAGAATATCAAAATCTTAGAATACCTGTACGGTGTGTTAAAAAGTAAAAATGTATCAATAGAAAACTACCATTACTTATTATTATTCACAAAATGTTTAGGAATTGAAAAAATTGTATGCATCATTTAAAATAAAATATAAATATAAATTTTCAAATTAAAAATTAAATTTCAATTTTTAAAACATAAAAATTAGTCTTATTGACAAACAAGATTGGCAAATCCAAATTTTAGTTCATTTGTAAAAACACAAATGTACTAAGAAATTAATTAAATGAGAAAAATTATCGAAATTATTTATTAATTGACACAAATTGCACAATTGTTAATATTTTAAAATGAACCACATTGTTTAAACAAAATTGCACTATTTAATATATTCTAAGTATAAGTGAACAATTTTTATATTATTTCATTTTGTTATGGCTTTCTTTGCAAAAAAATAAAATTTTAGAGATTCCGTAGATATTGATATAAGTAAAGGTTCCATTTGAGGGTTTTTGATGTAAAAATTTGTAGTTTGGACAACAGCTTACTTATATAAACATTTTGAGTAAAATACTAATTAATCTTAGTTACTTTTTAATATTATTATTATTATTACCATTTTTTATACATAAATTTATAAATTGCGGATATTTACATAAATTTAATTTTTTTATTACTAAGTTAGGACAAAAAATTCAAAAGATTCAATGGATCTAAATAAGTAAATAATTATAATCAATGGAGTGGCGAACAAAAAACTAAAACTGTTATTAATTAACCAACTAGTTGACATTTAGAATTATTATTTGTTTTTTAATATTACAATATTTTTGATTTGTGAAGTTTTGAATATGTAAAAACTTGAATAATATTTTTCATCATAGTTAAATATTAATAATAAAGATTTAAAAATGGCAAAAGGTCTTAGATATTATATTTTTTAATAAATATAAAAAAAATAATCCGTTTGGTTGTTATTAAAATAATTGATTATTTATGGATATCGTTATTATAATTTAAAATTAAAATCTAATTTTAATTATCTAAATGTAAAAACGTGAAGTGTAAATGTAAAAATGTAAAGTGTAAAATGTAAGTGTAAATGTAAAAATTACTCTTGAGAAATGAATTGGCGTTCTATCGAAATTTTGTAAAAACACAAACTAAGAAATTGTACATCTGAATCGTTTGATTTTCTTCTCCTTTTTAATAAATTAAGTTTTTACAAACCAATATTAAGACCACGTCAACTAATTTGACATTCATGGCAAACCTTATTTTTTTAAACAAGTATGGAATAAAGAGTATCTCTAATGATAGAATGAAGTACGTATAAAATACATAAGAGACAAATGTTTCAGAATTTTCTTTCAATCTCAAGAGCGAGAATGTTTCTTTTCTGTTATTATAAGTGGTTTCAGCATAACTACATTCAGTAGTGGCCGTGGAGAAAATTTTTTAGTGATTCTTGATAATTCCCAAATATTATTATTTATATTATTTTTAATAAAATAATTTATGAAAAATTATAATTCTACCTATTAAAGCATGAATCGCAATCCAAAAGCAAGATTTACCTCTTAAGCTTACACCGCAAATATCAAGTTGTTTATTTTTACATCGCATTCACAAAACACGACTAAAAGGTGCTTGGACGTACTTTCGTTCATGGTGCCACAACGCTTCGATCGCGTCCTGGTGCTTGTACGTAGCGTATGCTATAGGCGAGTCGGGGTGACCCCTGGAGAGTATACGGATTAACTAAAATCGGGTTTTTACATATAAATGGTCCAAGAGGCACCTTCCTGAAAATTGCTGTGGGGCATCCTGGGGTGCTCAAGATACCAAAAATGACTACCAATTTTTGGTGCCACAACGTTTTATATGGTGCCACAACGTCTATATAAGGTCGTTTTTGGTGCCGGAACGTAGGGTTACATATATATATATATATATATATATATATATATATATATATATATATATATATATATATATATATATATATATATATATATATATATATATATTGGAATTGGATTTCTTGAAATTCTACTAAAATAGAAGATACATTTTATGCTAAGCACGTCTTTATACATGTTCCATTAGGCTCTATTTATTTCATACTTTGATTTCATTTAAGATGGAAGCTATTCTTGATGCAGCACAACTTGGGGATTCAGATTTCGAAGAAGATGAAATGGATGAGGTAATCTTGCTACATATATGCAACAATGATCCTGTTGGGAATCGAGCAGAGCTTTATGGGCGATTGAGCCTCCACACAACTGGAACAATATGTGGGAAATTTAATGTTCTGTTCAGCACACAAAGATTTTCAAAATCCATCGTGCTGATTAAATTTTAGTAAATGTACCTAGATTGATTTTTGTAAAGTTAGTATCGCAATATTAAGTAGCATACCTTTTATCAAGCAAAAACAACTTTAATGTTTATTTATTACCAATATTTTGTTTGCTAGTTTCAAGATGTGAAAAGCGCCATCAACTAAATTTAGTTGAACATTTCTACACTTTGTAAATGTAATTTTATTGAGTATATTTTCTAAAAATGTAAAGATTCGTTGTTTTGTAGTTTTAGAGATAAATATTCTGTAATATTGTTTTGTTATTGTTATTGTGATTAATAAATAAATATTTATATAATAAAAAATGTTTTAACTTGAAAGTTTTTTATTATTTTACTGAAATATGAGAAATAACCGTTAGAAACATAATAAGCGAATATTTAGTAACTTCTATAGGAATTTCTCAACCGAATGTAATCTAATAACAGAAAAATAAAGAAATTCTTTTGAGAACTTCTAAATCACACTTAAATTCCTAAATTATATAAATCAAATGAAACAAAAACGAATATTTAGTAACTTCTTGAGTGACCCTTAATACCATGTTATTTATATATAAAATGCTTAATCAACTATAGTGCCTCAACTTGTAAATAATTGTAGGTTTGTTAAAGACATATATAAGTATCCCACAAGATCAAGAAACAATTTTTATTTAGACAGAGTAAGCACTATAGTTATATAGTCAGATTATAGTCTGTTTTATTAAAAACTGCAATAATTTAATGAGCTTTAAAAGAACATGTAGGTTGTGAATATAAGTATATAACTATTTATTTTTTTTTGTAAACCTAAATGTAAAAATAATACTAGCCAAGAGCTAAATTAAAGGATTTTTATTGTCAATAAAAAACTTTTTTAACAACTAAGTGGTTTTAATCCAGTGGAAAGAGAGAGGGAAATTAAAGGATTATTATTATTATTACTTCTATAGGAATTTCTCAACTATTATTATATATTATATTATATTATAACTGAATGTAATCTAACAAAAAAAAATAAAGAAAGTCTTTTTGAAGCTATGAATAATTTACTTTAAGTCAAAATTCAAAATTGGGGCATTCGCCATTTATCGGTGTCACTCGTATAATCTTCGGTTAACGTACGTAGATTTTTAAGGTATCCGTGAGAGAACGCAATCCTATTTTTCACGTAAACGCTATTTCCAGACAAATGCGCATGCGTAGATGTCAATTCGGCTCCTAACGTTTACGTTTACAACTTCAACTCTCTATTATCTCAAAACATAGTTTTCAAAGCTTCCGTACATTATATTTCAAAAACAGTTCCATAAAATTTGGTGAAACTTTTAGGATTTCTTTTGTACTATCCATACCTTCAATGTGACATTAAATTTATGCCTGAATATCTATTAGAAAAAAAGTTAACAGCTTTTCAATTGTCAAAAAATAGCTATTTTTTAAAAATTTTACTTTCACTAGTAATCTCCCTAGAGCTTGAATATATTTCCGAAAGCATGAATTTTTTAAAAGTTATCCCGAGTCGAAGACGAGGGAAACTTTTTTAAAAAAATTCATGCTTGAGGAGATATTTCCAGATAATAATTCAATTTATACGTCTGATATACCAGAAACTGAAAATACCACAATGGCATCTTTCGCTGATGACGTAGGAGTGTTGTCAGTGAATCAAAACCCAGTTCGAGCATCAGAGAACCTTCAACATCACCTTAATCTTCTCCATGAATGGTATAGTAAGTGGCGAACAAAAGTCAACCAAACCAAATCGGTACAAGTTACATTTACAACTCGACACGACAACTGTCCAGCTTTAACAATGAATAATGTACCCATACCTATCAAAACTGAAACAAAATACCTTGGGTTACATCTAGATCGTCGACTTACATGGAATAAACACATCCAAACCAAACGAAGGCAGCTGGAGCTCAAATTCCGACAAATGTACTGGTTACTCGGCCGTAAATCGAAACTCTCGATAAACAACAAACTTCTACTATACAAGGCAATTGTTTTGGGAAGTTCCAAATAATGTCAAATTTGGAGACCCAAACTTATTAGGCCACACCCTGTAGATGTGCCTGTCCCAACTTATTGTAGAGTAAGTTGGCAGAGAGTTTTGATGTGGGCTGTATACGTATTTAGGTTGTAGTGAAATTATACTCTGAGTACTTGGATTTTGTGTATTAACGATAACGTAAAACAAAAACACTTTACAAAGAAAAAACAAAGAATATAACAAACTCAAAACTAGGTTTGCAATTGCTCAAAAATTTATGAACTGTGAAACGCAAGTGCGTATATAGTAGTATGTAATTTATATAAGTTGAGATTGAGGGATTTATTACGTAAGAAACAGTCTGAGTGCGACCTGTTTCCCCGGAGATAGAAGTTCTACTGATTTGATTTAATTTATTCTAGTCGCGTGTGGTCCGCCGATATTCTTCCTTGGCCAATCACGGGTACGTGTTTTCGGCGCTATTGATATCCTTTTTTTTATGCAACTGCCAATCTTGCACCTGGCCGTGGAGCATCTAAAGGCGGCAGCCGATAAAGAGGTAGCCGATAAGGCGGTTTTTAACTATTGATGTTTATATGGACTATTAATTACTTCCGGGTTCTTAGCTGTGCTCTGGCCTTGATTTACTATGTGTGCCTACACTGTTGCTATGCGCGAGGTTCGGTTATTTTATTTCTCTTGCTGCCATGGGCGTAGTTAAAAATGTTCGAATTCGAACAGCAATTCTAAAACCTATATGGTCCTACGGAGTGCAGCTGTGGGGTTGTGCCAAACCAACCAGGATTAAAATAATACAGCGATTTCAATCAAAAGTACTGAGAACAATCGTAGAAGCACCATGGTACATCAGCAATCGAACGCTACACGCTGATCTAAAAATCCCATTCATTACGGAAGAAATCAAAAAAGTAGCAGCATCATATAGGGACCGAACCATAAATCACGACAACCACCTAATTGAACAACGGGCCTGATGTGAGAAGACTACAGAAAACATGGCCAGAAGATTTAGTCCAATAGCTAATCTCAACAGAGATAACCAATAAGTAGAAACACCACTGGGTGTTCTTCTTCCAAGACCATCTTCATTCAACACGTTTACTTAATACTCTGTAAGAAGTAGATTGTAAATAATAAAGTAGTCAATTAAAAAAAAAAAAAGATAGTGGGAGATTCGGTAAGAAAATTTCACACCAAAGTAATATAAATAATAATAATGTTTATTCATTTTAACATACATACAAATATCAAATATAAATATATATAAAAAATAAATAAAATAAATAAATGAATAAACTAAAACCGATAAGTGAATTAACACTTGTTCCGAGAACAAACAGAAATATAAAGAAAGAATAAGTATATAAACTAGTTTAATAATGTAATTAATATATACCTATTTAAAAATATAGAATAGACATTGGCTCCATTAAAATTCAGACAAAACTAAATATAGGCCTCGTGCAGACTACTAGGTGGGGGTAACACTGTGGAACACCAGCGAAACAGGTGGCGTATTTTGAAAACTTTTTGACGCCGCTCTCCATTAACTTAACATAAGGATTTACGTGAAATTTGTAATTAAACGGATTTAGAATAACGATTGACTGTTAAAATATCTACATCAAATAGTAAATTTAATATTGTTCTATTCACATATTTTTTTTTAATAATATTACGTGAATATTATATTATTTCTCTAAAAATACAACTGAAATGAGGTTATATTAAAATATTATGATGTTATATTAAAATATTATGATGTAAACTTACTACTTTTATGAATGAATATTATGGCAAATCACTTCATGCAACTTTCAACAAAGTTATTTTAACGTTTTAATTATTATTTTTTGAAAAAAATTTCGTTCTGCAGTTTGCAGCTCCCCTAAAATATAAAAAAAGAGGACTATAGTTGCAGTGGAACACTAGATTAAAACAGGCTCTTATTGGGTCTAAAGTGTTTTTGAAATTGTCAAAGTCTTCTATTTAAACTACAGTATTAATTTCAATGTATGAAGTTTTTTTTAAACAATCCCAAAAAAATCCCCAAAAAACAGATATTTTTGAGTGCTCTAGAGTACTTAACCCCCCGTAATGCTGAAAGCAACGAACGTGTTGAATTATATATCCGCTCATCTTCAAAAGCAACCTTACAATAAATCTAACCACAACTATTTCCATAAGAAGCCCATTAAGAAGTTTCGGGAGCATTATAATGAGGCACCGAATCTCTGTGAAGAGATCAAACGCTACAGTTGCCAACAAGTTAATGGGGTTTCCATATAAAACCCCCTTAATTGGGATTTTCGTGCCTTTTGTACCTGTACTGATCATTATTTAAATCAGCTACAAGAACAATTTCATTTCTACTTTAATCTCGTCTCAGCTAATTGAGCAATTCAAGGGAAGTCTAACGGTTGAAGCGATCAAATTAGAAAATTGTCCGGATTATTTATGTTAATAAATTTATAAGACGTTTATACAGTGTGGTTCGAAAGTATTTGTACTTTTCTACATGATATACAGTAAAATACAACAGAATTATGTTTTTTTAATGAAAATCTCGTCGTAACTGTTATTTTTACATGCTTTTTTATGTACACTCGGTATTTATAATTCCAAAACATAATTTTGGTGTGACGGCGTAAAAATTACCATCTCAAACTGCCCAACCCTAAGGGGCGTACGTCAATTTGGGTAACACAGTGGAGCTTCTCGCCGTATGATATATTTTTTAAATTAACAATTATTTTTGTAAATCTGGACATAATTTTGGAAAACTACGCTCCCGACGCCGGGCGTCGCGTGTCCTATTTTTATATTAAAGAATTAAACCATTTTCGACCATACGACGTTTTGAGAAATATACAAAAATCAAATTTAATTTCAATATTGTTTGATTGACACCCACCTACTAGATGGGAAGCGCTAACGACTTTTCTGTATGTGGTGTTGCTTATTTTGGATCATCTTAGACATCTACTGGAATTTAATTTACGATTTGATCAAACCAGTGAATTTAATGTTTTAATTTTAACGGAAATTATACTGTTAGACAATCTAAAATATTCGTTTAGGCTACACTTTATTTCAAAATGTTGTAAGCAAACGATGGATACGGAGGAGAGAGTGACATTTTGACCAAATAACTTTGCATCCCCCAATTCAACGCTTTGTAAAGTTGTCAAAACTCACTTCTAAACATCATTTATCAGTTTTACTAATAGGTGGTAGCCCATTTGCGAGTTGACTACCTGCTTAACTGTAAATAAATTTTGCAATTAGTATTCAATGTGCAGCCTACTTTAGATATTGATCTTAGAAAAACTACTTTTGATAGCAAACGAGTAAGGAATTTAATTTATCAGATTCGATATCCTAAGACCGGTTTCTGCCTTTCGGCTTCGTCAGTTAACTTTGTATTAATCTCTGAAAGGGATACGAAAGAAGAGAGTGACATTTTGACTAGAATCAGTCAAATAAAAGCTTTGCAACACACAATGCAAATTGTGCATGCAACCCCAATACATCGGGATTTTTTTGCTTTAAAAGTTGTCAATACTCTCTTCTAATCATAGATGGTAGCACATATAAACATACTTTTGATACTTGAGACCTAGAAAATTCCAAGATAGGGCTTTAACCCCTTACCGCATCATGGGTCATATTTGGCACAATTAATATTTTCATACATAACTATTATAAATAAAGCCGCAGACCAAACTATTTTTGCATAGGTGGCCATATGTGGTATATATTTCATAATTCTGGTAGTGTAGCGACATCTCTTAACAGTTTGGTGAAGTTTCATACAATTTTGCAAATGGCCGTCGTGTGAACAGGTTTTTATAAATTTTGATCCACGATCATCCGAGTTTCTGTAGCAGATTTTGGTACAAAAAAAATAGCCACGTAAAGACTAGAGTTTTTCGAAGGAATTGCTGTAAGTAGACCCATGTAATTCTTTATTTTTTGACTGTTTTTGATGAGAAATATTGTTGTGTCATATGTGGAACTGTATGCACATTCGCCAAAACTCTCGTGGACATATATGGCACAATATGCACTCCGGACACTAAATTTATTTCAGAAAATGGATACACAAACGTTTTATGGTGCCAGTAGATATGTGCCAATGGATGTACCAGATGGTAGTGAAGACGAGAGACTTTCAGAAGATGAAGAACCGCCTGGTAAATTAGCTCCAGATTCTGATTACAAAGACGAAAATGATATGAACGATAACCAATCAGATATTATCATCCCAGAAACGGATTTAGAATTCAGTTCCGATAGCGACGACGATCTACCTCTGCTCGAACGGTTTCGTAAACTAAATAAGAATAGAAACAAGAATCATCCTACTTGGAAACGGGGTAATTTAGTTACATCGGATGAGAACCTAACATTTCTTGGTTCTACTGACATGCGACCTGAATTGGAAAATGCAGACTCTCCTTATGCATTTTTTAACTTTTTTCTAACAAATGAGATGATTACTGATATAGTTTACCAAAGTATCTTATATTCTGCTCAAACGAGACCACAAAAACATTTGGATCTTACTGAAAAGGAGCTCGAGCAGTTTATAGGGACCTGTATTTATATGTCAATAGTCCTAGTTCCAGAAGTTATTGGAACCTGAACCTAAATCACCGCTTGATCTCAGATGTTATGTCATGCAACAGATGGGAAGAAATAAAACGGTTTTTGCACTTTGCGAATAATGACGATGCTGTTGCAGCCGGAAATCCTGCTCATGATAAACTATTCAAAATACGACCTGTACTTAGAAAACTGAGGGAGCAACTACTAAAAGTTCCAAAGGAAGAGTACTTGGCTATAGACGAGCAGATTATTCCAACGAAAGCACGTTCGTCCATCAAACAATACAATCCAAAAAAACCTCATAAATGGGGGTATAAGGCGTTTGTTCTTAGTGGTGTAAGCGGATTTTCCTACGATTATGAAATTTTTGCAGGAAAGCAAACCAATATTCTCCCCAATGGTTTTCCTGACCTGGGAATGAGTTCAAACGTAGTTCTTCGGCTAACAGAAACTGTTCCAAGGCACATAAATCACAAGCTATTTTTTGATAACTGGTTCAATAGCGTCCCATTACAAATTTACTTGGCACAAAATGGTATGTTACCGCTCGGAACTGTTAGAATAAACAGAGTGCCAAATAGCAATACGCCAAAAGAGGCTGAACTAAAAAAGAATGGCCGTGGAGCGATGCTAGAGAAAGTCGCCACAATTGATGGAACAAAAATATCTGTTGTCTCATGGTATGACAACAAATTGGTCAACATGTTGTCTACATATGCTGGAAGTACACCAACAGTTGAGGTTCGAAGATTTTCGAAGAAGGATAACAAACATATAACGGTTCCGTGTCCAAAGGCTGTAACAATCTACAACAAATATATGGGAGGAGTAGATCTCCTGGATTCCATGCTAGGATACTATAGAATCAAACTTAGGTCAAAAAAATGGTATATGAGGATATTTTTTCATATTATTGATTTGATGGTTGTCAATGCATGGATACTTTGGAGAAGAAGTGAAAACGAGTTCAAAGATTTAGCTCTGGCAGATTTCAAAATGGCCATTGCAGAGTGCTTGTGTAAATTGAATAAAGCCAGCTCGACAAAGAAAAGAGGCCGTCCCAGTGGAGTCATGGATAACTTGCAAAACAAGAAAAAAAGGGGCCCGACATCAGATTTTCCCATCCAAGAGGTTCGAAGAGATCAATATGGCCATCTTCCAGTATGGTGTGATAATCGGCAAAGGTGCAAATATTTCTGTGGTAAAAAATCTTTTGTAAAGTGTGAAAAATGTGGTGTTCATCTTTGCTTGAACAAAGACAGAAACTGCTTTTATAAGTTCCATACTGAATGACTTTTAGTTGATTGATTTGCTTATACATTATTTTGATGTTTTGTTGTATTATTGCATAATATCTGGTCACCGAGCTTCGCTCTTAATATTCAAATCTACATTTTTAAGCAGCCCAATGAGTATATAATTTAAGTATATTTATAACATGACAAATTATTAATTAATTCGCGAAAATCACGGAGTGGGCGACATCTACTTGAACTACTGATAGGGAGATAAATAAAAAGTTGATTGGCGATTGGCTTGAAAGTAGGCGGGAAAATTAAAAAAGCTGTCAGTGTTAATTTTCAATTGGCTGCAGCTGTTGTTGACGTTTATCAACTGCTTGTCACAGAGGTTAGTTAAATGCATTAAAGTTGCCTAGTTTCTGGGGATTTCAAACTTTTAGGGCAACTTCTACTGACGCTTGATCTTCGCGAATTGTCACGGTGGACAGGCCCCGTTTCCGGGACGGGCAACAGCAGCGTGTAGGGCACACGTCCCGTCAACAGAAGATCGCTCAGCTCACTCTATTTATGACTATATAAGAAAAACTCTATGTTCAATTGATTTTATTATTTTTTGATCTGCAGTGAAGGAAAATTATAGGTCTGATATTCATACTTGGGTAAAAACCTCCACAAAAACCTGTGACCAGACTCTCGAGGTGTGGCAGATATTGATATCATATTTTTTCAAAAATTCTTTCTCTCTCTCTCTCTCTCTCTCTGATCATGAAAACTTAAATATTAAAACTGTCCGCATAATAAAATAGTAGCCGTAAGGGGTAGTCTCACACTATCGGGGAAGGGAAGACAGGTGTCCATTTTAACAGTGTTACTCAACGTTCCTATAAATATTTACCTAAACCCATGATTTCTGAAATTGAATTGGCAACGTTGTATTTTCAACTTTGAATTAATAAGATGGCTGTCATTTGACAAGCAAATTATTTATGTCCATCAAATGAACCTTTTTTATATAAAGCGACAAATTTAAAATTGAATTCTTTCTGATTAAAACGCCAGAAATTAAATAAAGTCAAACCTTTTTACTACTATACTATACAGAAGAAAGGAGTGCAGTATTTAATTTGCAGAACGTAGTACAGGTTCAAGAGGTAGAAATTTTATTTTTACCTCATCCTTCAATGCTTATTTGTAGTTAAAATTTAAATTTTAATACATCTGATCGGCCTAATATAGTTTTTGTCTAGATTCTTCTTTCCATGGTTTTTACTGTAATAAATTTGTTCTTTTGACAGATAAGTCAGACTTTATTTATTCATAGCCGTATCGTATGTATTTTAATTGATTCAGAATTTTGTATTAATATATATTTCAAAATGGCTTCATTCTAAAAATATTATCAGTCCTCCTAAATCCTTGAAGGCAGAATTATTAGTAATAGCAAGGCAACATAAAAACAAATTCAAAAAATATATTATGGATGAGATGGCCAGAGAAAATGGAATTAAAATTCTCAGATTTCCTTCTAACCACGCAGAGTTAAATTCCATTGAACTGATCTGGTCTCAATTATTAAAAGGTTATGTTTCTCAAAACAATAAAACATTTAAATTTCCTGATGTGCGAAATTTGTTTTTGAAGGCAGTTTCAGATGTAAATAGAGAACATTGGGGAAAATGCATTGATCATGTTTAAAAATGTGGAAAATTCATTTAGGAAAGTGGATATATCAATGGATAATTTAATAGAACCGATAATAATAAACATCAGAAAAGACAATTATAGTGATGCCAGTAGTTTTAGTGAAGACAGTGACTTTTAAAGATAGTTCTTGAACTAACTTTTTTTTTAATCTTTGAGTTTAGGTAAGTACTGAAGCGTTACTTTTAATGCCAAGAGATTTAATTTAATCCCAACATATAATCCTCCTTGTTATTTATTGGTTAAATTTAATTCGTTCAATGTTAAAGTGTCGGATGCATAAAGTTTATTTTTATTTTTTGTAAATAATATAACTTCAAAATTTAATCTACGAAGTGCGTATATATATTTTATATGCTGTGACCTTATTTATATTATAGAAACTTATTTTGCAAAGTACGCCTATGGAATGTGACGTTATATCCCCACTTTGACTGTACTCATCTATCCTTTATAGTATATATTACTATAGAAACAAGTTATTATTATGTGCCGTTGCTAGGAAATAAAACTAAAAGCTTGACTTTTCTTGTAAATATCTCGGAAGATCGAATTTTCACAGACATGAGACCTACATTTTTCGCCGATTTAGATAGGAATTAGTCTACCCTGAAAGTTTCATTGAATTCTGACGAGTGGATTTCGAGATCCTCTGGACACACATACACACACACACACATACAAACCTTGCTCGTTTAATAGTATTTGATTGTGCCACATATGGCAAAAAAAAAATACAAAAAAAAAATTAAAAAAAGTTAATAAAGATTTTTTTAAATATTTTTACCGAAATCCTGAATTTTTTTTCCACGTAGTGCATTTTTTTTACCAAAAACAAAAAATTCATGCGGTAAGGGGTTAAGAGATTAAATTATTTTCATCGTTTTTCCCAACAGACTTATTATTTTTGAAGCCGCTCGTGCCATGAATTGCATCCTAATTGAGGTTATATCATTCTGACGCCGAAAAGAGTTTAGAACTATGACGTCACGGAAACAACCCACTCATCACTTCTCCTTTTTATCTTCGACCCAGATTTCTCCCGTTTCCAAATATCGGCTCCTCGTGTGTCTTTGTGGATATCCCGAACCCCAAGTTAAGAGTAAATCTCCGGATTTGGCGATGGCGGGTGTCGGTCCGTAGATGGCACCCCAGACGACACTTAATTCGAGTTCGACAAAGGGCGACAACGAGCAACGACGACCGTCAACTCAGCGAAGTTCCGCCGCCGTCCCCGGAATAACTGACCGGAAACAGATATAATTGCTTGTTTGGAGGACAATGGCTGATGGAAAACGGAGGCTGTTTGAGCAGATTTTAACTGTATTAGCTAGATTTGGGTAATCTGAGGATGACACTTTGTAGATATGGTTTATTTACTAGGGACTTCAATTTATTTACCAGTTTATTGAGGTCTGACCTATTTATGGTATTTTTCTTATCGGTATTCTATTTTATGCGAAAAATTATTATTTATCAATCAAAAATATTCATCCACTTAACTTTGATCAATAAATTTATTCCTACCCATACTATTATAGAATCAAAATAACAATGTAATCATCTTTGTTGCACGTTTGATGACATCGCACTAAGAGCGGCAATTCCAATAGATACAATTTTTTAAAAAGTATACAGCCCAAACTAAACGTCGTATAAAAAAAAGTTTAAGCAAAAAAGTTTCCTTGCTCTATTGGCAACATTTTTCTGGCTTATATTTGTTATCTAGTTCCAACCAAGATATTTGTTACAGGTATACAGGGTATACAGGGTGGTCCAAACCTCTGTCGTCGGAGGATTACGTCGTTGTGGTAAGACATAAAACTTTCAAATTTTGTGTGAGCTAGTACAGTCACTGGGTGCACATTTTGAAAATAGTTTCGATTATACAGGGTATTCCAAAAACACGTGGCAACACAAACTTACATTTTTTTAAATGGAACATACTATATTTTATTCAAGAATCGAAAAGATCTCATCGAGAGCGTTCAAAAAATATAGCATGTTAATATATTATATGGGTGTTTCAAAAAGATATGGCCAATTATTAGCAAAAATGACCCCATCTTTAACACTCTGTAAAACAGGAAATCATAATAAATCAAGAGGTCTTTGTATTTAAATGTCATTCTCATATCATTGGCTGTGCTCACTATTATCGTCTATTTTTATGTATGAGAGAGTAATAAAACAACATTTCTAATGCAAAACTTAGTACGGTCATTTTAAATATTTTTACGGAATAATCTTAATATTTCCTAAAATTGTCATAAATGTACCTGAGCTAATACAAGTTTTGGGTCTTTTATTGGTCTTTTGTAACCATAAGCTGTACAGAACAATAGAAAAAGGTTTGGACAGGCCAAAAGCCCTGTGTATTAAAGATAACATAACCGTATCTTAAGATTATTTTCAATAAGTACCTATTTGCCAATTTTGTTTTATTTTAATTCCAAGAATTTCTTACAGTAATCGAATTATAAGTAGATAAATCCCTTACCAACAAATTTCACCGAAAATGCGATTGTAGGTTTTCCATTTAGTAAGGAAGTCCAGTTGTGTATTCTTGACAGCTTACTAAATGTCGTTTAGTTGCAACATGCAAGGTGCAGTGTGAAGTCTATTGTGAATTCTATTGTGATCATGGAAAATTTGGAAGTACCGCGTAAACGACAAAAAATCGGTCCTTTAACAGTTAATGAAAAAACATTAATATTTAATTGTTTTAAATCATTTACAGACAAACATTTATGTAAAAGTGTTGATGACACAGTGGAATTAGTTAGTAGTACGCTTGGTGTTGGGAAATCTACGATTTACAGAGTTGTTAAAGAAGAGAAATGTGGCGAGTTTCAAACAGCACGTAAAGCTCCAGAAAAACCAAAATTTCAAATAGAAAATCATTTGAAAGAAAGACTTCGAAGGAAAGTGCATGCGTTCTTCTTTAGAAAAGAATTTCCGACAGTAGACAAAGTTCCTGCCACGGTTCGAGATGATAAGGATTACCCTGAAATGAGTCGAAGCACATTATGGAAACTTTTAAAAGAAATAGGTTTTCTATGGAAAAAGCATTCCAGAAACTCTATTTTAATAGAAAGAAGCGATATTGTAGTATGGAGAAGAAATTACCTAAGGACTATAAAAGAAATGAGAAACCAAAGAAGAAATATATTTTATTTAGATGAAACATGGATCAACGAGGGACATACACCAAATAAATTTTGGCAAGATGAAACTGTTACAAGTCGAAGACAGGCTTTTTTAAATAATTTATCTACTGGTTTAAATCCACCATCAGGAAAGGGGCGCAGACTGATAATAGTACACATCGGTTTTGTTAAAGGTGGTTTATTGACTTTTGTACCGGTGACTACCATGAGGACATGAATGCTGATGTCTTTAAAGAGTGGTTCGAACAAATGATAGATCTTCTTCCTCAGAACTGTATAATAGTAATGGATAATGCAAGTTATCACTCGAGACTTACAGAAAAAATGCCCACAACCAAGTGGTTAAAAAAAGATTTACAGAATTGGCTAAATTCAAAGAATATTAAGTTCCATCCCGGTTCTGTGAGAAGAGAACTGTATCATTTGTGTTCCCTTCATAAAGAGAAATTAAAAAAATATGAAATTGATGAAATTGCAAAAAATCGTGGGATGACGGTGGTTAGATCACCACCATATCATTGCGAAGTAAACCCGATTGAACTGATATGGGCACAGATAAAGGGAGAAGTTTCAAGAAAAAATAATTCTTTTAAAATGAGTGATGTTAAACAGTTGTTTTTGGAGGCTGTAAATAATGTGAAGCCTGAAAACTGGGAAAAGGCAGTAAATCATACGATTAAAGAAGAAGAGAAAATGTGGAAGTTGGACAATATTACTGATGAAATGATCGAGCCACTCATTGTAAATATTGGTTGCGACAGTTCATCTTCTGATTTCGATTCTGATTTGGATTTGTAGGTAAGAAGTAGTTTTTATATTAAAATTATTATTTATGAACGTAACGTTGTTTAAAAGTCAAAGTTTAAACCCTTATACCTACATAACCCGTTTGACACAATGTTCTTAACATACCTTGTGGAAAAATAAAATATTTTAGAAAAAATTGTACTTTTTTACCTTCAGCTGTTTAGAAGTTATAAGCAGGTTAATTAGGTGAAAATATAAGTATACACCCGATATATTTATTATATTTATACAAAGGTTATTTCATACGAAAATACTTGAGGTATAACTTCACAAAATATTTTAACTGTCTACTAAAAGAAGTGGTACGCCTATGGATTACGAACGCTTTATTATTTTAATACTCTCTCATACATAAAAACAGACTATAATTACTTTCTTCATCTGTGGCTTCTTTAATACAGGGTGAAACAGAACTCAAATCAAGCAATATCTCAAAATTTTCAAATGGATCACCCTATAAGTCTTTTTACAATTTGTTAGTACGATTAATAAGCTTTCAAACGATATAGTATAGTAAACCAGTAAGGAATTTTAATTTATTAGATTCGACATCCTAAGACCGGTTTCTGTCTTTCGACTTCATCAGTTAGGCTTTTCGAATCCAATAAATAAAATTCCAAACTCGTACAAGTCAATAGCTATATCCGCTATAAGATAACATTTTTAGATGTGCTACCATCTATGGTAAGAAGAGAGTATTGACATTAAATTTTGACTGAATCTAGTCAAGATGTCACTCTCTTCTTTTTTATCCCTTTCAGAGATTAATACTGAAAGGGATAAAAAAGAAGAGAGTGACATCTTGACTAGATTCAGTCAAAATTTAATGTCAATACTCTCTTCTTACCATAGATGGTAGCACATCTAAAAACGATATAGTATAGTTGGGGTATAAGTTAATGGAAAACTGTAAATATTTTATGATAAAGGAAATATCATGCATTTTACGTACACAAATTAAATGGTATTAAAGGGTAAACATTTTTTCTTTTTTTGCCGTCTGGGTCGACTCGGAGAGAAGATCCAACATCACCATCGTGTTCAGCATCCTCGAAAACGGGAGATAATGCGGGTTTTCTCGTTTACAGCGAATAACAAACTTTTCACCCTTTCGGGGGTGCTTTTTAGCCGTTTGAGGGGTGGGGTCATCTTTAAAAGAATTGTCACCAACGTCATCGTGTCCACCAACCTCGAAAACGGGGAGTTATGTTAGTTTTGCCGGTGAAAGACGCGATTCACAATTTTGAGGGTGGGTTTTGGCCGTTTGGGGGGTAGGGCCAACTCGAAACGAATTTTAACCCTCGTCATCGTGTTCAGCATCCTCGAAAACGGGGGGGGGAGTGCAATTTGGGGGCGTCAAAATATATTTGTATTTTTCAAGGTTTTTTTCAGGCTCACAGAATGGACTAATAATTTCTAATATCTTTATAAAGGTATGCGGTCCTCTAGTGGTAACAGTAAAAAATAATAAATACAGCCAAAATTACGATTACAATTTGTAGAATATTCTAATGCCTTAGAAAACCTAAAATATACAGTACGTTTCATGTAAAAATTTAATACCCTATAATTTGTGTACGTAAAATACATGATTTTTCCGTTATTATATAATATTTACAGATTTCCATTAACTTATACCCTAACTATACTATATTGTTTGAAAGCTTATTCATTGTATTAACAAATTGTATAAAGACTTATAGGGTGATCCATTTGAAAATTTTGAGATATTGCTTGATTTGAGTTCTGTTTCACCCTGTATTAAAGAAGCCACAGATGAAGAAAGTAATTAATAGTGATCACAGCCAACGATATGAGAATGACATTTGAGTACAAAAACCTGTTGATTTATTTTGATTTTCTGTTTTACAGAGTGTTGTAAGTTTGTGTTGCCACGAGTTTTTGGAACACCTTGTATATTCGAAACTATTTTCAAAATGTGCACCTAGTGACTGTACTAGCTCACACAAAATTTGATAGTATTATCTCTTACCACAACGACGTAATCCTCCGACGACAGAGGTTTGGTCCACCCTGTATAATGCATTTTTAATTTTTCTTTTCCTTGGCTTAATTTACGATATTTCCAAATGAAAATGAAATCAGTGTCCTTTAATCAAATTTACAGTTCCAGGAAACTAATTAATAATTATACTGGAGCATATAAATGTCGTTATTAATTCAAAAATTTCAAATTATAAAAAAACAAAACACTTTCCTGGAAAGTAGATTTTTTTCCACAAGGTTTGTTAAGAATATTGTGTCAAACGAGTTATGTAGGTATAAGGGTTTAAACTTTGACTTTTAAACAACGTTACGTTCATAAATAATAATTTTAATATAAAAACTACTTCTTACCTACAAATCCAAATCAGAATCGAAATCAGAAGATGAACTGTCGCAACCAATATTTACAATGAGTGGCTCGATCATTTCATCAGTAATATTGTCCAACTTCCACATTTTCTCTTCTTCTTTAATCGTATGATTTACTGCCTTTTCCCAGTTTTCAGGCTTCACATTATTTACAGCCTCCAAAAACAACTGTTATTCATTGTATTAACAAATTGTATAAAGACTAATAGGGTGATCCATTTGAAAATTTTGAGATATTGCTTGATTTGAGTTCTGTTTCACCCTGTATTAAAGAAGCCACAGATGAAGAAAGTAATTAATAGTGATCACAGCCAACGATATGAGAATGACATTTGAGTACAAAAACCTGTTGATTTATTTTGATTTTCTGTTTTACAGAGTGTTGTAAGTTTGTGTTGCCACGAGTTTTTGGAACACCTTGTATATTCGAAACTATTTTCAAAATGTGCACCTAGTGACTGTACTAGCTCACACAAAATTTGATAGTATTATCTCTTACCACAACGACGTAATCCTCCGACGACAGAGGTTTGGTCCACCCTGTATAATGCATTTTTAATTTTTCTTTTCCTTGGCTTAATTTACGATATTTCCAAATGAAAATGAAATCAGTGTCCTTTAATCAAATTTACAGTTCCAGGAAACTAATTAATAATTATACTGGAGCATATAAATGTCGTTATTAATTCAAAAATTTCAAATTATAAAAAAACAAAACACTTTCCTGGAAAGTAGATTTTTTTCCACAAGGTTTGTTAAGAATATTGTGTCAAACGAGTTATGTAGGTATAAGGGTTTAAACTTTGACTTTTAAACAACGTTACGTTCATAAATAATAATTTTAATATAAAAACTACTTCTTACCTACAAATCCAAATCAGAATCGAAATCAGAAGATGAACTGTCGCAACCAATATTTACAATGAGTGGCTCGATCATTTCATCAGTAATATTGTCCAACTTCCACATTTTCTCTTCTTCTTTAATCGTATGATTTACTGCCTTTTCCCAGTTTTCAGGCTTCACATTATTTACAGCCTCCAAAAACAACTGTTATTCATTGTATTAACAAATTGTATAAAGACTAATAGGGTGATCCATTTGAAAATTTTGAGATATTGCTTGATTTGAGTTCTGTTTCACCCTGTATTAAAGAAGCCACAGATGAAGAAAGTAATTAATAGTGATCACAGCCAACGATATGAGAATGACATTTGAGTATAAAAACCTGTTGATTTATTTTGATTTTCTGTTTTACAGAGTGTTGTAAGTTTGTGTTGCCACGAGTTTTTGGAACACCTTGTATATTCGAAACTATTTTCAAAATGTGCACCTAGTGACTGTACTAGCTCACACAAAATTTGATAGTATTATCTCTTACCACAACGACGTAATCCTCCGACGACAGAGGTTTGGTCCACCCTGTATAATGCATTTTTAATTTTTCTTTTCCTTGGCTTAATTTACGATATTTCCAAATGAAAATGAAATCAGTGTCCTTTAATCAAATTTACAGTTCCAGGAAACTAATTAATAATTATACTGGAGCATATAAATGTCGTTATTAATTCAAAAATTTCAAATTATAAAAAAACAAAACACTTTCCTGGAAAGTAGATTTTTTTCCACAAGGTTTGTTAAGAATATTGTGTCAAACGAGTTATGTAGGTATAAGGGTTTAAACTTTGACTTTTAAACAACGTTACGTTCATAAATAATAATTTTAATATAAAAACTACTTCTTACCTACAAATCCAAATCAGAATCGAAATCAGAAGATGAACTGTCGCAACCAATATTTACAATGAGTGGCTCGATCATTTCATCAGTAATATTGTCCAACTTCCACATTTTCTCTTCTTCTTTAATCGTATGATTTACTGCCTTTTCCCAGTTTTCAGGCTTCACATTATTTACAGCCTCCAAAAACAACTGTTATTCATTGTATTAACAAATTGTATAAAGACTAATAGGGTGATCCATTTGAAAATTTTGAGATATTGCTTGATTTGAGTTCTGTTTCACCCTGTATTAAAGAAGCCACAGATGAAGAAAGTAATTAATAGTGATCACAGCCAACGATATGAGAATGACATTTGAGTACAAAAACCTGTTGATTTATTTTGATTTTCTGTTTTACAGAGTGTTGTAAGTTTGTGTTGCCACGAGTTTTTGGAACACCTTGTATATTCGAAACTATTTTCAAAATGTGCACCTAGTGACTGTACTAGCTCACACAAAATTTGATAGTATTATCTCTTACCACAACGACGTAATCCTCCGACGACAGAGGTTTGGTCCACCCTGTATAATGCATTTTTAATTTTTCTTTTCCTTGGCTTAATTTACGATATTTCCAAATGAAAATGAAATCAGTGTCCTTTAATCAAATCTACAGTTCCAGGAAACTAATTGATAATTATACTGGAGCATATAAATGTCGTTATTAATTCAAAAATTCAAAAAACAAAACACTTTCCTGGAAAGTAGATTTTTTTTTAACCGAACAGTGAAAGTTTCATCAAAATTGGTTAAATACTCTGTATGATATGGATCCCTCTTAATATACATATATTAGACCAGGGCCAAACCAATTTCTTGAAAAATTCTTAGCAGTATGTAGGAGGCCGGAAAATTTAGGTTAAATTATAAAAGTTTCCTTTAAGGGAAAAATGCTTACTGAAAAATATTGCACCACCTCTCAAAGTCTAGTGTCAAGAGTTATGTATTGTGAATGTCTACAACTTAAAATTCAAGAAAGAAATTGCAACAAAAGAATACACTGAAAGCTGTATTCCATCTAAATTCATATATAGCAGAGTATGAATTTTTTTAATGCGAGTTTAAATTTAGATATATTAAAAACTGCCTTGTGAGGAAAGCAAAAATTAATCAAATACTATTAAACGAGCAAGGTTTGTATGTGTGTGTGTGTGTGTATGTGTGTGTGTGTGTGTCCAGAGGATCTCGAAATCCACTCGTCAAAATTCAATGAAACTTTCAGGTTAGACTAATTCCTATCTAAATCGACAGAAAATATAGGTCTCATGTCTGTGAAAATTCGATCTTCTGAGATATTTACAAGAAAAGTTAAGCTTTTAGTTTTATTTCCTAGCAACGGCAACTTGTTTCTATAGTAATATACTATAAAGGAGAGAGGATATAACGTCACATTCCATAGGCGTACTTTGCAAAATAAGTTTCTATAATATAAATAAGGTCACAGCATATAAAATATATATACCCACTTCGTAGATTAAATTTTGAAGTTATATTATTTACAAAAAATAAAAATAAACCTTATGCATCTGACACTTTAACATTGAACGAATTAAATTTAACCAATAAATAACAAGGAGGATTATATGTTGGGATTAAACTGTTTTTAATCTCTTGGCATTAAAAGTAACGCTTCAGTACTTACCTAAACTCAAAGATTAAAAAAAAGTTAGTTCAAGAACTATCTATAAAAGTCACTGTCTTCACTAAAACTACTGGTATCACTATAATTGTCTTTTCTGAGGTTTATTATTATAGGTTCTATTAAATTATCCATTGATAGTGGATATACTTTCCTAAATGAATTTTCCACCTTTTTAACATGATCAATGTTCTCTATTTACATCTGAAAATGCCTTCAAAAACAAATTTCGCACATCAGGAAATTTAAATGTTTTATTGGTTTGAGAAACATAACCTTTTAATAATTGTGACCAGATCAGTTCAATGGGATTTAACTCTGCGTGGTACGGAGGCAATCTGAGAATTTTAATTAGTTTTTCTCTGGCCATCTCATCTATAATATATTTTTTGAATTTTGAATTTGAATTACTAATAATTCTTCCTTCAAGGATTTAGGAGGACTGATAATATTTTTAGAATGAAGCCATTTTGAAATATATATTATTACAAAATTCCGAATCAATTAAAATACATACGATACGGCTATGAATAAATAAAGTCTGACTTATCTGTCAAAATAACAGGTTTATTACAGTAAAAACCATGGAAACCAGATTAAATCTAGACAAAAACTATATTAGGCCGATCAGATGTATTAAAATTTAAATTTTAACTACAAATAAGCATTGAAGGATGAAGTGAAAATAAAACTTCTACCTCTTGAACCTGTACTACGTTCTGCAAATTAAATACTGCACTCCTTTCTTCTGTATAGTATAGTAGTAAAAAGGTTTGACTTTATTTAATTTCTGGCGTTTAAATCTGAAAGAATTTAATTTGAAATTTGCCGCTTTTTATCCATAATGACCTACAAATTTTGACAACTACTGACACGCACATCTCTGGTTAATTGTTAAGAAAATGGGACCGGCTGGGATTTTCATGAAATTTTCGCAGATGCTATAAAACATGATAAAATCAATATACTTAGCAATAGAAATTTTTGCGCGGAAAAATATTTTTCACATTTTTTTATTCTACAGAATTCTACAGAATAAACCTGAAAAGTATAAAAAAGAAAAGGTTCATTTGACGGACATAAATAATTTGCTTGTCAAATGACAGCCATCTCATAAATTCTAAGTTGAAAATACAACGTTGCCAATTCAATTTCATAAATCATGGGTTTAGGTAAATATTTATAGGAACGTTGAGTAACACTGTTAAAATGGACACTTGTCAAAATGTGACACCTATCAAAACGTGACAACTGTTAAAATGTGATACGTGTCAGAAAGTTACAACTGTCAAAATGAACAAATGTCAAAATATGACACCTGTCAGAATGTAACAAATGTCAAAATGTCACACGTATCGTACTTTTCTTTATTTATTACACAGATCTAACCTAACCTAAAGCTAATCTTTTTTTTTGGCGGGTGGTAATGCTTTATGCACATCGGGTAAAGGTTCTTCCCTTCCCCGATAGTGTGAGACTACCCCTTACGGTTACTCACTAAAACCACTGTGCCCTATACGCTGCTGTTGCCCGTCCCGGAAACGGGGCCTGTCCGCCGTGACTATTCGCGAAGACCAAGCGTCAGTAGATGTTGCCCTAAAAGGGTGAAATCTCCAGAAATTAGGCAACTTTTAATGCATTTAACTAACCTCTGTGACAAGCAGTTGATAAACGTCAACAACACCTGCAGCAAATTGAAAATTAACACTGACAGCTTTTTTTAATTTTTCCGCCTACTTTCAAGCCAATCGCCAATCAACTTTCTATTTATCTACCTTTTTGTAGTTCAAGTAGATGTCGCCCACTCCGTGATTTTCACGAATTAATTAATAATTTGTCAGGTTATAAATATACTTAAATTATATACTCATTGGACTGCTTAAAAATGTAGATGTGAATATTAAGAGCGAAAGCTCGGTGACCAGATATTAATTCTTAAGTACGCAACGTAACATAAATTCTAAATATTACAGAATTTTAAAAGCTATCAACATAATGCAGTATTTTGTTCTCCTTTCTGAATCAACTCGTTTTAAAACTTCCAACATCATTACAGCTTTTCTATACACCCTTTGTAGCATACATAAGTCAGCGCTTTCAAAAGAAACAACTTTCCTTTGTTTCTACGAATAAAAACAGATTGGTTCCGGAGTTCTTGTCAATTTTTTGTAGTTTTATTGCACTTAAAAAAGACTGAGATGAATCTAAATTAATTAAAAATGCACGTGCTGAAAAGCGTTAATTAAGAACAGCAGAACTACGAAATAGAAAAAAATTGAATGAACAATTAGCTATCTTACTGAACATTTTAGTTGGAAGATAGCGAAAAGCTCTTGTTGAATTCTTTAAAAATGGGCGGAGAGAGAGTGTTTTTTTTTTTAATTTTGCGCATTAAAGAAGCCAAAAAGACGAAGGTCGAATTGAAAATTTTCTACGATCCAAGACCAACAAAAAAAATTTCGTCTTGGGTGTTAATTAATGAACACGATTTCAGTAGCGTAAAAGCAATATTAGTAAAAAAATTGGCTGAAGAATATTTTTTTTATATTTAGTTTAAAAAACAGAATAGCTTCCAAGTGAAAAAACAATTAACATCCCACACGAACGCACAATCAAAAGAAAGCTTAATAAAAAATATAAAAATAATCAAATTAGCCCCTATAAATAAAATTACACATAATATTCTCATACATAAAATATTACCATATTCAGCCAAGAAAATTATAACAAACCCACCACTTGAATACTCCCCTTTAAACCCTGAAACTAATTCAGACTTTCCATCGGAAAAATAATAATAATAATAATAAATTGCCTTTATTTGCCTGTAAAATTACAAACAATGAGTAGGTACAAGAGGCGAAGTCTAGCTAGAGCTACTCTACTTAACCTCAAGTTTACACAGATGGTAATAAAATACAAAATTAGTAAAACTCAGACATTACACATTTAAAATATTCACTAAAATTTTACATCACAAATATAAAAAAATGATCAAAATGACTTCACAAATATCATAAAATGAACAAAATTACTGACGCTGTAGTAGAATTTGTTTATAATTTTGTTTTAAAAAACTCAGAGAATTAACTCTTAGGCTATGTGAAATACTGTTAAAAACTAAAACTGAATTATAAGTAAATGACCTTTTAAAAATTGACAACCTATATCGTGGTAACATGAGACTATGCGGATATCTCAGAGACAGACTATGAGCTTCTCCACGAAAAACTAATTTGTTCCTCAAATAAATAGGATTCGATGTCAAAATAATTCGGTATATCAAAGAGGCAAGGTGGTAGTTATACAAGTTACTTATGTTGTTTTAGCTTACTTGATACATGGTCATATTTTCTTATGCCAAAGACAAAACGGCAACAATTATTTTGAATTTTTTGTAATCGGAATTTAGTGACTTGATCTAAGCAAGGATAAAAAACCAAAAGCCCATAATTAAGAATTGACATCACCATGGTTTCACAAAGTAATTTTCGTAACGTAAAGTTTAAAATACCCCGACTTCTATACAATTGACGTAGAACTAGATACGATTTTTTTACTAAAAGTGTGACATGCTCTTGAAATCGAAGGCTACAGTCATAAATTATTCCTAAATTTCTACAACTATTAACAATTTTTAATGGTTCATTTTTAATAAATAGTTTTAAGTTTTGTTCAACACTGGCTTTGGAGGTGTGAGGACAATATAGCAGAGAATTACATTTTTTAGCATTTAGTTTAAGGTTATGATTACTTGAGTAGGTACAAATAGCTTCTAAATCCCGATTTATTATTTGAGATGCTAAATTTACAGTTTCAGGTACAAATGAAAAATACAGTTGTCTATCATCTGCAAATGAGTGCAATTTTAAACTATCCAAAGATTTATAAAGGTCAGAGATATATATTGAGAAAAGAAGGGGTCCAAGGACAGAACCTTGAGGTACCCCTGAAGTGACTGGTGTAAAATCGGATGAGTTGTTGTCGATAATTACTTTTTGATAACGGTTTGATAAATAAAATTTGAAAAATCGTAGGGAAATTTCGTCAAATCCAAAATGTTTAAGTTTAGCACACATAAGAGCATGATCGATAGTGTCAAAAGCTTTAGAAAAATCTAGCAGAATGACTGATGTAGCTTTTCCCTCATCTAATGACCGAAGTATATTATCGGTTAAATCTAGAAGTAGTGTCGTTGTACTAAGCTCCTTTCGAAAGCCTGACTGTATATATGTTACTATGTTATTATTAAATACATAGTCGTATATTTGTTGATAAATAACTTTTTCTAAGATTTTAGACAGTGCTGGGAGAATGCTAATTGGGCGAAGATCACTAAGGGACTTATTATTAACGCATATTTCCAAATATCTGGAAAATAACCGACCTCCAGGCAGCAATTAATAATATGGGTTATAAAATGAGCAGTAACAGGGAGAGAAAGTTGTAGCATCTTTGCAGAAATGTTGTCACTTCCAATAGCATCCGATTTCAAACCTAATACTAGTGATTTAATTTGATCAATGGTTGCAAGTTTAAAGGAGAAAGTAATATTGTTGTTGAAAAAATTTGACTGATACAATTGAGTTGTCTCAGGACAACTATTAATAGGACTGAAAACTGATGTAAAATAATTGTTTATGGAGATGGGATTGTTTAGCTCCTGAGGGATTTCTATGACTGGTTTATGGACAACTTTAAGTGATTTCATGGCGTTCCACAGGTCTTTTTTGTTTAGTAAATTAGATCGATAACATAAATACCCACGTTTCTCCATACGGACTGCATTCGTAACGGAGTTACGGAGATCTTTATAATGCCTATAATCCAGAACATTTTTAAATTTTTTATATTTGGCTAAAGCAGCATCTCGAGTTTTCATCATATCCCGAATTGTAGGCGTGAGCCAAGGTGCATGTGGCTTTGTAATACGTGATTCTACGTACGGAGCATGCTTATCAAACAAGGAAACTAACATATTATTAAAAAGCCGAATTTTATTGTCCATAAAATGTTCATACAGTATGTTATCCCATGAGATTTTGTTGAGATCTGTATTAAAGTTACTAAGCGAGAAATTCTTGTAATTTCTGTAAAACTTCAAAAATTTTGTTTTGTATTTAATGTCTAAATCCAACTCACAGTAAACTGCTCTATGATCAGACAATTCATGGTCTAAAACAGACGAGTGCCTAACAAGGTCATTTTTATTTGTATATATAACATCAAGCAATGTTTGTGAAGTGTTAGTTATGCGGGTAGGTTCCGATACCAACTGAACAAAATCGTAAGATTCAAAACAAGTATTTATTGGATTATCTACTAGTTGATCAACATTAATATCTCCAGTTACAACAATATGATCAAATTGCGGGACTATGTGCGAAAGAGTATTATCACAATACTCTACGAAATTATACATTGTGCAAGCGTCAGTTCTATATATAACACCGACTAATAGCGTTGTTTTGTGAATTTTCATAGAAATCCATATTTGCTCGATCCCTAATGGAGAATTAACGTCAGCAAATTCCACCTTTAAATTTAACGAATCCCTTACATAAAAACCAACCACGATCCTTACGAATTATCTTGAAGCCCGGAATGTACACTGCCTGATCTGTGATATCCATAGTCAACCAAGTTTCAGATAAGCAAACAATATCAAAGTGATGGAAATTTATTAGATCTACAAATGCATCGAATTTGGGAAACAACGAACGAAGATTGAAATGAGCTAATTTTAATTTTTTGTTAGACGTATTGAATTTTAGCTTTAAGTTGATCAATTTGGTTTAATAAATAACCACACCCTGAACTGTTTGCGATATGATCAATACTTATATTAAGTTTATATTTTAAATTTAACGATTTACAGTTATTACAGCACAAAGTCTGACTAGTACAGTCTCTCCTTTCATGGGACTCTGAGCATTTTGGACATACTAAATTACTACGACAGTCTTTTTTATGGTATAACATTTAAGCCAGTCAATATAGAGAAAACCCCTTTTTATTATCACTTGATACAATGCCGGTGCCACTTCCACAACTACGTTGAAAGATTCCTTAAACTTTACTTTAGTAATTATTTTAATATCATCTTCAGTTGCATTGAGTTTATTTAAAGTAATAATATCATGAATGAAGTTCGGTTTTTCTGAGGTAAAAGTATTTACACTGCGAATCATTAATCTCGGATTCAAAAGTTTATGTTTATATTTATATTTTATTTTAAAAATTTTTATTTTAGTTTAGGAATTAGGTATTATTTTTTATTATATATAAATTTTTTTAGATACGGTTTTGTAGTAATTAAATTTGAAGTGATTGAGAATTAGGAATAATAAAAAATATAAACATTAACTTTAGATTGAAAATGGCCCAGAAATCTAATCTTCACTATGAACTACAGAAATGAATATACAATACGTTTTGATTACGTGTATAACAAGTAATTTTAGTAAAACATTTCCGTTTAATTAGTCCCAGTGTATCTTTATTTGAACTTTGCAAGTTTTTTGAAAACTTAAGGTCGATCTGGGCGCTTAAGTTTCCTACAATCATTTAATAAAGTGTCACATTTTCCAAGTGGGTAATATCTCTACAAATTTTATTTCTTTTAAAAAGGTTTCCAAGATCCTCCGACAGCTCTATTTAAGAAAAGACCGTATGTCTTTTGTTATTAATCATGGCATGTCAAAATACATATAGAGCCACATATCCATTTACGAAGCATAAAACGAGCTTTAAACTGCTTTTGTTGTTATTATGTTTGAAAACTTTGTAATACAAATTTTCTCAGATTACCGATGTTTATGAGGCAAAGTAAGGCCTCTATTAAAAGAATTTCTTAAACAGAGGAAGCAATATTGATTCCAAATATTTTAATAAATGATCAAACACAAAAGAAAACCCAACAAAACAATTCAGAAGTAAAACCGTTTCTAAAGTTATTTGCGGTAGATCGACTTGTAAATTGGATTGTACTTTTAGAGATATCCCTCTTCCTATTTGTATTCAGCTAGCCAATTTTTTCAATTTAATGTTCGACTTCCCGGTTCTGCCCAAAAGCGATCCCAAACGGACATAAACAACAATTTTCCGTAATCTCCTTTCGCCGATATTGCCTACAAAACATATTCAACCAGATCGTTCATTCTTCTCCCCTTCATTTTTTTTCCACTTCTATGATTTTCCTTTCCGAGTCATTCAAACACGCCAGATTTAGGTCTCCAGATTATTGTTCACAATAAATAATGTACGTTATATCAGAAATCTACAGTTCACCGCGTGTCCCAAAAAATAGTCCGTGTTTGATAAAGCTGAATACAGTAGGGAATGTTTGTTTTTTTTTGCAATTATTTTTTTCATCTGTCAAAATAGTCATATTTTGTGATTTCAGCAACTATTTCCCTCGTCTTAATTTCCACCAATCACAAACGCGCAATGTTGAATTACAAATGGTTTCTAGATGAAAAAACTCTATGACAGCTGCTGTCAGTAGTTTTTTCGAGTTTACCCGAGGCTATTGTCACCAAAAATTACAATACCTTTGATAACAAGTAATTATGACAGAAAACGACGCTGTTCGAAATCGAACATTTTTATCTACGCCCATGGCGACAAAAGAAATAAAAATAACCAAACCGCACGCTTAGGTGCCTAGCATAGCAACAGTATAACACGCATCGTGAATCAAGGCCATCGCGCAGATAATCAACGCGGAAGTAACTCACCAACGAAATAAAACTTCAATGCTAAAGCCGCCCTTGTCGGCAAGCGCCTTTACATACATCGCGACACACTGGCGAGACTACAAGCTGCCAGAGAGATAAAAAAAAACACATCAATAAAGCCGAAAACGCGTACCGGTGATTGGCCGCCGGAAGGATCTCGCCTAAAGGCAAGCGTTTCAAATAAATAAAAATTAAACCAGTAGAACTTCTATCTCCGTATGAACAGGTCGTAATCGTTGTACAGAGCATACGTAATCAATTCAGCAATTTAACTTATACAAATTGCGTGATATTACATACATACCCGTATTTACATTCACCTATTTCTTGAGCAATTGTAACTCAGTTTTGAATTATTGTTAAATTCTATGTTTGTTAAAAAGTGTTTTGTTTTTTACGAAGTTATCGTTAATATATAAAATTCAAGTAATCAGTGCATAATTTCGCTACAACCTACAATACAGTCCACACTGTGTGAACACCGTTGCAAAAAAAATGCAAGAGATGTATTTTATGAAGTGGCAAATAATTTTTGATCCATTTAAAGATATTATCTTTAAGTCTAGTAGGGAGGCTCGTAATCCGAAACGAAGGAATTTGCAGATGTGCGCCAATAAAAGGAAATCAAGCTATGCTTCATTAAAATTTGAAGAATACTTACGCAATGGTTTTATTATGAGACGAAGACACTCCGGCGGGACTCCAGCGAAAATTTTGCCATATCGCATCAGTAGAACTTGCCTGGAGAGGTGAAGAAGCAGTCAATTGCAGAGTTCATTATTTTAAAGAGGAAGTGGATAATTCTGGGATTAAAACAGGTAGATAACACAGTTACATATTTTTTTAAATAACTGATTTTCAAAAATCCTACTTTTTAGGCAGAATAGAATATAACCCTCTCTTCAATAAAACGGCTCAGGGTGGAGAAAAAAAAGGCCGATAGTAAATAGCTGGTCCCCAACACGAAGAACCCTACCTTTTGTCCAGTCCGTCTTTTTAAAATTCTAATGGTTAAACATTCATCTAGAATAACATCTGATAGATTATTCTTAACAGTAAATCCATCATGGAACAAAGAACATGGATGGTGCAAAAACACTCCAGTGGGAAAAAACCAACTTTCGAAATGGACGAAAGAAGCAGCAGGGAAGGCAGGATTAAATACACAAGAAATAAAAATAACAAACCACTCTATGCGGTCGGCAGCAGTCAGTAACCTGGCTAAAGGAGGGGTGGGTGAACAACAATTAATTAAAATTACTGGCCACAGTTCAGCCAACTCAATTAAGCCTTATCTGCAAATGGATAATGAGCATTATTCCAACATCATAAACACCCTTAGAAGTGACGCCTCAGAACCTCCAGCTAAAAACCAGAAAATAGAAGATCCTGCAGCCACTCCTCGAGGCTTCTCACTCTACAGCTGGACCCATCAACAACATTAATGATTTACCTACACCCAACGTTATCAATGAGTTAACAAAGATTTCAAACAATACTGCTACTGTGTACCAAAATTGCAATTTATATTTTAATTGTACCATAAATAATTAAGTTTGTAGTATTTTGTTTTCAAATTTATACCTACATATTTATTATGTATGCATATATAAAATAGGTAGTATGTTTTGTAAGCTATGTGTATGCAGAATAATCTGTTACTCATGAAATAGTCTTGTCAAATACCATTCGGGCATCTAATTTTTCGTGTGAAAAAAATTAGATGCCCTTATATTACTTACGAATAAGAGCTCACGATCCTAACCAATCATTGAGTTTTATACTGATTATTTTTTTCATCTGTCAAAACAGTCAGATTTTGTGGATTCAGCCAATAACAGCTCAGGATCCTAACCAATCATTGTGTTTTATACTGATAAAACCGCTTCGTCGTTTTTGTTTTTTGACTAAACTGTGTTTACCTTTTTTGAGATGTCAAATGTAAACATTTATCAATTATTATTATACTAAAATGTATTGCAAATCTATGTTAATACCCAAATTTCAAAATATATTTGTAAACTAACCTGTTTTTATTCGTTTATTGTAACACACAACACAGCTCCATCCATAAATTCGTTTAAAACTGACATAATGTCAAAACGTCTAAACGTTACACTTAATAAATAATCTTAAATGCCTACTACTAGATAGGCAACTTATATTACGTTTGTAATATTTGGCGTTTAAATGTAAAAGAAAATATCGAACTTTTGAGTGTAAAGTGTCTTTCTCTGTTTTTAACACAAAATGATTCAAAAAATAATCTTTCAAAATACCACTCGTCCTGTCAAATTTTATAGATCAAATTTTCGGTTTCCATACTAAAACGCCTTTATTTCAGGCAAAACCACTCAAACAAACTGATTTGAGATAAAATCAGTTTGTTTTCGTGGTTTTTCCAAATAAAGCCGTTTTCGTAAAAACCAAAAATTTAATCGATAAAATTTGGAGGACTTGTGGTATTACCTTTGATAAAACAGTCTCTTCGTTTTTGTTTTTTTTATTTTTAACTTTTATGAATTGTCAAATTCAAACATCCAACTACTTTTATTTAGTATTATCAATTATTATTATACTATATTGTCACGTCGTGACGTTCAGTTCGTTTTTCGGGGTTTCGTAGCTCAGATTTTAATCTGACGCCACGACGAGCTCTAGCTCGCCACGCTGTATTCAGGGTAGCTCGGACTTCTTCAAGGTTTGAATAAAGTCCGCCCGACCCAAAATACAACCTGGAGAGGTTTGTCAAGAAAAACACTTTATTTTAATTTCTGATTAGAACCAGAAATAAAATCACTGAATTAAAAAATATATACATTTATTTACACACGAAATTATGTACAAGTGAAACAAAACAACAAATGAAAAATGATTTGTTTAAAAATTAAGAACTTTAAACTTCAAACGATTTATAATTTTTTGATTTTCCAAAATACAAAGAAATCAATAAAAACTTGAAACTTGTTAATTTATTCAAATCAACAATAAATACAAAATGAATTGTCAAAATCAAAACCTAACAAAATCAATAACGAAAATTAATTCTTACCACATTTAGAGCAGGCCAGAGGTCACGTCACAAAAACTTTTTATTTATTTTATTTTATTTTATTTTATTTTATTTTATTTTATTTTATTTTATTTTATTTTATTTTATTTTATTTTATTTTGTTTTATTTTATTTTATTTATTTTATTTTATTTTATTATTTTATTATTTTATTTTATTTTATTTTATTTTATTTATTTTATTTTATTTTATTTTATTTTATAAAAATTAAATATTTTTCAAAACGCGCAAGCACTTGAACCAGGAGAGTCCTGAATTCAGAATCTGAATGAATCAATTTGATCGTATATTACAACTCATTTGCTGAGATCTGCATAATATTTTAGGTTGATTCAACGTGATGAGTTTTGTACCTTTAGCAAATTGCTAGTTCAGCTGAATTAACCATATTTAATATTATGCAGAATGAACGGAAGTATATGAAATAAAAGTATGAAATAAAAACTAAAAATTGTTTATAATTAATTAGAATATGATATGTTTTATTAAAAAATTCTCATGATAGAAATAAAGGTAAATGTACTTGCAATTATATTGTAGACGATTTTTACATGAAATTTTAAATAATTATATATTGAATTTTGAAAATTGTTATTAAATGGGATTTGGAAAATTATTAGTTAGAATTTGTGACAATATGTATTGCAAATCTCTAAACTAACCTGTTTTTATTCATTTATTTTAAATCGCTTTAACACACAACTCACTTCAACTCTTGTTCATTAAACATCAGTTTTTGAATACCTAAATACTTCAAATTAGCTAAATTAAGAAAGCCTTTTTCCATTTCTCCAAACTCTAAACTAGATGGGATAGGTTTCTTGTATTAAGTTGGTAAACAATCAATTACATCAAGTGAGCCCTGTATTTATATATTTGACTTTTAAATTTAAAAAATGGAGGCTAATAGATTTGTGTGAAATTGATAAAGAAAATATTGAAAATTTGTGTCTTTTGCATAAATGACTATATTCTTTGTTTTTAATATAAAATGATTCCAAAAATAATCTTTCCAAATACCACTCGTCCTCTTAAATTTTATAGATTAAATTTGGAGGACTCGTGGTATTACCTTTGCTAAAATAAATACTGTATGCGATTCTATGCTGTTGGCAAAAGTTTTTGATGTTTCAAATAAACAAGAATACCTTGAAGCATTTAATGACATCCATTTTTCTTGCTACATATTTTAGTGGGGCACTGTGTTTATATAATCCAGGCCTATATTAGCCTTTATATGCATGGCTACACTAAAAATAGGAAGTCGACATTCAATCTATCAGCCATCAAAGTTTCAGAAATTCAATTTCAAACTTTAATCACGAAACTCTGCGCTTCAGACGGAAGGAACCCAAGACATGTTTATTATTTTTTTATTAAGTTTCTTACGAAAAATATATGTGCGGAGTATATTTTATGAAAAATACGAACATACTTTTTTCTCGCAAATAATTTTATTCATCAATATACGCAGATTTTTTTGTTTGGAAACAAATTCATTTTCAGGATGTATTTATATGAAATTGACGAACAAAATTTAAAACGCCATTCCTGATGGAAGTTTTCCCTATTTATTTTAGTAGGAGAGCTGGAGCCGAAAAACTCTTTGATCTTTAATATGGACAAACTCGATTAAAACTCATTGTATTACTAAACAGGATTACATATCCGAGCTCTCCGACACTTTCAGTGGTACAGGACTTAGGTACGGATGACCAAAGTGGGCATTTTTTTCTTAAACGCAAACTATCGATGATACGTGTGATTTTTTTTTTAGGATGGAAGATTATAAGCTACTTATTATATATTCCAACTCTCCGATAGCTACGGTGGTGCAAACTTGGTGGCTGACAGGGGTTAAGTTGCCAAAAATTAAAAAAAAACAAATCACAATTGATATGTCGGAGAAATTGACTACTGCTTTCTCATTATATAATAAATCATGTGTGAAAATCTCCGACAGCTACGTTGGTGCGTGCATAAGGCAGTAAAATGGGATTTTATAGACGCGCCTCCGAGCCTCGCGCCATTCACGTTTATTACATGCATACGTATTTTATCGATAAAAACTCGTACAAATTCAATTTTTTATCTGAAAATTAACATTTTTATGTTTATTGGGTAATTTTATAATAATTTATAACATAGGTACTATATGTATATCATCAGATAGATATAATATTGAATCTCCAAGTATATTATTCAACCACTAAATTCGGTAATATAATCTTCTTTGTTCCAAAGTTGTAAAATTTAAAAATATATAATCTCTAAAAATGAACAGATATACAAAATATTACTGTAAAAGAGTTCTTTGTTTTATTTTGTTGATTTATTATAATATACCTTTATACACAAGCGTCAAGATCAGTAGCTTTTTAAAAACCATTGCTCACATAGATAATTGACACACGCTTGCTTAGACCTAACAAAACAATAATTTATTTTATTAAAATGGCGTGTATTTTTAAATTTTGCAAGGTTGAAAATGAAAAAGTAATATTATTTAATGAAAAGACATTGAAAACCTGCAGAGACAAACTAGAAATTAGAATAACGTGCAATATTAAATATATTGATGAGGTTCTACCGGAAGAAATTGACAATTTGCATGGGTATCATCGAACCTGCTACAGATTGTTTACGACTGCGAATAAATTAGTGATAGAGCAGTATAAAAAAATTAAATTTAAGTAATTGTCATAACAGTTATTTTCTATATAGTATTTTTATTTCTGTATTATGAAAGTATTTATATATTTTATATATTATTTCTCCCGTTTCTCATGTCTTTTTAGTGATTTTTTCCTTCATTTATAATGAAAGTTTTTCGTTTTTCTCGTTATTTCTTATCGTCGTGTTTATAAAATTTAAGATATTCACAATTAAAAGGTACGGTTTGTTAGGACACTCCGCTAGCGAAATTCCGCTGCGTAAAAATGAATTTAATGTATTTCAACATTTCTTCTTCCTCAATTGTAAACTTCAGGTATAAGTGCAACTAAAATAATTATTTAACGAAAGGTTAATGATGTTAGATTAACACTTTTTAATCGGCAATATAAAATGCACAACATAGACGAACTTTTTTCAAAAAAAAAAAAAATTAAGAATTTTGATGCCTCAAGCTTGCCCCCTTGTAGCTCTGAACTTTATCAACACCTTTTAAGAGCACGTTATGTTACTAATGTTTGGTTGAATGCTTATAAACAGATCCCCACTGAACTCAATCCCACAGAAAATGGATGGGTGCTACACGACGAAACATTTTATAACTTCAATTGGTTTGAAGGTCCTCAATTACCAGAAACAGTTCGGGATATTATAATCGAGAGTGAATTGCAAATGCAACTCTTTAATAAAATGTTCTTCTATAAAACAGAGCATATATCATACGTAGCAAAAAGAATGAGAACATTAATACGGAAATTTTATGAACTTATTGTCAAAAAATCACTTAATTTTACTGTATCATTCATTTGCCGAATCTGTAATTAGATACTGCATAACCGCTTGGGGGGGGAGCTTACAAAACTTCTTTAAATACACTGCAAATAGCACAAACTCTACTATTAAAAGTAATATTTAAGAAAAGTCGATTATTTGCGAAAGTGATGAAAATGACGATCTATTTAACAATATTGTATTTTTAGATGTGCTACCATCGTTTGCTAATATTGTATTTTATTATAAATAAAATTTTTTACTGTTACATTTTTTATTTTATTTTTTATGTTTTACTTTTTATTAATTTAAATCGAAGAAAAATTTCTCATAAAATAACTACAAATATAACATTATTTTTCACCTATGTATTAAATTAACTGTGAAATCATAAATTTATTTTTTATCGATAAAATACGTATGCATATGATAAACGTGAATGACGCGAGACTCGGGGGCGCGTCTATAAAATCCCATTTTACTGCCTTATGCACCAACGTAGCTGTCGGAGATTTTCACACATGGTTTATTATATAATGAGAAAGCAGTAGTCAATTTCTCCGACATATCAGTTGTGATTTGTATTTTTTTTTAATTTTTGGCAACTTAACCCCTGTCAGCCACCAAGTTTGCACCACCGTAGCTGTCGGAGAGTTGGAATATATAATAAGTAGCTTATAATCTTCCACCCTAAAAAAAATCACACGTATCATCGATAGTTTGCGTTTAAAAAAATGGCCACTTTGGTCATCCGTACCTAAGTCCTGCACCACTGAAAGTGTCGGAGAGCTCGGATATGTAATCCTGTTTAGTAATACAATGAGTTTTAACCGAGTTTGTCCATATCAAAGATCAAAGAGTTTTTCGGCTCCAGCTCTTAGACTATTTGCACCATTCGAATCAAAGTAGGAGTAAGAAAAGTATAAAAATCTACAAAAGTGACTCAAATTTCGGATCAAGACATTTCCGGTACTAAACGAAATTGAATTTGGATCCACACCTGTACGTAAACAAAGTCAGATTTTCACTGTCGTAACGGTAATCGGAAAAATCATGGAACGAATTGCCAATAATTCTTCCAACATCGCTCTCATCAATTCTATTGTATACCATCGACCTAATTGTAGAAGGATTACCAGTTTTAGAGTTAGCTCTCGACCTTCCCCATCCATTAACCCATTTGTAATCCTTCTTGGGTTCTCAACTGTACATTCTTTTATCGCAGCCTCTTTGTCCGTTCTCAAAGGCAAAAACAGCAAAAATCCCGAACACTGAGAGGTCATTTGTTTAATCGGACTGAAGCTACCGCACGCATTTCTAGAGATTTATGAAGAGAAACAGGACCTAAGAGAGCTGTAAATTTTACACTGGAAATACACTCATAAAAAGTATTTTTTCCGCTAAATTCAATTCCTAAGCTAAACGTCACAAGAAAATTTTTTATTCAACAGAATTTGGTGGAATTATTTGATTTGGGTTCGTAGTTTTTTATACTTTAAAAGTCGTCACCAGCCTAGTTTTCTATATAAGTTAAAACTGTTGTCTTGTCAAAGGAATTACGATTTTTTGTAATTACATAATTTAAAATATTATTATCATAAAATCAAATATGTACAGTGACAGGTTCCAATATGACAATATGATTTAATTCCCATTTACTACTGCTATACTAAATTTGAAAAAAAATCTGTGATTCTAATTCAGATATTCCAAAGGGCCTTTAGAGAAGCTGGAAAAAGTGCGTTGGGCCATATCATCCAGGGAAAATCCAGGGAGAAATACGATTTAGCGTATGCAAAGTTTGGAACGTGGTGGTTTAAAAAAAAATGTCAAGCACGTCAATCATTTATCAAATCAAATTCTTACATTCTTCATCTCTAAAAAGGTTAAAAGTGTGAATTCAAAAACACAATTTTTCACCACTGACTATTAAATGAAAATTTCATCACGAGTTACGAGAAATACACAAATATAAGTTTTCTTGTACACATTTTTTCTGCGATCGAATTATTTTTACCATCACTACATTATATTACCAAAAGAAATGCTTTTAACTTGTAGAACCAATTAAAGCAAGGCCAATCATTTTTGAAACAGAAAAATTATGTTTCATCCTCCTCATAGCATAATCTACATATGGGTTCATCTTGAAAGATGCCCATTTTATGTAGGTGTTCCCTAAGGTGACAATGTTCGGCTATTAGTCCCTTGACATGCCTTATTTGATTTCTGCTTAGATTCAGGATATCACCTGTCAGTACTTTTGATAGCGCTTTAACCATTCCTTTACTGTTTTGTTGGGCCGGCACGAGATCCCAGCGTGACCGATGTTTTTTTTAAATCCATCTAGTCAGCGAGAGTCGTACTGAGGATTTGGGAATGCCAAACGCCGGTTCAGGACCAATAAAAACGGTCGCTGAGGCTTCCTCGTTGCCTTTTATCCCTTTATGCCCTGGGACCCATTTAAGTGTTACCTTATTTTGGTTGGCCAGAACGAGCAGGGTTTGTAGCCAGTTCCAGACCAATTTTGATCTGATTTTGTTACATGGTAAGGCCTGTAGGGCAACTTGACTGTCAGAGTAAACGAGGATTGTTTTTCCTCTATACCCCCTGTCAATATTCTCCGTCAAACAAAGCTCTATAGCATGTACTTCTGCTTGAAATTCTGATGCGTAATTCCCCAATGATGCTTTTAGGCATCTGGGTATTTCACCATATATTCCAGCTCCAGTTCCACTTGCGGTTTTTGACCCATCAGTATACCAAACCAATATTCCTTCCCGAAAGTTGTTTGTTTCTTCACCTTCCCAACTCAGCTAAACGCTGAAGGGCTTTGTGAAGTTGTTTTTTGGTGCCATTTCATCACTTCTCATCTCCATCAACGAGTTTGTGATGATTTTTGTGATTCTACTGTGTCCTTGTTCATAAGTATCACATTAGCCATTGCAATCCAACCTGAATGCCTCCATTCTCGCCTTCGATCTGATATAAATATCAAGTGGCTTCCATTGCTGCTGTTGGGGTACTCCTCATGGCACCTGTAATGCAAATGCAGGCTAAACGCTGGAGTTTAGCAAGCTCCAGTATCGCATTCCTTTGTATTACTTTAGGCCACCACACTACAGAGCCATAGGTTAACGTGGGTCTTACAACTGGCCTTTTTAGCATTAGTGCCATTTTACCCTTGTTAATGGTGTTTTCCAAATGCTTGTTCCAGATTAGTTTAGCGTCAAGGATTATACCTAGATACTTCACCTCCTGGGTTAATTGCAGTTGAGTGTTGAAAAGCTTGGGTAGTCTCAGACTGTCCAACTTCTTCTTTTTCGTGAAGGCAATTAGTGCTGTTGTTAAAGAATTTTCAACTTACCCCAAATTTGTAATCGTTGATTCGTCTGGCTAGGCTGCATAGGAGGGGATGAAAAGGAGAAGGAAAAAATGCCTGTTTTTAATAATCAAGAACTTATCACGATCCGACACCGAAAAATCTTAAAACCACTGGTTACTTTTATTAAAACTAAAAATTCATTCCACGTGCTCTCCGTACAAAATACTAATAATGCCTTACTCTTTTATATGAATAAGCACGTTGCCACGTTTTAAAATATTTACGGAACAGCTGTTTTATTAGGATTAACTTTAAGGTTTTCCTTTAGACACCACCTCTCCAAGATGTTCAACCCCTGTTAGATAAGGTCTGAAACAATATTTTTAAAATTCCCCACTACAAGTATGAGTATACCCCTGGGTATAATATTCTGCATTGCTGAGCTCGTCAATTACCAAATACAGTAGAGGTGTGCAGCCTCTATCTTTGAAACGAGTTGACGGAGTACTGTTTCACAGGATTTTCCGGTTTGACAAGCATGCTGGTTTTTGTGAAGTGGCCTTTCTTTTAGAAAGTTTTCCCTGACATGTACCTCAACCAGTTTTTCCATTAGCTTTATCACAAAAGATGATAAAGTAATGGGTCTGAATGATTTAGCCTGAGAGTAGTCCTTCCCAGGTTTTGGAATAAAGGCAACTCTAGCTTTCTTCCAGCTATTTGGAATGTAACCAGTAGCTAGACTTGCCCTCAAAAGTTTACATATCACTGGTACCAGCATTTTCTTTCCCTGTTGATAGAGTTGTTGATCAAAATTATCGAGAAAAACGCTAAAAACCGTTTTTCTCGTTTTTAATTTTTAATTACTTTTTTTATGGTAACCAAATTCACGAAACCTTATATAAAAAACTCGCATTTTCCATCTATCAGTCAAATATTAAATTCTTTCTTTAACTTTTCCGTAAATGCTAACCCTGGTTTTGAAGGAAACGTATGTGACATTTACATGTTATAATGCAATCCCCGTCGCATTCAGGAAACGAGGTAAACGCTCGAAATAAGTAGCGATTCCAACATTCAACGTATTCCTTTTGTACGTCACAATCTTAGTTTTTCACACACCCTCATGCTCATATCACCATAATCCGTGAATCTGCACGGTGGAGCGAAAGTGCATCAAAACGAACAAAAATTATTTAGAAAAATTGCACGTTTTTGTGGCAGTCTATAAACAAGCTCCATTAATAAAGTACCCCGCAGTTTTTGATAGGAAAATGGATTTCGGTGGATTTCTTTCGAACTCAAAATTTATTCTTCATCCCATCCCGATCAAAAGTGTTCACGGGCCCAACACAATCCTATGTACAGATTTCGAGCTAGCGCGAGTTTAAAATGATTAGGGGGAACTCGATATATGCGCATTTATCAGCAAGTTAGGCGTTCACCTCTTTACGTTTATGGTTTATATGATGGATATATGTCATACACACCCAGATACACACACACGCGCACATTTAGAGTCTTTTAGAAGATTTTATTTTGATTTCTAAACTATTTTTTAAGAATTTTTTTTATTGACATTACATTTTTCATTTTTCAATCACTTTTTTGTTACCATGAATACAGCTGGACTATGTCCGACAGGGTTAAATACAGCCGGATGGACACCTTGAAATAAATACAAAACTAAATGTTCAATGGAGAAATACTCTTTGTAAGAGAACACTTAACAATTATGTCCAGCATAAAATTAACATTGCTAATGAATTTAATAAGAGCTTTAGGGGAAGAAAATCTTGCACAAAACGCCGATTTGACTGGATAGTCCTTCTTTGTTGATAATATAATCTCACCAGATTCAATTTCACAGTATATGTTCAATGCAGAATGCTGACATTTATTTTTCATATATGTGTAACTTTTTGAAGTTTGGGAGGGGGGCATGACGGGATAATGGGTGTGAGGTATGAAGGGATAGGAACTGGAAAATTTAAAAATGCCAATCCTCATAATCTACACAAAAAACTGCTAAAAAAAATACTAAACTTTCAGACAAAACGCAAAAGAACAATGATGAAGACACAATTTTTTTACACATAAATGCTTTTCTGAAATCACTAGAAGGTTGGATAGGTTGCCAGCTTTGTGAACATTGGGGTAACAATGTTTGTGCCGGTGTGGATGATGAAGACGCCGAAGAAATACACATTTGTTCGTTGTGAAAAAAATTAGCTTTCACAATCATACCCCATGGTACGGGGTAAGATGGTTTTTCACATGTTCCTTTTTAATAATTCATGTTAGAAAGATCCGTCAACAAGATTATTAGATTGAAGGTGGACCGCGAGTGATAGATGTCTAGATTATGGAACAGAGAGTTAAATACATGTTACTTTTAATAGGGGCACTATAAAAATGAGCTGAAATAAGCATCGTTGTTATTTCGCTGATGGCAAGATGGTTTTTCGTATGTTCCTTTTTAATCCTTCATTTTATGACGAGTTGATCTCCCCAAGACTACGCCAAATTGTAGTTAGACTAATAACACATATGCTATAAATAAATAAGAATAATAAACATAATGATTATGCTGCATTTTTGCTCTATGCGAGTCGTTGAACCCTTGAAGGAGTATAAAAGAGTAGGGTTTAAATGAGATAACGACAAGTGACGCTTGTGCTGGACATTTATTTAGTTTTTTAATTTATTTCAAGGTGACTGGCTGTGTTTAACCCTGTTCATGAAACGCCCATGTCGGACATAGTCATGGTAACAAAAAAGTTATTGAAAAATGAAAAATGTAATATCAATAAAAAATAAATTCTTAAGTAATAGTTTAGAAATCAAAATAAAATCTTCTAAAAGACGCTAAATGTGTGCGTGTATGTGTATCTGGGTGTGTATGACATATATCCATCATATAAACCATAAACGTAAAGAGGTGAACGCCTAACTTGCCGATAAATGCCCATATATCGAGTTCCCCCTAATCATTTTAAACTCGCGCTAGCTCGAAATCTGTACATAGGATTGAGTTGGGCCCTTGAACCGAAAGCCATTTTCCTATCAAAAACTGCGGGGTCCTTTATTGTAAATATCAAACTGTAAGTGAAGAAGGAGTTATAAGATAAATGTGTGCACACATTTATTTTAATTTGAACAAATGGTACTTAAACTTAGTTATTCGTTTAGACAAGAGTTGTTAATGTTAAGTTAGTGAAACAAATTAAAGAGCCATTACTAACAAAACATTTTAGAATGAGTGAATTTGTGAATTTGTTTATCTACTTCCTTATTTGTTCACTAAGTTACGCGTTTGACTGAATCAAGTTAATATCAAGCAATTCTTACCCAAAATTACGCTTTTTTGTCAATTTTTACATGAAAAATCCTTGAAAAATATTTCTAAGAACCTCTTTAGACATTGGACATCTGTATTTTTCAAATACGAATCAAACGGGAACAAGAAATCTGATAATATTTGCCTCCTAGCGAGAGAAATTGATGTAAACTGCAGGAGACCAAATTTGTCGTCAACAGCAATTTTTTTTCTCAAAAACATTAATTTTGTACTGTTATTTAAGTCTTCTCACCCACCAATTTCAGGATTGTTGCAACGTTGAATGTGACCTTTTGCCAACTTCACGTTTGAGATAATTTCGCATTCTAGACTTCTCGCAGAGTGCGTGGGTGTAAATTTTCATTTTGTTTTATGCCGTCATAAGAGAGTCTTCAAGATAACGTACACAGATAAAAGTGCGTCCTTGAAGACGGGATTTATTTGAGCTTGGATCTGTATTGGTATAAAATTTTACTTTCTGTAAGCAAGAGTTATGTTGTTATCACGTATTTTGTAGTCTGGATTATGTGTACTCACGTGAACACATTAAGTAAATATATAAATTGGAACTCTTTTCAGACATTGAAAAAGTGTAATACATATCAGAGTCATGGGATTTTCCTGAGGAAATTCATGGCCGATTTTCTGAAATCCTTTGAAATATCCCCTTGCAAATTTAATTTTCGAGAATATTTGAATTTAGAACGAAATATACAGATGTAAGGCAGAAGGAAGTCATTAAGAAGATACTTTTTCATGGACAAAAACACTTACGTTAAAACCACATCCCCAACAAGTCATTTATAAGTTTCAAATATTCCGTGCCCAAGGATAAATTTATTAAAAAACAAATAAACATAGGTATATTACCTCGATATTGGTTTTACATCTGTTTTCAAATATTTCCTTCCACTTGGTTTATATTCAAAGTCATTATCACGGAAATGAAGAACAAATATAATCATTTGTAGGTATGAACTTCACTGCCTCAAATCTTCTCCTTTCAACATTTGCAGGAATCCTAAAAGTCATGTCTTCGTATAACTGTTTAAATGAAAAATATTACCTAAATACTTAGGTAGTTTGACAGAAAAACAAAATGTGATTTAATTTTTAACACAATATATGAAAACTTACATAATTATAAGTCGTTGCAATAAGTTAAAACAATCCTTTATGCATTATTAAAGTATTTATACAGTCGATAAAATACTAAATTCTACGCCCATGAACTATGTTTATAACCTTAAAAGTAACTTACCGATGAAATGATAAATCGGGATTTAAATAATCCAGTTTGCGGCATACCACACATTGTTGAACCATATTTGTCTATTCAATCAATTTAAACCAATAAATCAATATGAAAAAGAAAATTTTAATCTAGTACGATATAAAACACATTAGTAAACAAACACCAATGTACTGAACATGGCCGACACAAATACAATAGTACCATTCTAATGGTTACGTTCCATTCATAAATAACAATGTTTGATAGCGCTTCGTTGCCGCTTCTATCAAATTTTCGCAGAAATGGTTGAAACTTAAATCATGGTAAAGTATCTTTGTCAATATTTATCTAGCAATATAATTTGTTGTGTTATTAGTTTCGAAAATTAGTGTTAACGTAGATGTACAATTATTTTAGCGAAACAAAATATCTCATTTTCCAAGATAATTTTTAAATAGATTTAGGATTTTGGTAATGACGGAAAAAAATATGATAACTTTGACAACATTGAAACTGATAATATAAATTCAATAACACAGCGTTTAGACTGTTACGTGTTGTTGTCCCCGAAATGTCAACAAACTCGATCTTATTGTTATAAATCTATGGTTAAAACTTTACCTAAAATAAAGTGTCAATACGGGATTAAGAAATTCATTTGGGTCCTAAAAACTTCCCGAATTATACCACATTAGATCGTAACTTGTTCGTAATAGGTTTAACTCTGAAGTTACTTCGAACTTTGTTATGATTAACACTTTCGTTGAAACTTTTCTCTTTTCATAACTTTGTCTTTCAGGGAAGGATCTTATTTCTATTCTCAACAGAAGTTTCAATATCACTTGCTTATTGTTTAAAAAGTTATATTTCTTTTTTTTTTTTCGAAACACATTTTTGCTTGTCATCTATCGATTACAGATTAAAATGATTTTATTACTGTTTAATTTTCAAAAACAAATTAAACATAAACTCAAATCGACAACATCGCATCAAACACTTTCACATAATCTCAATCCGACAACACCGCGAGACGTACAGAAGCCTTAACGGTTTTGAATTATGCGGAGTTTGTCATGTAAGCCAAACGGATGTTTTCTAGGAACATGCAAATTGTCACGTAGCCCACAAACTTAAAAAACTTTTAATAAATTCGACTTCGTTTCCTCCAACGTAAATGACAAAGACGGACACAACACGTCCATCGCCGTTACAGAGGTTGTCACGTACGATTTTGATATACACAGGCGTGACGCGAACTTTTCAGTTAGTGCATCATCATCACTCATAGACAAAACACCTAAAACTCGCATTATAAATATTTTCTGAATGATGTGATTATTTTAATTCTTTACTAATATGTTTTAGTGATTGTTTACGTTTACTAATAATTTGTGCGTTGTTCGTTCATTACTTACTAAAGTAATTTTATTGTTAAGTTATTAATTTGTGATTTATTTATTTAACATTTTTTAATAAACCGTTAAATAAAAGGTGTTTGTTGTTTTTGTTAATGGAGTTGGGAAGACAATAAATTATACAGCCCATTTAGAAGCTACGATACGGTTTAAAAAGGCGATGATAATACATCGGTCGTCCTGGTAAACTGGTACCCCATAGGGATAGTTCCAGAACCCTCAACAATTACATTTGCAAAGCGGAAAATACAAGAAATATTGTACTATTTAGAAAGTATAATATAATATAATAAATGATGAAATTCCCGGTAAAATTCACCAATTTTATTATTGAACCAATTATAACAATGAATATGAAAATTATATTTAATTGACTTAAATAGCCAAAATCTGGATTTAAGCTCTAATTAAAATTTTATTTAATAGTATATTACGTAACAAGAGTGGTAAGTAACCCATTACGCACGAAGTGTTAAAGTTTACGCACGAAGCCGCGCAGCGGCGAGTGCGCACATTTTACGAGTTTGTAATGGGCTTACAACTCGAGTAACGTACTGTACTTTTTCTACGCCCACTCATTTTCTTCTATTAAATAAAGGACATCGTACTTAATGTGATGATAATTACATAATATTTTAATTCGTTACCTTTGACAACAAATGATTATCGTCTGGGGCATCTTTCAGAAACTTATTAATTTGTTCTGGAGAAAGGATTTTCGCTTTTTTACTTCTAAATCCAGCCGATTTCCGCTTCAGTAGGGCCATTAGTTTTGGATAATCTGCTATGTTAATGTTATTATTAATGTTTAGTGTAGTTCTCAGCATCGAATAAATCGCCCATAGAGAAGATGGCTTCATAATTTTTGATGTTTCCTCAAAATACACAAGCAAAACATTCTCCGAAAAGGATTTAACGTTAGTCTTCTATCGCCAATCCATAAATTTTCGATAGGTAATTTCGTACCTTTCTTTAGATTTTAGCGGTAACAAATTATGTGTGGCAGCTTGAGCTTTTTCTAAAATCTCCGGTGGAGTGCTCATAATTTCATCACTTTCACTTTCAGACATACTCGTAGGTAAAGTTAAGAAAATCTTCGGATACAATATTGTGTGACAATATAAAAAATAACATGATGTTTATTTCTATAGAAACGCGGGTTATTTTTTGAAAAATTGTATAATGTGTTGCCGACATTTAGGGACATCACTCTTTTAATTCAAAATGTATCTCGCTAATGCTAAAAGTTTTTGTTTTTCAATTGACTAAATTTATGTAAATAGTCCAAATAAAGTGGTACGTAGATAAAAATTTAATTGCAATTTGGTTATATTAAGAAATTTAAGTTTTCTTATAAAAAAGCACGTGTATGTTAGAAGATCTCATTACGTTCATGTTATTGTTAAACGTCATTTACAAGGAATGTTGACAGTGCGGTTTTTAACGTTTACTGACGTGAGCGTAGAAAAAAAAATAATTGTTACTCTTCTTTGCAGACTTTCTGACAACATGAAGATCCCCACTACGCCATCTACCAAAAACCTCGAAAATCGCTTCCACAATATATCAAGAAAAAGAAGAACCTCTAGAATTTTCGAAAAATGAGCCACACTTGAAACAAAAACATAATGAACGCCATCACAGGAGAGACCCCACTCTCCCATAACGCATCAGTATCCTTTCCAGTATGGCCTATAATAATCGCCAACCCTAATGACACTGATTTCCAGTCATGTCTGATGGACGCTGAAATCACAACTTTCTTTAGGTAATTAAAATTTAAATATTATGTTAAAATAAATTAATTTGAGGATGTGGGATCCATATATTTTTAGTTTATTCGCAGAAGTCGTATGATTTTTTTGTTGGGTTTTATTCATTCATTTAATGGGTCACATGTGATACACACGGCATATTTTCGATACTCTTGTGTATCGCATATGATACATGCGACATATTTTCAATGTGTTTATGAATCACATATGATACATACGGTATATTTTGAGTATGATTGTGTATCGCTTATGATACACACTTACGACTGCGTTAAATACGATAAATTTGTCTTCCAACTCCAACTCCTTTTTTATATAATATAATTCGACACGCGTGGGTATTTTTAATTGGTTTAATTATAGAACTTTATCGTTTAGCTTGAGAATATTAACATATGCCTTTTTTATTCCAGATTCGTCATAAACGGCCTATTGATGAATATAATTGGAGTTCTGGGGGTATTAGGAAACATAATTTCCATGATTATTTTGTCCAGGCCGCAAATGAGAAGCAGTATTAATTATTTATTGATTGGTCTCGCCAGGGTTGATACAGTACTGATTATAACGAGTATTCTACTATTTGGACTGCCAGGTAAACATAATAAATAAATTATGTGTTGTAAACAGCGGGAAAACTGTTAAATTTCTCGATATAGTGTACAAAAATTACGTAAGTGGAAAAAATATTAAAAAAATGTCAGAATATTGAAAGTTAGCCAATAAGGGTTTATTCTAAGGATTTAATTGTTGAGTTTATATCTATGAATTTTTTGAATATCTTTGTTTATATAATTTTTTATATTTCAATCATATAGATTCCGTTTATCCTACTATATTTTAAGAGGGGAATTTAATTTTTATTCTTTAATTTAATTAAGGAGAATATTAGTAATATATCAAAGGGAATAAGATGTTTAATTTTTTTTGTTATTTTTAGTGGGAGAATATTTTCTTGGATGTTGTTTACTACACCTTTTCTTATTATTTTTAGTTATTTCGGCGAAAAAAATCTAACATCTTGAGAAAAAAAGAGGAAAAACGAAAAACGCGTCAAAATACATAGAAATATGTAAATTTGTAAATACAAGAATTATGTAAACCTGAAAAAATACTAATTTCAATAAAAAAAACAAAAGGCTAAAAACAAGAAAATGGTGGAACATTGAAAGTTACCACAGAAGGGTAATCTATGTAGGAAAAATGATTGGAGGTTTCAAAATAGGCTAAAAATATTTTTTAAGTCATTTTGGCTTAAAAAAATCGGACAGTTATAATGTGATATCGAAAAAATAATGTCCAAATTGGATTGTCCGAGTCAAAATATATAGAAATATGTAAATTTTCTAATGTTCTAACATTATTATTATTATATAATTTTATAAACAAAAAATGGTAGAACATTAAAAATTAGCACAGATGGGTAAGTCGTTTTAATGGGAAAAATATAACAATTTAAGAAAATAAAAAGAAAAACCTGTTTAATTAATGAAATATCAAAAAAGCAATGTCAAAATCAGATTTTTCGGGTCAAAATATATAGATATATGTAAATTTGCAGATGTTCTAACCTCATATAGAAATTTTGGAATACAAGAATTATTTAGGTCTAAAAAAATAATAAATTTTATAAAAAAAATCTATAAAAAACCGTTAAACATTGACAGTTACCACAGAAGGGTAATAGAGATAGGAAAAACGATTGACGGAAAATTTTTTTAGCAGGAAAAATCGAACATTTTCAAATAAAAAATGTGGTTAAACAATAAGACATTAAGTGGGCGTGGCATTGATTGTGCCTGATATAGTACGCATACCTTGATTGAGTTGGGCTTCATCACGTTTGGTATGTAGTTCCGGGCATGTCTGCTATGTAAAGACTAAAGAGCAGGGGAGCAAGCACCGATCCTTGTGGAAGGCCATTATTCAGTTTCATTTTTGTACTGGTCTTGTCGCCCATAATGACTTAAAAAGATCTATTGGATAGTATGGCATTGATAACATCAGCCATCTTTCTGCATTCATTTATATATGACTCCTTGTCGCCACACAGTGTCGTATGCCGCTGACAAGTCTATGAAAGCAGTAGATATTTTTAGTTGTTTTTGAAAGCCTGTTTCCATATAGTTAGTGCGAGTACTTGGTCTGTGCAGCTGCGGTCCGGACGAAATCCTGCTTGTTCCACAGGTATATGTTGCAGTATTGCAGAATACCCTGTATTTGAATCTCTATTTGAAACAGAGAGATATATGGTGCCCACATAAAGCGGTCAGTTAGATAACCTGCATAACTTGTAAACTGTATTCACTATAATTAACAACTAATTTATATTTGACCTGATCTGTGATTCGAACTGAATTATTGATGTTACAGTTCACTCCCAGATATCCCATTGTGGGCAATTACTCACTTTGTACAGGGGTGGTAAATTAATTTAGTTGTTAATATAATAATAAAAATAGTTTTTTACCGAAAAACCTGGAAAACTCTGGAAAAAGTTCATTTTCGGAAATCCATATCTATGCAGTCATCAAATACTATTAAACGAGCAAGGTTTGTATGTGTGTGTGTATGTGTGTCCAGAAGATCTCGAAATCCACTCGTCAGAATTCAATGAAACTTTCAGGGTAGACTAATTCCTATCTAAATCGACAGAAAATATAGGTCTCATGTCTGTGAAAATTCGATCTTCCGAGATATTTACAAGAAAAGTTAAGCTTTTAGTTTTATTTCCTAGCAACGGCAACTTGTTTCTATAGTAATATACTATAAAGGAGAGAGGATATAACGTCACATTCCATAGGCGTACTTTGCAAAATAAGTTTCTATAATATAAATAAGGTCACAGCATATAAAATATATATACCCACTTCGTAGATTAAATTTTGAAGTTATATTATTTACAAAAAATAAAAATAAACCTTATGCATCTGACACTTTAACATTGAACGAATTAAATTTAACCAATAAATAACGAGGAGGATTATATGTTGGGATTAAACTGTTTTTAATCTCTTGGCATTAAAAGTAATGCTTCAGTACTTACCTAAACTCAAAGATTAAAAAACTACTGGTATTACTATAATTGTCTTTTCTGAGGTTTATTATTATAGGTTCTATTAAATTATCCATTGATAGTGGATATACTTTCCTAAATGAATTTTCCACCTTTTTAACATGATCAATGCATTTTCCCCAATGTTCTCTATTTACATCTGAAAATGCCTTCAAAAACAAATTTCGCACATCAGGAAATTTAAATGTTTTATTGGTTTGAGAAACATAATCTTTTAATAATTGTGACCAGATCAGTTCAATGGGATTTAACTCTGCATGGTACGGAGGCAATCTGAGAATTTTAATTAGTTTTTCTCTGGCCATCTTATCTATAATATATTTTTTGAATTTTGAATTTGAACTACTAATAATTCTGCCTTCAAGGATTTAGGAGGACTGATAATATTTTTAGAATGAAGCCATTTTGAAATATATATTTTATTACAAAATTCCGAATCAATTAAAATACATACGATACGGCTATGAATAAATAAAGTCTGACTTATCTGTCAAAATAACAGGTTTATTACAGTAAAAACCATGGAAACAAGATTAAATCTAGACAAAAACTATATTAGGCCGATCAGATGTATTAAAATTTAAATTTTAACTACAAATAAGCATTGAAGGATGAGGTAAAAATAAAATTTCTACCTCTTGAACCTGTACTACGTTCTGCAAATTAATACTGCACTCCTTTCTTCTGTATAGTATAGTACTAGAAAGGTTTGACTTTATTTAATTTCTGGCGTTTAAATCTGAAAGAATTCAATTTTAAATTTGCCGCTTTTTATCCATAATGACCTACAAATTTTGACAACTACTGACACGCACATCTCTGGTTAAACGTTAAGAAAATGGGACCGGCTGGGATTTTCATGAAATTTTCGTAGATGCTATAAAACATGATAAAATCAATATACCTACTTAGCAATAGAAATTTTTGCGCGGAAAAATATTTTTCATATTTTTTTATTCTGCAAATGCCCAAGTAGCAATTTATAACCAGAATAAACCTGAAAAGTATAAAAAAGAAAAGGTTCATTTGACGGACATAAATAATTTGCTTGTCAAATGACAGCCATCTCATAAATTCTAAGTTGAAAATACAACGTTGCCAATTCAATTTCAGAAATCATGGGTTTAGGTAAATATTTATAGGAACGTTGAGTAACACTGTTAAAATGGACACTTGTCAAAACGTGACAACTGTTAAAATGTGATACGTGTCAGAATGTTACAACTGTCAAAATATGACACCTGTCAGAATGTAACAAATGTCAAAATGTCACACGTATCGTACTTTTCTTTATTTATTACACAGATCTAACCTAACCTAAAGCTAATCTTTTTTTTTTGGCGGGTGGAAATTCTTTATGCACATCGGGTAAAGGTTCTTCCCTTCCCCGATAGTGTGAGACTACCCCTTACGGTTACTCACTAAAACCACCCCACTGAAACCACTATGCCCTACACGCTGCTGTTGCCCGTCCCGGAAACGGGGCCTGTCCGCCGTGACTATTCGCGAAGATCAAGCGTCAGTAGATGTTGCCCCAAAAGGGTGAAATCTCCAGAAACTAGGCAACTTTTAATGCATTTAACTAACCTCTGGGACAAGCAGTTGATAAACGTCAACAACACCTGCAGCAAATTGAAAATTAACACTGACAGCTTTTTTAATTTTCCCGCCTTCTTTCTATTTATCTACCTTTCTGTAGTTCAAGTAGATGTCGCCCACTCCGTGATTTTCACGAATTAATTAATAATTTGTCAGGTTATAAATATACTTAAATTATATACTCATTGGACTGCTTAAAAATGTAGATTTGAATATTAAGAGCGAAGCTCGGTGACCAGATATTTTAATTTTATATCTGGTGATTGAATTTTAGGTTTTAGATCAAGCAAAACTTTTTATGAAGATGAATAACTTTTTTTTCTAAAATTATAATAAAAAAGTTTTCCAAATGATTCCAACTTACGTAGACACACTGTATATCGAGAAATTCACAGTTCACTTTCCCTTACAAGAAAAACTATCTTGGCTCGTATGAAAAGTCTATAATTCAATAATAAAACATGTTTATTTACATATTTATTATTAAAAATAACAATTTTTGTTCCAGGTATCTACCCCTATAGCGGTATGCTATTCACCTACTTCTACGTAGTCCTTCCCCACATCGCTCCAGTAGTCTTCCCCTTAGCCACGGTCGTCCAGACTGCCTCAGTGTACCTCACAGTGACCGTTTCCCTAGAACGTTTCGTAGCAGTGTGCCACCCTTTAAGGGCGAGATCCCTCTGCACCTACGGTAGAGCCAGGATCTACGTAGTCGGCATCATCATTTTTTCCGCCATGTACAACTTGCCGAAACTATGGGAAACCACGGTGCAGAAAGAGTGGAGCGAGAAGGACAATTTTACAGTGTATTGTGTAAGGGAGTCGGCACTGAGGGGGAATGAGACTTACATACATGTGTATATACATTGGTTGTATTTGATTTGTATGTACTTGGTACCTTTCGTGTCTCTGGCTGTACTGAACGCTTGTATATACAGACAGGTAAGTTTTAATCGTAATTGTTATTTACTGAGCTGAGGTTGTCGTATCACTGTTTATGAACTTGCCATTTAATTTATACTCTTGCCACTCTGGCTCCCGAGCTATAAACTAAAGGAGAACACTTCTTTCGTTTAGCTGGAATATACCTCCAGACCTATTTTCTTTTCTTCGAGTTATTTTCTATAATATTTATCGCTGACCGATTAGGAACTTTCTATAAATCGAACGAAATATTTAATCCCAAAAATTCATACACGCAATCCTGTTCTCAAATAAACACCAGCTGTTCCAGCAGGAATATCTCTACTGGAAATTATAGCTGGTCGAAAATCCATGTTATTTGAATGTGCTCATAATATATCACTTCAATTTTCAATTTTCTATTGCGGCAAAATTCGTTTTATATAAAATGATGATATTTGAATAACGACATCGTTTATCATTAAATATAAAATAATTTAGCAGTGTGAATTTATAGCGACTAATTGTAATTTTGAATATTAACAATACTCTGAGGAAGGTTTTTGGTAGTATAATGATTTTTGCATATTATTAAACCCCTAATTATTTAAAGGGTGCAAATAAAATTGTCCAGCGAAGAGTTCGAAATAAATTTAACTCACTGTACATTCATGACAAATAAAGTTATTTAAAACTTAACAAAACGTCTTTTATACATAATTAATATAAAAAAACTTCTGACTGTATTATAATTACAAGGTAACAAAAGAAACGAAGTGAATTGATGAAAAGAAAGAATTGCATCTTTAACGCCCTGTAGATTAAAAACTAATAAACATATTAAACTAAATTTTGTAAAAAAATATTTCTACAACATTTCTACATATTTGTTTTAAAATTAAATTTTCTGACTGTATTATTTTATAAATTCTTTTATAAAAGTAACTTGCATTTTAAAATTCAATATATTTACCAAAACGCAATCATCAAAATCACACTTCTAAATCTTCTCTATATATCTCTTCGAAATTTGAAACTTCAGAGTTTATTACTTTTAAAATGGCGGACCAATAACAGCAAGTATCATTGACATCACGTGTTCTCACCATACATTAAATGTCCACGTTGCTATATAGTCTAGTCAAATGGTAGTTATTCCAAAACATGAGAGCGCTGCTGAACACGAATCTGAAGTTTGTTGGCTCGTAGCAGGACCGGAACAGGCCCAAAAACGCAAAAAACCTCGCCCACCACAGTTAGTGCTATACTTACATGAGATCTGCTGCATTAATTTGTTAGGAGCCGGGGGTTCCAGGGTGGTAAGTGGCAGCAGGCCATTTTTGGTTGACTTCCAACCCCACAGTTTCGGATCCAAAATATTGCCGAGCCACAGCTGCACTTGTAAATATACACGCAAGCTATGCTGGTAAGCTGCAACATCGGTGGTAGGGATGGATGCAATCTTGTTGGAGAACTTGAAGCTAGATGTCACGTACTGCTTGTATCGTAGCGCATTCAAGCTAGTTGTTAGATGGTTAGCCCCGTACAGGGCAACCAAAAATTTGTCTCCAGCAGCAGCAATTGCCACAGGCTGGGCTGACGGGTCCAAGAATTTCCCAACGGTCTCTTCAAGTTCTGGATACAGATGACGTAGAGTCGCATCCACTCATCGCGTGCGTGCAGAAACATCAAGATTTTGTTTCACTGCAGACTGCGGTTCATATAGCAACTGAGGCTCTCTCCTCTTTCCTGGCTTCATCAGATAGACGTTTGGAGAAGTATTGAGACACATCATAATCACCAGCAGACCTACATCTTCCCCCACGATCAAAATAGTTTGATTATTTAAAGACAATGATTCAGCCGTCCGAACGATCAGTGTATCCGTATTCTCGTTTGCTTGTCTGCAGACGTTAGGTTACATTAGGGTTGGGATGGCGGGTTTGGGAGAGGGGAAGGGGGGGGGGTTAATACTTCAATTAAGGGTTGGGAAGAGGAGTTTGAGAGGTAGGGGGTTCATATTAACAGTCGCATATTGGTCAAATAAGCGTTTAGAGGCAAAATGGAGAAATGATCAGTATATGCGTATATATTGATACAAATTTAAAATTTTGGTGCTCACTGAACTCAAAATTTGATGCTTTACAACTTTTATTTTACCAGTTTTTCACATAAACTGGCTGTTTTTAAATCACAGTCGTCTAACTGTGAGCATATTGCAGTTTTCAAAAGTTGGTAAAAATTGGCTTTTTTCGATTGACGATGGCGCGACCTTATAAATTTTGAGGTTATGATGTTATGGACGTCATTCGACGCAGAATTTTATACTCTTCAACTTTGAATATTGCGACATTTTCCGTACCATGCGTCGTTTGCAAGAAATGAGCGGAAACCCGGAAAACTCCGAAAATTTCGAGGTTTTTTGCAAACTTCAGATTCGTGTTCAGCACCCCGAAAAACATATAATTCCGTTGAAAAATTTTCTACCGCTCTCATGTTTTGAAAAATACACTTTTGAACATCATTTGACTAGGCTAATACGGTGTGTACTCTACTCTACTGTTTTCAGCTTTTTAAGGAGTTTAAGGGATTTCTAAAAATTTCAAATCCACAAACATTAGATTAAGTATTTTGATAATGGAAAAATCACATTTTAATAACTATTTATAATCTTTTAATACATTTTAAAAGCTTAAAACAAACTTTTGTTGTATAAAATATAGATAATTATTTTTATTCAAAAATCTGATCACAACTCAACCCGCTTTTCTTTACTTTCAGGTCCTGCGGGCCAACAAGGAGCGTCAGCGCCTCTCGCGGCATCAGAAACGCGAAATAGGTCTCGCTACAATGCTCCTAGGGGTCGTCGCGGTCTTCTTCGTTTGCAACTTGCTCCCTCTAGTGATCAACATCATTGAATGCTTCAATGTTAGTATCCCCTTCGAACTAGACTATCTGCTGCAAGTTAGTAATTTATTAGTGACGATAAACTCCAGTGTAAATTTCATAATTTATGTGATTTTTGGTGAGAAATTTAAGAGACTGTTCCTGATTCTGTTCTGCAACAATAATTTGTTCAGGAGCGGCAGGGAGTCGCCTGATGGGGTCACCCATGAGGATAGTTTCATGTCTAACGGGGACAGGCAGAGTTTGAGGTAAGATTAAAATATATTCGTTACATAACCTACAATATGAGTGTCACAATAACGCACTAGGCTTTAGAAGGTCTATTATCACACTAGTGCGGTAATAAATGCAAATAGTAAAGCTAAGAAAGGATTTAAAATAGAGAAATCTTGTGTTGAAATATCAATACTCTACGCCCATGTTAATTAAATAGAATAAGCCAATTCTAAAAACCCTCTCGTCAAAAATATTACTACATATTAAAACATATTCACACTCGCATGCAAAACATTTCGTATCTTATGCACAATCACAGTCTTCACCATAAAAATTATAGAAATCAGATGATCGATTGCGTCACACGGCTTACGTGACTTTCTAAACATAGTCGAAAAACATCAGAGCTTTTTTAAGCCATTTTTTAACATAGACTCGTACGAGAATATTTTTTCATGCTTTGTAAAGCAAACACAAAGTAGTTTTTAAATGTATTAAGTAAAACACCCGAACAAGCGTGAATTAAGTAATGTAATATATAAATGCAATGTAAGTTAATTCAAGTTTTGAGTATTTTTTAAACTACCTCGTCATCAACAAGAGATATACAGTCCACAGCAAACATAGCTCGTTTAAATCCAATTAAACTGGAACAGGGTCATCTACATGGTGTCTTCTACAAAGTTTGGGCTTACAATATATACAGGGGATTGTAATTAAGCCCAAAACATCTTGCTTTCTCTGCCTTCTTGTGTTTTATTGAATCTTCTCCCGGGAGAATCAAGCATATTTGCATTAAAAAATTTCCTCTGTGTTTCAGACTGCACAGACACAGTACGACCATCAGCCGAAACGGTACCGCTACGTCGAACTTGGGTCGTACAAATGGTTCCACCCGAGTACCACCGAACAGATCGAGTTGCCGATACGGTAGGACATCGAGTCCAGGGCCTTGCGTTTACTACCCCGCCAACCGGAACAATAAGGACGTGACTCAAACGACAGTATTGATAGGAGATTGACATTGGGTCCCTCATGACGAGGCGCTCATAGAAAACGAAGACGTATGACGGGAGCTGTCACTCGAGAACATTCACAGGTTTTATGGAATAGGAAGCGAGTTTGTACAGGGTGATTGAAGGAGTTTGAGGCTGATTTAAGTTCTATTTTAATTAAGAGATAGTGGCAAAATACCAAAATGAATGTGTTTGGTCAAAAATTTATAATGGTTCAGATTGCGACTGTCGGTACTTTCAGAACAATATTTAAAATTTCAGTGCCAAACTTTTGACATTTATAAGAAAGGTTGAAGGGTGACAGACACTCGCTTGTCGATTTCTGTAACTGATAATGGCTTTTAAATATCATTCAGAAAAGTTCAACTAAAGGTTCCTTATTCACGGTCAGTTTAAAATGCTTCTATTCAAATTCTATAGCTTCCGAGATAAATTAATTGACTCATAAACAAGAGTGTAAAAAAATACATCGACTGCAAAAGTTTTTTCAATAAATTTTGTTTACAGTTAAAACATATTCACTTCGTATGTCGGTTTTTGAGCATTGACAAATTTATTGATTCCTTAACTAATTTTTATAGTTTTTTCAATTAGTAGCTTCTTGAAATTTGGACGCAATGACTATCTATCGGAGAAAAAAATATCAAGTCTCGAAGTCACGTTCTTCCTTGCGAAAAACGCGAAGGTGGCTCTAGGTGTGTCCTCGATGCGGCGAAAATCCGTATACTTTCAAATCGCAATATCTCGAGAACCGCTAGACCGATTTGGACGGGTTAAAATTCAGTATATCCGTTTTCGCGAGCCCTTTATTTTATATCTAGAATTTCCCATAGCTTTACATGTTCTTCGATTATCGGGTTTTTTTTCGCCAGATCGACTCCACTACTAGGCCAATTTTTGATGTATATTTGTTTTAAGGAACAGCATTATTTTGATTGATACACTCGGGTTGGAGGTAATATACTAAGCCTGACGGCCCTTTAAACGATTGGTAATTATAAAATGTTCTCTCTTTAAATTTAAAAATGACTAAAATGAAATTTAAAACTTCATTTTGGTATTTTACAAAACATTTTAATCATTAGGAATTTACTCAATTTTACTCAAAAACTCGTTAATTATAAACCGAAATTTGTCAAATATTTTGTGAATATTTGTCTTTTTTTTTAACACACTTGAACATGTACAATCACACAGGTTTTAAATTATACTAAAAAAAAGCAACGACCAAAAATAGACTATTTTCTGAAAAAATGTGTCTGCAACTAATATTTAAAAAAGGCATTTACAAGTAGATATAAAAAAATTGTTTGAAAAAAAAATACAACAAAAAAAGTATCCCCTCATATTTAAATGTTTTATCTTTGTTTTTCGACTAAGTGAAGGTCCTCTATTTCATATCGAAGTTCGACAGTTTTAATGAGATCCTTATTTAATTATTTTTACTAATTGGGCGATGAAAACGTTTCTACAAAAGATGATAAAATGTTACTTGGGAATGTTTCAGATCCCATTTTATTTAAAAAAAAAATCATTTCTTTACCAGTGCAGATAATTTTTGAAACCATATAAAATAATAGTAGGATGAAACTCATTGGAAAAGGAAGAGAATATGACAAAAATGATAGGAAAAATAATTTACAGGTGCTCTGGGGTCGGGAAGTGGAAGAGGGGGAGTTTTTAAGGGTAGAAAACTGTTTATCTCGATTTCCGGCAAAACTACAAGTCCTATGGAAAAAAGTTAAACAGCAAAGTTGTAGGTAATAAAAAGATCTACAACTTTTATATTTACACTTTTTTCACATAACCTCAAAATTTATGTGAAAAATTCAAATAACCAAGTTTTTGGTTTTTTATTTTTATCTTTTAAAAAAACAAATTTTTTTTCACGAAATTTGGTGTAAACTTACCTTTTTATGTCTCAAATACTCTGCTGCTTTAAAAAACTCGGTGGGCTTTTTGTTCGTTGACATCTCTACTCTTTGATGGGGTAAAAAAAATATACGTTACTGTGGTAAATGTTCTCAAAAAATGCAAATAAGAAACGAAAAAAACTACGAATTTCTTTTTTTTTAAATCATCATGTACAATTTTGAGCTATTTATTTAAATTTATACTTTAATTACTCGAAAAACGTAAGATTCCGTGTTATATTGATAAACAAAAGAGTAATTAAAGTACAAATTTAAATAAATAGCTCAAAATTGTACATGATGATTTAAAAAAAAGAAATTCGGAGTTTTCTTCGTTTCTTATTTGCATTTTTTGAGAACATTTACCATAGTAATGCATATTTTTTACACCATCAAAAAGTAGAGATTTCAACGAACAAAAGGCCCACCGAGTTTTTTAAAAAAGCAGATATTTTGACGTGAGAATTTTCGATTGAAAATTATACTGCTTTAAAAAATAAATATTTTAAAACAAAAAAATTACAGAGTGTTTGGGACATAAAAAGGTAAGTTTAAACTAAATTTCGTGAAAAAAAATAAATTTTTGTAAAAGATAAAAATAAAAAACCAAAAACTTGGTTATTTGAATTTTTCACATAAATTTTGAGGTTATGTGAAAAAAGTGTAAATACAAAAGTGGTAGATCTTTTTATTATCTACAACTTTGCCATTTAACTTTTTTTCATAGGACTTGTAGTTTTGCCGGAAATCGAGATAAACAGTTTTCTACCCTTAAAAGCTCGCCATCTTCCACTTCCCGACCCCAGAGCGCCTGTAAATTATTTTTCCTTTCATGTTTGTTATATTCTCTTCCTTTTCCAATGGGTTTCATCCTACTATTATTTTATTTCACTTTTTACCATTTTCAAAGCTATCTGCACTGGTCTAATTAATAAATGTTTTATTTGAAAAAAAACTGCAAAAAATACTAAACTTATTCATGAAATAGTGTAGCTTTACTTCAGAGTGGTTTCTTAATCAATCTTTAAAGACTCTGCTTTCTGAAAGAGATTGTGTCATGTTCCAAACCTAAACAATGTGAGAAGGGAAAACTGAAGCAAAATTTGCAACCCCCAATGCAAGTTGGGAATTGGTTGCTTCCTAAAGTTGTCAAAATTCACTTCTAAGTCTCATTTATCAATTTTACTGATAGATGGTAACACATTTACGAATTTTATCTTATAGCGGTTATAACTATTGACTTACGCGTGTTTGGAATTTGAGTTATTGGGAAGCCTAACTGACGAAGCCGAAAGGCTGAAACCGCTCTTAAGATGACGAATCTAATAAATTAAATTCCTAACTCATTTGTCTTCTTTTTAAGTTAGTGGAAAAATATGTTCGATTATTTCCACATTTTCTTTGCGGCAAATTTTTTTAATATATCAAAAAAAAGTTTTTCATCTGAAGCAAGTGTTATTTGACTCTAGAGCGCCACCTACAACATACTTTATTTAAAAAAATGATTGAGAAATCCCTCTTAAGACCTACGACAAACTTTAATTTCTTGACTTTAGAAATAAAAAACTTATAAATGTGAAATGTACATATTCTTGATAGATACCTCAAAAATGTATATTTGTAACATCCTCGGTAGGTTTCTTGGTATTTTGTAGTACAATAAAAAAAAATCTTGTAAATGTTTAACCCCTTTGAAAAAAGTCGGAAAAAATCAATCATATTGTTATTTTTAATTCTCGATTATATTCGAGTGTGAAAATTACAGCAACATCAAATACGACGCCGCTCGAATTATCTCGAGTGTGTATAGTTTGGCCTGTTTAACTCACTCGAATTAACTCGAGCGCAAACGTTAAGGGGTTAATGTTGAGGGTCCCCTATTTTTGTCAATAATAATTATTATTCATCAAACTTGCAATTTTCGTTAGAGAAATTTTTTTAAAGCAAAATATACACTTAAAAGAAACATGCATTTATGCATAATAATTCTAACAAATTTTCTAACGCATTTGATTGTATAAACACCATACAGGGTATCCCACGACTATTCCCTCTATCTCTTGTGCCTAAACGGTGCAAGATATCAGCTTAATTTTTTGGTGACATATGTAAATTGATAAGATCTACTTGTTTAAATTATTTGTAGCTATACAGGGTGATCCAAAATATTGTAATTTATCATAGTTAGGTTTTTTTAAATGACATTTTCAGATTATACGTTAAAAAATAAGTCAACTTTATTCAACGTTCCCTATATCTATCTCTTACCAATTTTGAGAAAATCGTGATTTTAAGAAAAATATTCTATTTAAACAAGAACTTTTATTAACACAAAGGACCAGGCACCTTTCTTATGGGAAAATGGCTTTCCGTCAAATTTTCTGAAAAGATGGTATGATGTAGAACTCGATGCTCTGACAAAAAGTGTCCATTGGCCCAAACCGATCCTATGACTAGTTTTCGAGGTACAGGGTGTTAAACACTTTTTTGTAACCAGATTTCTCATAAAAGACCTGTTTTACTCGCATTTGTTGTAGAAAACATGAATTATAGATTATTTGGCAACAATATTTTATAAACAATTACTGTATAATTTGGTTACTTACAGGGTGGTTCAAAAATAAGTAATATGGTTTTTTTTGAAGAAATTATTATTTTTATAACAGCTTTAAAAATACAAGCAAATGTCATTTAATCATGAATATATAGTTTGAGTAATTACTTCTTGGTGATGAATCATATTTTATACAGGGTGACTCATAAATGTAGTTACAGAAGGCATATAATGTATTTTAGCTTTAACGAATCGCCCTGTATAAACGATAAGTTTTTTGTAGGATACACTACCAGTTTGACTAAAAGTTTGTAGCAGTTCCTCAAACGCCCTTTTGTCTGGATGAAGTCGATCGGGATACTTTTTTGCGTACACCCTTAACAAATAATTTCTAAAAAATTCACCTAGGATAAAGGTCATGTCCACTCATTCTTCTTGAGAATAGTGTTTCATTTTGTTAATCTTTAATAATGTCTATTGAAAATAATACAATTGAAAACTATACCACTACTGAAAATAAATTAATAATTTAGACAGTAGGTATTTGACAGATCATTATGGACATCCGCTAACTAGATGAGTTTAAAACCATGGCCTTCTACAATAGGAAACATTACGTTCACAGAAATTTTAGAGAAAAATCCTAATAACTTTTTAATCGTTAATTTTATACATATGCATCACTCATAGTTTTTGACAGGGTGGTCCATTTAAGTTAAGTGAGTTTTTGATGTTTGAAAAATATAAAATTAGAATCCTTTTCCTAAACACCCTGTGCAAAATATCGAAATCTAACATAGTGCAAATGAAGGCCTTAAAAGTCAGAATAAATCGGTTTAAATTTGTGTTACTGAAAGTAAGAGGTTTCCGTGTTTTAAGTTCTTGTTTAAAATCACGATTTTCTCAAAATTGGTAAGAGATAGATATAGGAAACATTGAATAAACTTGACTTAGTTTTTAACGTAAATGTGAATAATTTATTGACAACAAATAGGGTAACTCAAATACGTACAACAATAGAGTTAATATTATCCATCCTCTCACCCTGTACAAAAATGTAGTTTTTCAAATCAACTACATCTCGACATAAAATATAACCTTCTTTGGGCTAGACCCTGTAAAAAGAAATTCCGTAAATCGAGGAATAAACGTGAAAACATTTTAATTTCAAATAGGTATTTTAACTTTTTTTTGAAGTCTAAATGTAGCGGTTAAAGGAAAAATTTATTGAGAAAATCTATTTGGAAAATTTCTTGTATAGTTCAGCATACCTGAGAAGGTAGGGAAAAAACGCGATAACGATGAAAGACGAAGAAGAATGAAAGAAATATTAATCGCCTTATTCGTCTGTGAATATAAATAAATGTTAAAATAACTGTATCAGAACGCAAGTCCTTTCACCTTTGAAGCTGATGATTTATATGCTGAGCAAACAGAAAACTAGAATCTGCTTGTATCTACTTAATAAAAGTTCAAAAAATTGCTTTTTTTCAAGAAAATGATGGAGGATTTTCTAAAGACATATCAGTATTTTTGAATACATTATTCTAGCACACTGGCGGATCTGATCTAGAGTTCTGAATAGTTGATATTGTTTCAACAACTAGTGTCTGGATATGCAAGTAAACCTTTTGATTGGTTTTCAACAAGAAGAAAACACACGTTATATTAACCAAAATTATTCGTGATATTGAATATTTTCTCAAAGACTCAAACATCCCAAATTTTTATCACTTAATCACTTTGAGATGTGCTACCATCTATTGTTAGAAGAGAGTATTGACAATAAATTTTGACTGATTCTAGTCAACATGTCACTCTCTTCTTTTATCCCTTTAAGAGATTGATGTACAAAGTTGGTAAACCAGTAAGGAATTTTAATTTATTAGATTCGACATCCTAAGTCCGGTTTCTGCCTTTCGGCTTCATCAGTTAGGCTTTTCGAATCAAATAAATAAAATTCCAAACTCGTACAAGTCAATAGCTATATCCGCTATATCTTAGGATGTCGAATCTAATAAATTAAAATTCCTTACTGGTTTACCAACTTTGTAGACTAGAATCAGTTAAAATTTATTGTCAATACTCTCTTCTAACCGTAGATGGTAGCACATCAAAAAATGTTATCTTATAGCGGATATAGCTATTGACTTGTACGAGTTTAGAATTTTATTTATTCGATTCGAAAAGCCTAACTGATGAAGCTGAAAGGCAGAAACCGGTCTTAGGATGTCGAATCTAATAAATTAAAATTCCTTACTGGTTTACCAACTCAATCACTTTGGTTACAAATTTCCATTAACTGATGCCCCCCCCTGAAAAACTCCCTAGATCCGCCACTGTTCTAGCAAACATCGTTTTTTGGAATTTTTTTGAGGAACACAATACGTATACCCCACTACACTATAACAAATAATGTTTGAGAGTAATTTAGAATTTACAAGACCATAAAACAAGCAAAATAGCGTTGTCATATCCTCCTCCTTATTTTACAAATTTTTAACATTGAGTAATACTTATAAATCATTTCCTCCCCATTTCAAATAACTTATTTTATTTATTGCTTATTCTTTTATACAACCCATGGCAACGCTGTACAGATCTATATTTCTATCTTTGTCAGTTTCACTGATAAGTACATTTTAACCAGCGAGTAAGTAGGAATCCGTTTTCTACCTGCTAATTCCACGAACGTATCATTGTAGGGTTGCTTTAGAATAAGGAAGAATTAGAATAGCAAAAATTAAATACAGGAAGCCTTTAAATTTTAAAAAACTGGCGATTACCATGAGGAGATGAATGCAGAGGTGTTTCGGCATTTAGAATCATTACCGAAACAGTCATGGAAAAAAGCTTTCAAAAATTAATAAGCACGCCACTGCCTTCACTATGCCAAGAGCCAATAAAACTCATTTTTGGTTCTAGTATAGATAAAATATTTCATAATAAATCAAATGAAAATAATCCCAAACTTGGTGAATTTTTAAAAAGTTTATAGACCATTTTCTGAAGTCACCTCTAAATTTTTCCAAATATGATTTTAGCACTTTCTTTTTGGAATTTTTTCAAAGCACAGTAAATATACCTCTCATCACCAATCGAATGAAAATAATTTCAAACTCATCTTGTTTTTGCTTATTTAACTTAGAAACGATTTTCTGAAGTCTTGTAAGAATTTTGGTTTTGGATTTTTTTGAGAAGTACAACAAATTTTTCCGAGACATTGCTTACCTATAATATAGGTATAAAATATATCATGTTTCACTATCATTTTTTAGTATTGCCCAACTAGCCCTTTCCGCATGTTGTTTAACTTCAGCTTGAAGTTTCCCTCTTAATTCTTTCATCATTCTCTTTCGTCTCTAATGTGTCTAATCTAGTTCTTGAAACAATGTCTTTAGCTTCAACGTCAGCGATATCCCTTCCAGTTTTGGCATCATTCTGATTAGATTCAGCTTCGGCTAGTTCCCTTCTAGTTCTTGCAGCAATCTGTTTAGCTTCGGAATCAGCTGTTTCCGCTTTTCTAGCTGCCTTCCTGGTTTTGGCTAAATCCGTTTTAGAACTTTGAGCTTGCTCATTTAGTAGCTTCTATAAGTAGTTCTTTCTCGTTTAATTGGGCAGATATCCCATCTAAAGCCTGTTGAGAGTTAGCTGCGTTACCTTGGGCTAGTTGAAAAGAAGTTTGAAGTAGCTTAAGTTCAGCTTGAGGTTGTTGAGCAGCTTTGTTAGCAGATTGGACCGTTTGTTGAAGCTGCTGCAGCGAACCTTCCTCGTTTATTACCATCTCAGCTTCTTTGATTTCCTCTAGGAGCTGTTCTACTAACGCTTCCTTACCAGATAGAGCGGCTTTGGCAGCTTCCATAGAAGAAACTACTAAAACTAAAAGTGGGAGTAATAGTAATGTTATTTTCATCCAAAAAATCAAACTCATTTTTTTTAAACTCAAAAGACGATTTTCTGAAGTCATATCACAATTATTCCTCAATAAAAGACGCAAACTTTGTTTCTACGTCATTTCAAGACTCAAGTAGATAAACAAGGATACTTCGAATCCACCTTAGATATAAATAACTGGTTTGATAAGTGATTAATATAACTAATTTCCTTATTGGAATTTTTTGGCCCCAACTTTTACCTATTATTCATCTTTAATTTAGTCAAATCTGTTTTCCTAACTTCAAGAATTTTTTCCATCAAATAAAAATTAAAAAATATGTAAAAGGATATTTTGATTTAGCAATATTTACGGTAAATAAACAATTTATGTGAATGTGATCAAAGTGAAAGATAATGTTTGAAATAAATGAATGAAAGAAAGCGCAAATGAAAATTATTTTATAACATTATTTCTATAAACAAGGGGAAAAGAAAAACGCTTTAATATGACATAAAATTATCACGAAATTTAGTAGATAGACAATTATTATAATTTTGCGTTTTATTTTTACTTATTATGGGTCTTTCGTAAACTTATATACATAACCGCACATTGTCATAAAAAAAATTGATTAAATTTAAAAAAAGAATGAATGTTAGTATCCCTAAAAGGTTATATTTTTTGTCAAAAATTTATGAAAACCTAAACACACCTATAAAATATAAAGATTGATTCTGACAGTTTCGAAAAGCAGCCAAAACTTTGTTAAAATATAAATAGTAATTTCTATCAAAGTTGAAATTTTTAGTTCCAAATGGCGTTTCTAATTTGAAACAAGATTTGTCGGTACAAACTGGGCGCGACATTCTGCTTCCAACTTTATCTTTAAATAGCCGTCAAATTTGAAGATATGAAATTTAAATTTTAATAAAATTGGCCTTTAAAATATTATTTTAGAATAAATTTAAATTGAAGATACTCATAAACGTAAAAAATTATTTTTAAATTTCTGTTTCACCAAGTTTCTTTTAAACAGGACTTCAAATAAGTTTACACATTTAAATTGAAAATTCAAATTTTAACCTAAAATTGATTTCCAATTAAAATGAACTTCAAATTTAAGATTTAACCAATAAAATTTAAAATACCTTTAAAATGTTAATAAAAATGATCTTGAAATGTCTGTTTGAACAAATATAAATGGAAAATAACCATCAAATTTAAGTTGGAAATTAAAAATTGATTAAATTTTAACTGAAAATGACCTTTAAATTTAAATTAATAATTACTTGTAAATTAAACTAGTAATTGCAAATAAAAAATGACCTGCAAATTTCAGTTACACCAAATTTTAAATTAAATGGCCTTCAAATTTAAGATTAAACAATTAAAATTAAGAATACCTTTAAAATGTAAATAAAAATGGTCTTCAAATAAGTTTAAATTGAAAATTACCGTTAAATTTAAGTTAAATTTTATGATTTAAAATTTTTTAACTAAAAATGACCTTTATATTTAAATTAAAAATAATATTATATTATAATATATTAATTATATTTAAGTTTTAATAAATTGAAATTGACAAAAACTTTCAATTGCAAATAAAAAATTATCTGTAAATTTCAGTTACACCAAATTCCAATTAAAATGGCCTTCAAATTTAAATTAAAAATAAACTTTAAATTTAAGTTTAAATAAATAATAATTGAAAAGGGCCTTCAAATTCAAGTATAAACAAATTTAAATTTTAAAATTCACTCTTTATAATTTTTGTAGCCTTTAAATTTATGTTATGAGATATTAAATAAATCAATAATTTTCCACATAAAAATAAATTTAATTCATTTAAACCGAAAGTTGTTGGAACTGGTTAGTTTAAAAATTTAAATTTTCCATCAAAAATTCCACTACTTCAGACGAGCAAACAAACCATAAACGATTTCAACTTTCGCTAGGTTGACTTCGTCAACTTATTTCAACCCCTTAAATATTTACGAATAAATCAAGTTTTCTAGCGCAGCTGTCACCATCGATCTTTCTAGAAGTACATGGTAAAACTCAAAAAAAAAACATTCTTTGTGAATATCGAGCACACATGTCAAATATTTTATCCCAATAAAAATCTATTCTGTGAAATTTATGTTTGTCTTATTTTTAATATCATTTTCCCTTTTAATAATATACGAAGAAATATTGGAGGAATTTTTTGACGTTTGGTGAACGTGGTTCGCACTTTCGTGAATATTTTTAAAGTTGAATAGAAATGGGTGACGTAAGAGATTATTTTTATTCTTTCATTAAGGGGGTTCTATACCCTCCGCCATATTGGAAATGCTAATGTTAAAATTGCGGGCTTAATACTCAACAAAAAAAAAATATTTTTTTGTCTCCGAGCTTATCGTAGAATGGCGGATGATCACTTTTTTATATATATAAAAGAAATAACATGAAAAAAATATAAAAAAGTCATATACGTATATAAGCTACCATCCGCCGTTCTTCATTTGCCACAGAACAACTTTTGTATTTACCATTTTTTAAAAAAGTAAGTAGTTTTTTTCTAAAATTGAACATTGCTCAATCTCTGCAAAATCTCAGAGGGTACCGGAAGGTGCTGCCCCCCGACGGTCCTCTTTTAAAGCAATTAAAAATTAAAATTTTACCAGAAGATTTATATTACGAAAGGTTTGCCTTGTGTTTAGCGGCTCCCGGGACCTCTCGCATTGCGCTCGTGCTCTGTCGGATTTTTACAGAATCCTGGAAAATCAGAAAAGGTCATTGTACGGCGAAACCCACATTGTGTTGACTTGAATATAGACCATTCCAGGATGACGTAGGTGACAGGTCGGCCATATTTGCTGGGAGGCACACAACTTTATGACAGAACGTTAGTTTCATATATAAACATCAGACAGATTTTTTTAAGTTCTTTATTCAGAAGAAATAATTTTTGTAGTGTTATTAAATGCTAAATGGTTCTGAAAAAGGTAATGTATCATTTTTTCGGTTTCCTGCTGTTTTGACAAACGGAGGGGATCATTTAAATGCGTTGTCTAGTGAATGAAGAAATGCTTGGATTAAAGCGTTGAAACGAGGTACATTTTCTGAAAGCCAAGTGAATAATAAACGTGGTTGTTTTATTTGTATTATTTCTGTATATTAAACACAATTTTCACAATTTAGCTAAAACACTATGAACAGTCCTGGCATCATACTGCTTATATGCTTGCAAACTTTTGTAAGCTTTAAGCTGTTGTCTTGAATAAAAACTGTGAGTTAGTATGCAAAATTTATAGAAAAGAGGTTTCTATAGAAGTTACTCATATTAGTTTCGTTCGCGCTCAAATTCAAATGCTCAAATGTCAAACTGCAGATAAACAAACAAACATTACGAGTTTCGGGCAGTTCAAATTAATACCGCTAGATCGCATAAAGTTGTGTTCATATCAATAGAAATCTAATTTCCATCCACGACTGAAAATGCTACGTATAGATGTCATCCTTATCCGAGAATTGATAACTATGCAACCGCAAATACACAGATGTATTTCATGCTGCCTAACAATTTCTTTAGAGGGGGGTTCAGCGAAGACGTAAGGGGCGAGGATTTCGAGGTTATGTATGAAATTGACAGAGTTGATGGGTATAGAACACTCTTAAAGGTTTTTAATATTTTATTGAGATTCGTTTGTTAAATTGGTATAAGTTTTGCAAAATGAAAGATGTAAAATTTATAAGCGTTAAATGTAAAAAATTTCCCTTTTATTTAATGGTATGCATCCAGGAAAACCTTTCTGCCCTACTGGATTCACTTTTAATGCATCTAGATAATTCCTGGGATTTGATGCGGCACCGTGCTTTATCTTCCACACAGAAGATGTTGATCGCACGTGTGTGTAGCCTTGAGAATAATTACATCATTCATGGCCACCGCATTTTGCATGCATAATTTGATACTGACAAAAAAATTAACGTCGAATGCGACATTGGCAAAGAGATTGGACTGTCTTTTTCAGATGAATAATAATTAACATTTTTCATAAAAAACACTTTGTGAAATAAATTCCATCATTGTTATACATCCCTTTTTAATCTGGAAAGACAAAATACTGGAATTAACCATGTGAAATGTGTTTAAAAGGATTAGAGGTGAATTTTTCAGTTGGGAAAATGATTTCCTAGAAATTAAACCTTCAGTGAACTGACATTTATAAAATTATGATATTATTTACCTAATTTAATTTAAATTGTTTTTTTTTCGGATTAATATGGGTATAAATGAAAAATCCAACAATCAGTCGTTTTAAAACTATGGTGAAAATTTGCTTTAAAATATTTGTTGATAAATAAACAAAAAAAATGCAGGGAATAATCAAGAAATCAGTACCGTAACGTTTTCGTCCCCAGAGCCTGAAAACACAACAATTTGCAGAGTCGCCGAGGTCAAGCGCCTTTTATTATTCCCGAAGGAACGTTTCAGCTTTTAAATTTACTTTTTTCGCGTAAATGTCGTCAGGATGGTGTGGCGCGGTCTTACAACACTCCTAAAAATTATTCCCAGAAGGAATTTTAGTGAAAGATTAAAAGAGGAAAGAGAATGTCGCGGATAAAAGAATCAGACATTTTTTATGATGGATCCTAGAGGGTGATCTTGAGGTAGATAAGAAAATTTTGATGTGTTGGAAAGAAAAGTAGTCATTCTTGTTTTAAAAGATAACGAAGTGTAATTATATGCATCCAGCAATAGCTTTAGCTTTTAGATAACTTCTTTATCTTCTAAGCCAAGTCTCACTGATCTTAAAAAAATACGTGACGATATTCCAGGCACAAGTTGCAGCAATACATCACTGTGCAAAAGAGCTAGTAAGGCAAGAGTTTAAGAAAAAGATCATTGCCATATACTTTGACATCCAAGCGGCTATAACAGCAATTAGCTCCATGCAAATGAGCTCCAAACTTGTATGGGATTGCTTAAAAACCCTACAAGAGTTGGGCAGTCAAAACAGACAGTCTTTAGCCTGGGTGTCAGGCCACACAGGTTACAAGGGCAATGAAGAGGCTGACTCACTAGCCCGAGAAGGGGCAAGATGTATCCCAATTGGTCCAGAACCTTTCTGTGGTATAGCGAAAGCGCCGAAAAAAACATAGGTATAACAGTACCTGTATGAAAAAGCAATCTCGAGAATGGTGCAACAAGGCGCCGGGAATGAGACATGCCAAAGATTTCATTAAAGAACCATCGCCTAAATTCACTGAGCCAGAATAGGCGATCAACCAGGATCGTGGTTGGGCTCCTGGCTTAACAAACACATAAGCCGTAAGCACATAAGAGTCCCATACTTTATTTTCTACATAGGAAATGTTGATCACACGTGTGTATAGTTATAAGAAAAATTACATCATCAATAATAGAAAAAATAATATAAATATTTAAGACTTACAATTGATTTCCTTTCAATTTATGTGTGGCTAAAAAAAGTTTAGGGGTCCCTCAGAAGGTCTTGGTTGTGGAAGTTTCTTCTTTTCAAAGCTTAATATATAAAACAGAAATATATTTTGAACTATTTCAAAAATAAAATACAGACATTAACGGGTTTATTAGAAAATAAAAACATTCATGCTAGACTACTACTAAAACCTTCACAGACATTATTTCTTAATTGAAAACTCGATAATAAAGCTTCAAGTACCCTTAGCGATTACTATCGGCTTTTAATTGCTTTTAAATAGATATAATAACGGCTATTAAAAACTTGAAATAATTCATTTATTAAAAACGTAATAAATTAAAAACAGTTCCTATCTAATGGCTCAACTTCAGTTCTACACGCCAGTAAAGTTGTAAAAGCAGCGATTGAATTCAAGAGAGTTTTCGCTTAGCACAATTTTAGGGAGATTCTGGCTAAAGTTACGTCGACGATACAGAAGTTGCAGTTATCAAAATAGGTCTACAAAAGAAGCAGTTTAATTTTTTTGCAAAATTTTTCATTAAAGGTCAAAAATTAACGTAGCCAATCACAAAGCGGCATTAACGTGACGGCACGCCTGTAAAAGTACCTTCAATCTATCAAAAGCATAAGCATAATATAAAAATCGACTATTAAACTGTTCCATAAATAAAACGAAAACGAATAATCCTCATCCAAAAGTAGGAAACATTCCGAAAATATCTTTATTGTAGTAGCAATAACCAGGATGATTATAATGGTCAAAGATATTCTGAATATGTTCATTCATCCATTCATTTGGTTAATTTACTCAGTCTTAGTTCTACTTCTTCCATTCCCATCAAAGTTTTTACAATTTTTTGTAATTTTGAAAGAGATTTAACGATGTTTATAATTATACATACGCATCCAGATCGACGAGAAAATGATGAAACAAAGACAGCAAGCGTTGTTTGTATTGTATATTATTGCTAGATTGGTGGACCACTGAGACTACTGTTGAAGAAATAATTGTTACAGTAACATAAACCAGGACTACTGGATCAAATTTATAAGTTTTAGAGCTTTTTTCAAATTTTAACGGCGCGTGTCCCAAAAACTTTCGTTCAAAATCGTTCAACGTTCAAATTCATTGTTGGATCTAACGTCTGCATTTTTATAATTTGATGATGTTTATCATACTTGTATATTATTAAATTGTTAACATTAATATTTAGTGAAAGTCCCACAAACTTTCCCAAATTTAGTTGGTGTATATGATAACAAGGTCAATCATCTCAGATGACATTCTTATTACAAGAGTACAGCTCTTCGCCAGTTTTTATTCGTTTTATCTTTTAAAGACTATCTACACCACTGGTTGCTTTTCTAACCACGCGATTTTACGATAATTTATCACCAGCTACCCTTTACCGCACTAGTTTTTGTTTTGTCTGGTCGGACATTACGATAATAAACCTACTACCATAAAAGTTACAAGAATTATTTATTTTAGTATAGACATCAATTTTACATTTTACTTTTCCGCTTACGTGCCTTTAGCCACTCCCTTTGTGGGTAATGTTCGTTTTTATTACATGCTGTAGAGATACCTAGATTTGCACGAATGCGGTTTTGCTAAAGCTTGTGAGTTTGATATTGTTACGGTTTTTAAGTTTGATTTGTTTTTTATTAGGAACGTTTTCTTTTTATTCTCGGAAAATGCAACGTGGTGATACTACTGAGTGTTCTGGAAAGAAAAGTTTTAATTCACTCTAAACAATTGTTACGATTTTTGGAATATTCTCAGAAATATCTGTCTCTATTGACAGAAATATTTGAAACGTGAATGATTTTATACTATAAATTTAGAATTTTCAACAGAAGATTCATCACGTAAAAGTGTTCCTTTATAGAATGCATTCCAATATACACAAGAAAATAAAAGCTGCACAGTCACAAAGAGCACAGCCAACTTTTCCAACTGAAACATACATAAAAGCAAACACCAAACAAAACAGAAGCTCAGTCTCTGTAATTTGCTTTTGTCATTTTCACGAATTCGTGCGAATGTAGAAACGGTGAAGGATAAACAAGGATAAGCTTAATCTGTAAACATCAGGATCACTTTATAAGATCAACGAACTTTTTTTATAACTTAAACAACAAATGAAACGAAAAAAAAATAAACAACGACAATACGTTTAATGAAATTTTTTGTTTGATATTTATATTTGTTGCTTTCAGTTAGCAGATATTGATAAAAATTTTATTAATCTGGATATACAGGGTGTGTATAAAATGATTGTATCTCGTTGAGACATCCTTAACGAATGAACAGCGGAAGGGGACACAATAGATCTTATAGGTCGCAGTGTATTGACACCCCCATCAACAGATAGATAGATCGTACTTCGTGGGAAAGGTGGGATAATTACCAATTTTTTCTAGAGCATTATGGGTGAATATTCAGGAAGCGGGAAGCTTGATGTTACCCAGATTATATTTAAATTTAGGGTTATTAACAAAAAACATTAATCTGAGTCTGGTCAGATTTTGAATCACTTGTGTGACGATGAACTTGCTTAAGTTGTTTAATTTTTAATTTCTGGCTCATAGCAATTAAGAATAAAATGGTGCCAGTTTTCAAGTTTCTTAGGCTAGCTAGTGAAGAGCTTTCAGGGCAAGAATCGGCTATACTTTGAGTTAATTCCCTGAAATTTTATTTTATTTAAAAATAGAAACATATCTGAAAACAAAAAAAAATTATCTTTGCCGTTGAAAATAATTAACTTTAAATTAAATATAATAATAATTGATATCTGTCAATTTACCTGAGAACAACCTTGAGGAAATCAAACACGAATAAAATTTAATGGGATTTATTAATAATAAAACAAAAATTACAAGAGATGAAAGCTTTTAAGTAAATAAACAATAATATAGCTGAAGGCTAGAATTATTAGGACTATATTAAAAAATCGGATGTGGCCATGCACATGACTTTACCATACTTTAACGGCCATACGGGCTCATAATCCAATTACTCGTACATATTTAACGCAGGCCATGCCTGGCAAGAGCGTACAATTGTCTTCTTGAAATAAAATACTTCTACTGCGCTTGCGCTATTATGCAACTATGTTATTCCATATTTTATTTTTAACTCGGTTATGATACAAAATTTGAAAAAATTTTTAAACAAAATTTATAGTAAATTTAATTTAAAATAAATTTTTTCTCTTAATATTTTTACATAAACTTAATAGAAACGATAATAATTGCGAAAATCTGAAAATTCTCAAGAGTAAACCCCCACTTCCGGTTGTCCGATTTTGCCCAAAATCTAATCAGGTCATTAGCATGTTGTGAAAATGCTAAATATAAATTTTGGTTAGGAAATTCCGATCGCAGTTGGAGTTAGAGCGCACACAAATTTTTCCGGACTACATACTCCATACTCCATACTCCATACATACATTTTCTGGAAATGGTCTTAATTGACTTAGGGGGTCTCAAAACATGTAAATCCCCTGAAAGCTGAACTTTTTTTTTGCGATTACAATACTTTACCACTTCGTATGGTAAAGTAAAAAATTAAATGGGATAAAAAAATATGTTTTAAGAGTATTTTTACAAAATTTATGACAATGATAAATGAGCTTGTTTTCTGCGAGTTGGTTGGATCTCACCGTTTATCCTGACGGAGGTTGGATTTTAGAGGTTGGATTTTCAGATGGTTGACGAAATTGGTTCAAAACTTTGTCTGTGACCACGAGCCACAACTACTTTGGCTCCCCGAAGACTGGGGTCAGCTTGACAGACGATAACACTGATTTCGAGTGTTTTAAACTGTGTTCTGGCTACAAGACATCTAGTCTTTTAACCTCTGGATTGGTTTTTTCCTCCGAAACTCATGAAAATACGGATAAACAAGCGTTATATCTGTCTTGTACAAATGATAAATTCGAGTACTAGATGGCGAACAGATACTCGTAAAAACTGGTTTTTAGAAGTTAAATGTTAAAAGAAATATATTATAAATACGTTTCTTAACAGTTCTTTATAAGAACGAAAAAGATTTAGAAAAAAAAATTATTAAAATATGAAGAAAAAATTAGCTTTACTTAAGAAAAGAATTATTCCATTAAATTGAGTTATTTTAAAACTAAGGTACTTAGTAATTTATAGTTGTAATTAAATTTAAAACTAAATTACTAAAAACAAATATAATTAGGCAAAATTTGGATATTTTTTAGTAACTTACATCAGTTCTGTAATTGAATTAATTAAAAGTACATTAAGAAACAGTGTATCTATGGCCTTAACCTTAAAATCCAAAATTTTAAAGGATTATATTCCAGAAAGGACAAAAAAATATTAAATTAACCGGTGAATCTGGCGATAATATTCACCCGGGGAGTGTGTTTCAACTGTCGTTATATGTTAGTTGGATATAAAAATCCTTATTCAAAATGGCGGTATCTCTGCAGAAACTAAATTAAAGTAAATTGCAAATCATCAGTATGATTTGCAAATAAATATAAGCATATATCAACGATATAAATATTGTTTAACAATAATTCGTTATAAAATCTATCAAAAGTGAATCGATTGAGAAAATATTCTAAGATTAATTATAACGAATGATCAAAGCATGAGATTTTTAAAACGTTTTCAAAATTATAAATACACTTAACCTGTTGAATATCACACCAAGACTTATCTAAAACACTAGTTCAATATCTATCAATCTGTACAAGAAAGAGGGCGCTAGCGTCACTAATCGAGTTGTCAAAAACGTTATCGAGGTAACAATGTGAATAAATAATTTAGTTTTCAATATTCAAAAATAAACATTATTCCTAATATCCGATGATAACGTTACTCTTGATCCAAAATTGATGCTAAATTGGTTTTTTGGACCAAAATACATTGGAAATTGAGATTTTAAAAATAGATATCCAATCTCCTATTTTTTGCAGTAAAATCACGTAATTAAAAACCCAGATAAAGTAATTTCTTTTCCCACAATTTTGATCTTTAAACTAAATCTCTCAGTAAAAATTAACGTACCAACAACATTTACGGCCTAATATATTGAGAGATTAATCAAAATTTAGACTTTTATTTCAACAAAAATTAACGCATATGCGTAAACAATGGGCCTAAAAAACCCATTTCTTTCATCCAAAAAACCGCATGACTATTTATTTCGATTAAAAACATTTATATTCCGAACACATACGTTTGATCTTAATTGAGGCTTCATCTATTCTTGTCCCTACCGCTATCCCACCTTGCTTTATCCAAAACAATCTGGTTCAAGGTCGAAGGACAACGATTTATCTTGATCGTTCTCTATTAGTAGGATTTCGAGGTGGGTCGACACCGAAAAAGGATCCTTTTCAGGGACGTTACTGATAAATTAGACAAAATTGACTCATCTCTTCTCATAATATCACACTCGAAGGTGATCACCTTGCTGCGGTAAGGGGAGAATTGGAAAATCGGGACGTAGAATGGGGTTGAAAAAGGCAATAAAATTTAGATGAAAGTTTAAAAAAAATCATCCACAACTTTCGTAAAAGAATCATACAACTTGGAGACCATTTTCACTAGATTTCTCGGAACTTAGGACATTAAAAATATTTGTTTTAAATTGCTTACAATACGAAAATTTTATATTTTTATAACTATCATAAATCGTTAAATGTTTAGCAGATGCTAACACTGACCTCTAACCTAACTGGATGAGCACATCCATATAAGAAAATTGAGGCAACTAGTATATGACATTTTGGAGCAGGGCACATGCGCATTGATGATACGTCAAGCATAGGCGCCTCCTAAGGTTTAAGGGACATTTTTAATCTCATTGAAAATGATCTCGAAAATTGTTTTCAAACGTGCATACTGTATTTGGAGTCTTGAAGTCCCAAAATATACTCGTTTTGAATCATTTATATGCCAATTTTGATGAATTTCATGGAAATATACTTGAAAACTGAAATCATTTAACAAAGTTAGTGGATGCTAAACGAAATAGTGGATCCAGAACAGTTGCAATACAAGACATACGTAAATTTAATTTTCTTACTTATCGTATCTGTAATTTCAATATCGTACGTCTATTACTATTGCATGTTTAGAATCGTAAGATGTTAATAAGGACACGTAAAGTTTTATAGCAGAAATTAATTTTGATAACAATTTGTCGCATTCAGGGTTTGTGTCTCGAATAAATATTCATGAAAATAACTGGTGGCTCCTCAGTCGGATTAGTTTTCCTTGCCCGACTGATCGGCGCCCTTAAATACAAAATTTTAATTTCAATAACTTTTTAAAGTAACGTTTTCTTGCTCAAAAAATAATTCGAACCATTGCTAATATTCTTAAAAACATTTTTATTTATTATGACTTGGTTTTACGATATATTGTTACTTACCGTCTATTTCTCAAATCGTTCTCGTGTGAAGCAAAATGTGAAATACTTAACTTTTATTCAATATATTAATTTAACTTTAATTTATCTGAAATTTTAATTTTATCCTTGTAAGTAACTTATTATTAATTTTATTATTGGATTTAATAAATAAATTCTAGACTCTAATTTGTTAATTTTTTTCAAATTTTATTAAGTTAATTTTTTGTTTGTTACCTTCCGACGTAATCTTAGTCAAAACGTAATTAACTTCTGTTGGGCGCCACCTACTCGGTCAGTAGAGAAATGAGAGTCTCTTAAATCTCAGTCGTGCTTCTGAAATTGGCCGCAAAATTATAAAAATGGATAATAACGACTCAATAAAATGTGGAAGTATTTATTAACAACAACTTGAACTTGTAGTTGTAGTGAGATGATTATTGAGCAGAAGAAGGTAAGGGTAATGTTCTTATTTATTTGTGAATTTAACAATTACCACTTATTTAACAAATCACCCTCTTACCTTATTCTAATTTGATTATCTACTAAAATGTAAGCTAACCTAATTAATTAAGTACTTTGGCCTTGTTTTGTTTATAAAAGTTTGAAATATCGATATTCAAAAATGCATATTTAAATCTTTTAGTTATCTCTGGTTACTTTCTTTCCAAATTAACGATGTGACGAAAATAAATCTTCTAGGATTCTAATCAGGAATACGGGATAAAAATGTTACGGGATGTGGTTGTATCTGGATAATAGATGAAGAAACAACAGGACCTGGATTTTCTTTCAGGAACAAACGATGGAATGTTAATTGGAATTCTTTTATTGATTTAATTCCAAGATTTTCTTGTAAACATCGATTCTAACCTCACTTAAAATTTGACAGGTAAAATTTCCTTACAATTTCTTTCTTCGATCAGAGTGGCTTTGATTTTGGTTTTCACGATAAGAATTGATTTGTACAGTTCGAAAGATTTTTAGCAAAAGCCTCGCTTGACAGAAAGTTTTGGTTTTTATAATTTTCAATTAAATTATTATAAATTTCAAAAAAAAATTAATTTTCATATGCTTTTTGACTATTACCAAATCATTCCTGAGATAAAAAGAATGATTTTGGTATAATTTATTTCCTTTTCTTATATTAAATGTACATGAAGACTTTTTTAGTAAACCAGTAAGGAATTTTAATTTATTAGATTCGACATCCTAAGACCGGTTTCTGTCTTTCGACTTCATCAGTTAGGCTTTTCGAATCCAATAAATAAAATTCCAAACTCGTACAAGTCAATAGCTATATCCGCTATAAGATAACATTTTTAGATGTGCTACCATCTATGGTAAGAAGAGAGTATTGACATTAAATTTTGACTGAATCTACTCAAGATGTCACTCTCTTCTTTTTTATCCCTTTCAGAGATTAATACAAAGTGAGTAAACCAGTTAGAAATTTTAATTTATTAGATTCGACATCCTATGACCGGTTTCTGTCTTTCGACTTCATCAGTTAGGCTTTTCGAATCCAATAAATAAAATTCCAAACTCATACAAGTCAATAGCTATATCCGCTATAAGATAACATTTTTAGATGTGCTACCATCTATGGTAAGAAGAGAGTATTGACATTAAATTTTGACTGAATCTAGTCAAGATGTCACTCTCTTCTTTTTTATCATGATGAAGTCGAAAGACAGAAAGCGGTCTTAGGATGTCGAATCTAATAAATTAAAATTCCTTACTGGTTTACTCACTTTGTATTAATCTCTGAAAGGGATAAAAAAGAAGAGAGTGACATCTTGACTAGATTCAGTCAAAATTTAATGTCAATACTCTCTTCTTACCATAGATGGTAGCACATCTAAAGACTTTTTTAGTTTCGATTTTATAAATTGTATTAAACTTTATTATTACTGCCTTTTTTACAATAATACTTTAATTTTGGAAATCCCACACTTTATTTTCTTGATTTATTATTATATTTCCCCTGAATTTACATTGATTATATTGTTAAATTAAGGTACTGCACTTTGAGGTTAAGTTTAAAATTTATTTCTCTTCTAATATTTAAAATAACAATGTTTTCATTGTTGTAATGATTGACTTATCTAAGACTATTTTGTCTTAACTTCTACTATTTAGTTTTTTGCTAAACTATTCTAAAATCGTCGATGAAAATTCCTTATGGAATTACCATGTTGAAATTTGTTATCAGAAATTTAATATTTTGTCGTATGATTACTGCTTTAAAATTAGTTTCAAACTTTATTTTGTTAATTACGTTCTGCCTAGTGATTATTTAAATTAAAATAAATAGTTATAATGGTTTTAATTAATTTATTTTGTTTGATAATTTCTCTATTATCGAATAAAAGTTTTGTATTCTCTTTATTTGGCTTTTCACATTATTTAACCGTTACGATATGTATGTTCTCTCGTTCCATAAATTTTGTTCTGAGATCCTAATCTATGAATTTGAACACACTAATCTTAAACAATAAAATTCTAATGTCAACTTGCACACTGTTAGTTCCCTATTTCCACTTCAAGCTCAAAAAAAACTTTTCCCACAAATATCGATTTTTTGCCTATTTGTTTACATAATCCCAAAAAAACTGTTCAAATTTTTAAGATCCTTCATTCCCCCTAATTCGCTCTAAAAAACAGAATATTCTTCATAAACTTTTAATATTGAATGAACGACGTCCCCGGTAACAATTTTTTTTTGTTTCAGCACATTGTTTTCATAAAGGAAAACGTGCCATTCTTGATAATAAAAAACTTTTCTTACGAGATGAAGTCTCCAGTCGGGATCGTTGTTTTATTTTTTATGAAAGCGATGTCATCTCTAATGGATTTTTAAGAAAAACGTTTCCTTCGACACTATCGGTGCTGTGAAAACAAATCTGTAAGAATGAAAATAATTAGAATATTATTTCTTGATTCTAGCTTAGCGGGGTATATGGTGTAAAAATCGATAGAGATAAAGTGATAGGTAGTAGGATGTGCCGAAAAAACCTTTTTTTTATTTCGAAGTTATAATAGCGCCGTAAATTTGCGAATCATATAGACTAAAAAAAAGAAACAAAATTATCAAAATCGGTTGACATCTTCCGATCGCGCATAGGTCCTAAAGTTTGACAAAATATGAAAAAACTTCATTTTTGCGATTATTTTTTTAGTTAGATGTTTTCGTAATATAATTTTTTGCAATGTCTTCAAATAGAGCCTAAAAACATTGTGTTTTAATTTGGTTTAAATCAGTTGATATCTTCCGATCGCGCATAAGCCCCAAAATTTGACAAAATATTGAAAATTTCACATTTTTACGCATTTTTGGTATCACAGGCCCACAAAAAAAACGTATCTCGAGTCGCTTAGTTCTAATCGAAACTGTAGAATTTCCCTAGAGCACTCTAGAATTCCACTAGTCTAGGGGAAAAAGTGTTAAGCTGAACAAAACTTGTGATTTCTGGAAGGTTCTATTTTTGAGCAAGAAAGCATTTTGAGTTCCTGAATTCATATCTGACGTACAAAATGTTCCACAGTACTTCAGAATTTCCCTAGCCTAGGGAAAAACGTAGAAAATTGTGCAAGGAAATTGTCGAAAATTTATTGGGTAACTTTAAAAGCGACGACTATAAGAAAATAGTGAAAAACATGTTGCGAAAATTTCAAGAACAAGATTGCTTCATGAGCATAAAATTACACTTCCTTCATTCCCATCTGAAAATCTTGGTGATTACAGTAAGGAACAAGGAAAAAGTTTCCACCAAAATATCAAAGAAATGGAGCGACATTATCAGGGACGATGGGATGAACACATGATGGCAAATTTTTTTGGGTCAATACATAAAGCTCAGTAGATTGATAATTTATGGAAAATATAATAAAAATAATAATATAATTGCATGATCTTTTATAAGAAGGTTATGGATGGTTTTCTGAAGTCATGTCAAAATTTCTTATTTGGCAAACGTTGATATTGAAATTTTTTGAAGTGCACAGTAATTTTTTTAAAAAATTTATATTTCACTAGATGAAAAATTTAATAAATAATTGAATGAAGATATAAATCTAAATGTTCTTTTTTCTGAATAATAAAACCACCTTTTAAAGTCGTTTTCAAAAAAGTGACAATAATAAAATATACAGGGTGTCCCACGACGTACTGTACACAGTCCAACCATAAGTACTATGGACCGAGGCCATGTCATATCTGGTATTAAAAAAAGGCTTGTTGCGTTTTTGACGGATATACAGGGTGATATTTGAAAATATGTGAATTATTCTAAGTTAAGTATATCTAAAAGCAAAAATCTCAGACCAATCAAATTTCGCACACTGAGTGTGCTCCCTGAGCTTAATAAAATAGATTTTAAAAAAAATTTAATTTCAGGTCCGGACTTAGTTTTTTTAGATTTTTATTGGTTTTTTGAAAACAACACCCTGTAAGTCAAATCAAACAATTTTTATTTTTCTCACTTTAAAGCTTAAGGATGATACTAAGCAACAGGTAAAAAAAATTGAACGCGCAACTTTTTGTTTTCTGCAGAAAAAAATAGAACTTTGAAAAATAGTATAATTTTAATGGATTCACATTCTTCTTATGACTGATGCGGCACTACATTGATAGCACATCATCATTTTTCAACAAAAATCATAAGGACAGTTCATTTTACTCGATATAAAGTATTATTCAATCAACCGTTGAAATTCCAGGGCCGTATTTATTTTTTGCAGTCTCTGTACCAGTTGGAGGTGATATGGATGGAGGAGACCTTTCTTTAACGTCCTGAAAACTGTGGACTTAGAAATATTCAAAATACTGGATATTCGCCGGGTACTTAGCTTCTCATTTTGAATTACCATTTCCAAAATACCCTCTTTCTGGTCTTCTGTCAGTCGCTCACCACGTTCTTTCACAAACTGTCAAAATGGACGTCAAAGCGAATTCAAAGCCTACTTGCATTTGCAAAATAATCAAAAGTAATAGTTTTTTCTTTGACGTTACAGAAAGAAAATTTGTAAAACTCGTTTTACAGGGTGTTGTTTTTACAGGATCAATAAAAACTTGAAAAAAATTAATACGGCCCTGGAATTTCAACGGTTGATTGAATAATACTTTATATCGAGTAAAATGAACTGCATTTATGATTTTTGTTGAAAAATGATGATGTGCTATCAATGTAGTGCCGCATCAATCATAAGAAGAATGTGAATCCATTAAAATTATACTATTTTTCAAAGTTTTATTTTTTTCTGCAGAAAACAAAAAGTTGCGCATTCAATTTTTTTTGACTGTTGCTTAGTATCATCCTTAAGCTTTAAAGTGAGAAAAATAAAAATTGTCTGATCTAGCTTACAGGGTGTCGTTTTCAAAAAATCAATAAAAATCTAAAAAAAACTAAGTCCGGACCTGAAATTAAATTTTTTTTAAAACCTATTTTATTGAGCTCAGGGAGCATACTCAGTGTGCCAAATTTTATTGGTCTAAGATTTTTACTTTCAGATATACTTAACGTAGAATAATTCACATATTTTCAAATATCACCCTGTACATCCGTCAAAAACGCAACAAGGCATTTTTTAATACCAGATATGAAATGGCCTCTGTCCATAGTACTTATGGTTGGACTGTGTACAGTACGTCGTGGGACACCCTGTACAATAATAATAATTTACTGTAAAAACAGATGAATGGACAAATTCACAAGATATGAACAAGGGACAAAGAAAAGAATTTTGAAATTAAGATGTCAAAAATTTCTTTACGCCCAATTTTAGCAAACTTTAATTTTTTGAGTGGCGCATTAATTTTTTTTTTAGGAAAATTCATATAATAATAATAATAATAATAATAATAAAATAATAATAATAATAATAATAATATTAATAATAATAATAATAATAATAATAATAATAATAATAATAATAATATAAAATTTATATTGTTTTTATATATCTTATTAGATATAAAATTTTATGTTAATTTAAAAAAACTTTTTTCTTAAAAGTTATAGATAGTTTTTTGAAGTCTTATCAAAACTTTAAAGTCTAAAATGTTTTTAGTTGAACGGTAAACATTTTTGGTAAAATTCATATTCGCCACTGATGTAAAATTTAATGAAAACTCGAATAAAAATAATAATACGGCCATTCCTAGGCCAAGATGACCGCCATACAGGCGCAGAAAAAAGAAGAAAAATTTTAAAATGTTTTTTTTATTCTGAAATAGTATATTACGTAACAAGTGTGGAAAGTCATCAATTACGCACGAATAGCGTTTAGCACAAACCGCGTAGCGGCGAGTGCGGAAACGTAACTTTCCAACGAGTTATGTACACTATTTTTCCTACGACCCCAACATTTTTAATATTCTAATTTTATTTTTTTTTATAAAATAATAATCATTGGGAATATTAATTTTAGGATTTAAAATAAAATTTTAGAAATTTATATTTATTAACTTAATTTAAATAATATCTTCAGAAAAAGAAGCTTTAATGCCATTTACATTTCTTCACTCCATGATTAGGTTATATGAATAGGTGCACCTACACCCTGCTTTTGATTTTTGGGGCAGCAGCGAGGGGTAAACCGCGAGGTCCATTTTCATAGGTGGTCGTAGGAAAATCACTTTCCATAAAAAATAAGCTCGCTGGTGTTTCTAAATCCTAAAAAAGCGAAAAACACCGCAAAAACCGCTAAATGCATTGTTTTAGAATTTCGAAATTGCAAAATCCACAAACGGCATATTCTCTCGAAAAAAGTTCCTGTTCGTGTCATATAATGAGAAAAATTCGCGTCTTTTCTGAACTCCCATCCTCTGCTTTTATCCCTTTTTGTTATATGCAATATCGCGATGCAGCTCGGTAAAGGTTTAACAAAAAACTTCATTTAACGCTAACCTGCCTCTGAATATGCTTTTTGATTGCTGCTCATAATTCCCAGCACATACTTTCCCGCTATTTGTAATTCTTCGCTCGTACGTTTCATGTTTTTTTTTTAGCCTTTTCAATACTTAGAACAATAGTTTTGTGGCGTATGGAAAATTTTTCCGTATTCTACTGTCAGAGATTATTGAGATTCCAAATAATTTTATGACTACTATACTGGAAGGCAGCCAGACGAAGTATGATCAATTTTGTCAGACGGACAATTGTAATAGCTTGGGAAATCTGCAAAATATACAAAAAATTACAATTTCTAAAAGAGATGGTGGTTTTTCGCCATTTTCTCCGACTATTTATTAAATGGATAATGAGCATTATTCCAACATCATAAACACCCTTAGAAGTGACGTCTCAGAACCTCCAGCTAAAAAACAGAAAACAAAAGATCCTTGAGCTTCTAACTCTGCAGCTGGACCCATCAACAACATTAATGATTTACCTACACCCAACGTTATCAATGAGTTAACAAAGATTTCCAACAATACTGCTACTGTGTACCAAAATTGCAATTTATATTTTTGTCCATGGTCAAGTGCCAGATGAGCTTAAACATTCAGTTGCTACACCTCTTCACAAACAAAACAATAAAAGCTTTATTACAAACTATAGACCCATCAGTTTGATTAGTACATTTGCCAAAATATTTGAAAAATGTGTAAAAAAAAGGCTTTATGAACATCTGTCTAAAAATAAGATTTTGTGTGAAAAACAGTACGGCTTTATCCCAACGAGGCAATGTATGACCTTATAAATGTAATAAAAACGAATTTGGATGATGGTAAAAAGTGTTTAGCTGTATTTCTCGATCTTGCAAAAGCTTTTGATACGGTGCCTCACAAGCAACTTCTAAAGGTTCTTCAACAATATGGAGTTAGGGTTATCGTGTTAGATTTATTCTCAAGTTATCTATCCAACAGAAAAATTGGAAACACGTACAGTGATACTCAAATTATACAAATGGGGTTACCACAAGGTACGGTTCTAGGGCCGCTATTATTCTTTACATACATCAACTCTCTCTTACTAACTAAAATAAAAGGCTCGATTATTTCTTACGCAGATGACACTGTATTAGTGTTCACTGATGAATCATGGCATCTAGTCAAGAAAAAGGCTGAACTTGGTATATCGAAAGTCAAGTCGTGGTTAGACTATAATAAACTATCCTTAAATGTGTTTTAACAAAATGTATTCGTGCAGGTGCAAAAATACTCGTCTTCGACTCATGCTTCTTGTTAAAATATTACTTAGCAACGTGTTTTTTCGATTTTTTTCGGAAAAATTAAATGCCCTTATGATATTATTTACATGTACATATCAGGTGGCCAGCTAGGTATCCAGACTTAACCCCAATTGATTTTTGTATATGATGTTATGGTAAGTGTATTCTGCAGAATTTCTTAGTATCAAAAGAAACACATTGAAGGAAGTGTTTGCGTTTATTTTGTAGAAAATCAACCTCATACAACCCCGCTTATGTTTTTCAATGAGGAAACTTCTTAGCGACTCGTACATTTTTAGAGCGTTGAGAAATATATTATAATAAGGAGTTGCACAAGGCTCGTCTAGACAGGACTTGCTTTAAATGAATTCCTGCTAGAATAGGAAACTCTGATGGCAAATTTCTGAGATAAGACGTTATTAGATCTTTCAGAGTTTCTGCTTAGGGGTAAAATAGATTTAGGAAACCGTTGTTTATAAAAATATATCAGAAATATGTTTATCCATACGAAATAGGAAGACATTTATTGTTCCATTTATGCATAAGTTGATTGAATGATAAATTATGCGTTTAACTCATCAATTTTCCAAACAACATATTTTCATAGTTTTAATTGAAATGTAACGATGACGCTTTTGAAACTAGATTGATGTGTTTAATTAACTTTCAATATATTTTATGCATATTGGATGACTGTCCTTGTTCGTTTGGCATAATATTCGCGGCGTTAGCCTCCCCTCAAACTCATAAACAATGACAGTGAGAACGAAAAACTCTTGAAAATCTTTATTCCGAGGCTTTTTTCAATTCTGAAATTCGGTGTGAATGAACTATCGAGCTTTCAGTGACATCAAGGCGACAAACTTCAGGAGATAAGTGGTTATTGAACGCTGTTATCTTAGCTCTACCGGTTTTTTTTTCCTGTGTGGGGATAACAGTCCCTGCTCCTGTTCGTCAAGGGCCGCTGAATGACGAAGTTAAGGGTTCTCGATTTCTACTTCTTTCAAGATGTTGGTGTTATACAGGAAATATCATTGTTATGCTTTGTTTCACTCTTTCTGGCAATCGGTATTCAGAACTGGAACAGATTTGTATCTGTTCGAATGGAAAAGGTTTTTGATTAAATATTCTATAGGAATTTGTAGTTTTATTTTTGTTTTTTATTAAAAATAGTCAAAAGTGGAATTTTTTTCTATAATCCATTCAAATTGATGTACTTAAATTGAGAAACAACAAGAAAAAGAAAAATAACAGTGTTAGACGCTGGAAAACCATGCCTGGCCCTTCTCTTGTTAATTATACACACTTTTAGAGAGATGCGGTGTTTGGTGGGGGTGTCGATATACTGCGACCTGTAAGATCTATTGTGCCCCCTTCTGTGGCCCAGCCATTAAGAATACCACAACGATTAGAGCAGTTCCTACCCAGGCAGCAGATGCACGTCTTTTAGACGTCGAAAATACGACAGTTTACGACACCAATCTCGTCAAATTCACCAAAAAGGTGACGTAATAGAGACGTCACAGCGATTTGACGTCATTATGAACGCGTTTATAAGACGTCATCATAAACACGTTCATAAGACGTCTTCATAAACACGTTATTTTCTTCCAAATTTACTTATTTGAGGAATACCATATGAAAACATGAAACAAAAATGTGCTGAAAAAACTTTAATTTTTTAATATCAATATCGTAAACGGCTCTAAAATACAAAATGTCTAGAAACAGTTTAAAAGAGTGTCTTTAAGTAGGTATGTTCTCAGCATGAAAAACTAACCCATAAATTTGTATATACTACTGCACACTGTTCTTCGCCTTTCTAGACTGACTCTCTTTGGGGCATGTTTTAACCAAATCTTAATTTTATCTTCAATTTCTTGGATTGATGTTGACGGGCATTTTTGGAGTATAGCATCTACAACAATTAAAGAAATTGAGGTAAGACAAGAACAAAAACGAGTAATTAATGAGCATAATAATAGTTTCACACAGAACATCAAAAATGTTATTATTTTAATAGACATACTTACTTACGATAACTGTTCGCAATTTCAATTTTGTAAAACCCTGTTTATCACCTCTTGATCCACAAAAGTTAAAATCGGTTTCCAAATTATTGGTGATGAGACTTTTTAAGATTATGTTGATTCTATTTGTAAGGTCGCGACCTCCTAAGCTCTAAAACATAATCTCTAAAACATAATCACAACATTAATAACTGTCCGAATAAATCATAATCTGTTTTTCAACCCCCACTGTTACATTGTAAATATTAAACAATTCTTATTCATTTACAATATTTTTTTTTTCGAAGTTCTTACGAAATTCGTCCTGCTTTCTATATAAGCACAATCATTACGCATTTATTAATTAATTTTCACCCAAAATGAGCGCCAAACAAAATTTAACCGTCATTAAAAAAATAACCATTTTGTGTTCAAACGAAATGTTGAAATAAGTTCTGGAAAATCAGAATGCATTCTCGAGTTATTGTTCGATATTACAATTTCTTAAATAAAATAGTTTTCAGTTATTTTTCATTGAAAGTATCAACGTCATAAAGACGTGAAGTAGACGTTTTTCAGACATGTCTAAAACTAATAGATAAAACAACGTATAAATGAATATTAGTCGAAAAGAACCGCTGGTTATTTAGTGATGTCACCAAATATCGACGTCATAAACACCTTGATCGACGTCACTCTGCTGCCTGGGTAGTCCTATTGCTTTCAAAAAGTTCAGGATGTCGGTAGGCTTCAGGATAGCTAGATCTCTCTCTTCTATGTGCCTCAGGGTACAGTACTTGGCCCAATATCATTTATCGCCTATATTAATAGCTTATTTTCTATTTCGATATCTCAAACATACCTCTTAACATACATATCTGCCGTCCCTCGTAGTATTACTACATTTATAAATGCGAATTAGATTTCCAAACCGTCTCCGAATTTTCGAATGTTTCAAGACTATAGACAAATTATATTAAGGACGATAGGGACGTGAACTTTATAAAAGTTTTCGGTATCTTTAAGTTCTCAAGTTATCTACCCTTTTTGAGATTTGAATAAAGGATTTCTGAGATATCTAGACTAGTTTTTGTTGAACTAAATTGAAGCCGATAAGCAGATAACAGGATTTCTAACTTCTTTTGATTTAGAATGGAAATATAAAAGAAGTCAGTTAGTTAATTTTTTCACAATCGTTTGAAAACTTGTTTGACTTGAGTTCAGAAAATTATAGGTTTATTAAAGTCCAGTTAAATAGGTAAAAGATTTTGACAATTTTTTGGTAAGGTGTGGCGCTGAAAAATCTCTTGATATAATGCAATTGGCCTTTGACAAGCTTCTATGATTTGTATTTCAGATTTTTTCTTAATAAAATCCATTGGAAATAGTTTCAACTACTAGTTGGCCGTCTAAAGTGTATTTAAAAATGCCTGATGGAGTCATTTTCAATTTTTAACCAGTCACATTTATTTTTTTATATTTTTAGACTCCCTATAATTTTGTTTTCGTTTCCTAAACAGTATTTGCTAATCGTTTGGTCTAGGTAGAATACTACTAGTAATTTAGATTTGTTGGAATAAATTTTTGCTTTTTTGCAAGCCTGAAAATAGCCAAAAGTCATTTTTCTAAATTGTTTTCGATATTAAAGTGAACAATTTTCTGTAATGTATTTAATAGTCAAATTTACCACTTCTAAACAACGTATAAATGAATATTGGTCACTAAATAACCTGCGGTTCTTTTCGACCAGATGTCACCAAATATCGACGTCATAAACACCTTGATCGACGTCACTCTGCTGTCTGGGTAGTCCTATTGCTTTCAAAAAGTTCAGGATGTCGGTAGGCTTCAGGATAGCTAGATCTCTCTCTTCTATGTGCCTCAGGGTACAGTACTTGGCCCAATATCATTTACCGCCTATATTAATAGCTTATTTTCTATTTCGATATATCAAACATACCTCTTAACATACATATCTGCCTTCCCTCGTAGTATTACTACATTTATAAATGCGAATTAGATTTCCAAACCGTCTCCGAATTTTCGAATGTTTCAAGACTATAGACAAATTATATTAAGGACGATAGGGACGTGAACTTTATAAAAGTTTTCGGTATCTTTAAGTTCTCAAGTTATCTACCCTTTTTGAGATTTGAATAAAGGATTTCTGAGATATCTAGACTAGTTTTTGTTGAACTAAATTGAAGCCGATAAGCAGATAACGGGATTTCTAACTTCTTTTGATTTAGAATGGAAATATAAAAGAAGTCAGTCAGTTAATTTTTTCGCAATCGTTTGAAAACTTATTTGACTTGAGTTCAGAAAATTATAGGTTTATTAAAGTCCAGTTAAATAGGTAAAAGATTTGGACAATTTTTTGGTACGGTGTGGCGCTGAAAAATCTCTTGATATAATGCAATTGGCCTTTGACAAGCTTCTATGATTTGTATTTCAGATTTTTTCTTAATAAAATCCATTGGAAATAGTTTCAACTACTAGTTGGCCGTCTAAAGTGTATTTAAAAATGCCTGATGGAGTCATTTTCAATTTTTAACCAGTCACATTTATTTTTTTATATTTTTAGACTCCCTATAATTTTGTTTTCGTTTCCTAAACAGTATTTGCTAATCGTTTGGTCTAGGTAGAATACTACTAGTAATTTAGATTTGTTGGAATAAATTTTTGCTTTTTTGCAAGCCTGAAAATAGCCAAAAGTCATTTTTCTAAATTGTTTTCGATATTAAAGTGAACAATTTTCTGTAATGTATTTAATAGTCAAATTTACCACTTCTAAACAACGTATAAATGAATATTGGTCACTAAATAACCTGCGGTTCTTTTCGACCAGATGTCACCAAATATCGACGTCATAAACACCTTGATCGACGTCACTCTGCTGCCTGGGTAGTCCTATTGCTTTCAAAAAGTTCAGGATGTCGGTAGGCTTCAGGATAGCTAGATCTCTCTCTTCTATGTGCCTCAGGGTACAGTACTTGGCCCAATATCATTTACCGCCTATATTAATAGCTTATTTTCTATTTCGATATATCAAACATACCTCTTAACATACATATCTGCCTTCCCTCGTAGTATTACTACATTTATAAATGCGAATTAGATTTCCAAACCGTCTCCGAATTTTCGAATGTTTCAAGACTATAGACAAATTATATTAAGGACGATAGGGACGTGAACTTTATAAAAGTTTTCGGTATCTTTAAGTTCTCAAGTTATCTACCCTTTTTGAGATTTGAATAAAGGATTTCTGAGATATCTAGACTAGTTTTTGTTGAACTAAATTGAAGCCGATAAGCATATAACGGGATTTCTAACTTCTTTTGATTTAGAATGGAAATATAAAAGAAGTCAGTCAGTTTATTTTTTTCGCAATCGTTTGAAAACTTATTTGACTTGAGTTCAGAAAATTATAGGTTTATTAAAGTCCAGTTAAATAGGTAAAAGATTTGGACAATTTTTTGGTACGGTGTGGCGCTGAAAAATCTCTTGATATAATGCAATTGGCCTTTGACAAGCTTCTATGATTTGTATTTCAGATTTTTTCTTAATAAAATCCATTGGAAATAGTTTCAACTACTAGTTGGCCGTCTAAAGTGTATTTAAAAATGCCTGATGGAGTCATTTTCAATTTTTAACCAGTCACATTTATTTTTTTATATTTTTAGACTCCCTATAATTTTGTTTTCGTTTCCTAAACAGTATTTGCTAATCGTTTGGTCTAGGTAGAATACTACTAGTAATTTAGATTTGTTGGAATAAATTTTTGCTTTTTTGCAAGCCTGAAAATAGCCAAAAGTCATTTTTCTAAATTGTTTTCGATATTAAAGTGAACAATTTTCTGTAATGTATTTAATAGTCAAATTTACCACTTCTAAACAACGTATAAATGAATATTGGTCACTAAATAACCTGCGGTTCTTTTCGACCAGATGTCACCAAATATCGACGTCATAAACACCTTGATCGACGTCACTCTGCTGCCTGGGTAGTCCTATTGCTTTCAAAAAGTTCAGGATGTCGGTAGGCTTCAGGATAGCTAGATCTCTCTCTTCTATGTGCCTCAGGGTACAGTACTTGGCCCAATATCATTTACCGCCTATATTAATAGCTTATTTTCTATTTCGATATATCAAACATACCTCTTAACATACATATCTGCCTTCCCTCGTAGTATTACTACATTTATAAATGCGAATTAGATTTCCAAACCGTCTCCGAATTTTCGAATGTTTCAAGACTATAGACAAATTATATTAAGGACGATAGGGACGTGAACTTTATAAAAGTTTTCGGTATCTTTAAGTTCTCAAGTTATCTACCCTTTTTGAGATTTGAATAAAGGATTTCTGAGATATCTAGACTAGTTTTTGTTGAACTAAATTGAAGCCGATAAGCAGATAACGGGATTTCTAACTTCTTTTGATTTAGAATGGAAATATAAAAGAAGTCAGTCAGTTTATTTTTTTCGCAATCGTTTGAAAACTTATTTGACTTGAGTTCAGAAAATTATAGGTTTATTAAAGTCCAGTTAAATAGGTAAAAGATTTGGACAATTTTTTGGTACGGTGTGGCGCTGAAAAATCTCTTGATATAATGCAATTGGCCTTTGACAAGCTTCTATGATTTGTATTTCAGATTTTTTCTTAATAAAATCCATTGGAAATAGTTTCAACTACTAGTTGCCCGTCTAAAGTGTATTTAAAAATGCCTGATGGAGTCATTTTCAATTTTTAACCAGTCACATTTATTTTTTTATATTTTTAGACTCCCTATAATTTTGTTTTCGTTTCCTAAACAGTATTTGCTAATCGTTTGGTCTAGGTAGAATACTACTAGTAATTTAGATTTGTTGGAATAAATTTTTGCTTTTTTGCAAGCCTGAAAATAGCCAAAAGTCATTTTTCTAAATTGTTTTCGATATTAAAGTGAACAATTTTCTGTAATTTACCACTTCTAAACTTGCCAGTGTCTTTATAACACCCTTGAGGGTGTAAAATAATCCACTAAAACAAACACATAACTCCAGAGGCATCAAAACTTTACATTACAACCGTCTATTGACACTGCGATCCTAAATTTGGATGGTGTCCAAAATTAGGAAGGGTTTTCTGGTCCTTAATATATAAATTACTTTGATTAGGGTGGACTTAATAGAGGTGGCTTCCATGTTTAGTTATGGGCTGCTTAGTTATTTACAAAAGCGGAAAAAATCGTTAGGGCGTAATACATATTTACGAGCCTGAACGAATTTTCTTATATGCCACTTTGATTTAAGTTTATTTAGAGTAACGTGGTTTTTGCTTCAAATTTACGAGAAAATTGGAAAATAACTAATTTTCCTGTACAATGTTGGACATAGGTACAAAAAGACCTCTGTATTTTTTTTAAATCTTACAACTTGGAAAGTAACTAGATTTTTTTTAAATTTTTCGTCTATACTGATATACAAAATGTTTTTAAACAACAAAGTTAGCGGTAATCGTACTAGTCACCGAACAAATTTGTCTGTAGCTTTTTTGTGTTTATGAATTTCAAAATGATGTCTTCAGATTTTGATAGAGCATAAAAAAGTAAGTTTAGGGTTTGATGTGCCCTTCCGTATTTCTTTGGGACCACCTTCAAAAAGGGGTCCAAAATATGAAAATTTTGAAGTTTAAAATGACATAGTGAATGACGATTTTGGTAAAAGTGAGTAGACTGATTTGGCTGTGTTGATTAGAATAAAAACTGTCAATTTAAAATCAAATACTATTAAACGAGCAAGGTTTGTATGTGTGTGTGTGTGTATGTGTGTCCAGAGGATCTCGAAATCCACTCGTCAGAATTCAATGAAACTTTCAGGGTAGACTAACTCCTATCTAAATCGGCGAAAAATGTAGGTCCCATGTCTGTGAAAATTCGATCTTCCGAGATATTTACAAGAAAAGTTAAGCTTTTAGTTTTATTTCCTAGCAACGGCACATAATAATAATTTGTTTCTATAGTAATATATACTATAAAGGATAGATGAGTACAGTCAAAGTGGGGATATAACGTCAAATTCCATAGGCGTACTTTGCAAAATAAGTTTCTATAATATAAATAAGGTGACAGCATATCAAATATATATACGCACTTCGTAGATTAAATTTTGAAGTTATATTATTTACAAAAAATAAAAATAAACTTTATGCATCCGACACTTTAACATTGAACGAATTAAATTTAACCAATAAATAACAAGGAGGATTATATGTTGGGATTAAATTAAATCTCTTGGCATTAAAAGTAACGCTTCAGTACTTACCTAAACTCAAAGATTAAAAAAAAAGTTAGTTCAAGAACTATCTTTAAAAGTCACTGTCTTCACTAAAACTACTGGCATCACTATAATTGTCTTTTCTTACATAACCTTTTAATAATTGAGACCAGATCAGTTCAATGGAATTTAACTCTGCGTGGTTCGGAGGAAATCTGAGAATTTTAATTCCTTTTTCTCTGGCCATCTCATCCATAATATATTTTTTGAATTTGTTTTTATGTTGCCTTGCTATTACTAATAATTCTGCCTTCAAGGATTTAGGAGGACTGATAATATTTTTAGAATGAAGCCATTTTGAAATATATATTAATACAAAATTCTGAATCAATTAAAATACATACGATACGGCTATGAATAAATAAAGTCTGACTTATCTGTCAAAAGAACAAATTTATTACAGTAAAAACCATGGAAACAAGAATCTAGACAAAAACTATATTAGGCCGATCAGATGTATTAAAATTTAAATTTTAACTACAAATAAGCATTGAAGGATGAGGTAAAAATAAAATTTCTACCTCTTGAACCTGTACTACGTTCTGCAAATTAAATACTGCACTCCTTTCTTCTGTATAGTATAGTAGTAAAAAGGTTTGACTTTATTTAATTTCTGGCGTTTTAATCAGAAAGAATTCAATTTTAAATTTGTCGCTTTATATAAAAAAGGAAAGGTTCATTTGACGGACATAAATAATTTGCTTGTCAAATGACAGCCATCTTATTAATTCAAAGTTGAAAATACAACGTTGCCAATTCAATTTCAGAAATCATGGGTTTAGGTAAATATTTATAGGAACATTGAGTAACACTGTTAAAATGGACACCTGTCTTCCCTTCCCCGATAATGTGAGACTACCCCTTACGGCTACTATTTTATTATGCGGACAGTTTTAATATTTAAGTTTTCATGATCAGAGAGAGAGAGAAAGAATTTTTGAAAAAATATGATATCAATATCTGCCACACCTCGAGAGTCTGGTCACAGGTATTTGTGGAGGTTTTTACCCAAGTATGAATATCAGACCTATAATTTTCCTTCACTGCAGATCAAAAAATAATAAAATCAATTGAACATAGAGTTTTTCTTATATAGTGATAAATAGAGTGAGCTGAGCGATCTTCTGTTGACGGGACGTGTGCCCTACACGCTGCTGTTGCACGTCCCGGAAACGGGGCCTGTCCACCGTGACAATTCGCGAAGATCAAGCGTCAGTAGAAGTTGCCCTAAAAGGGTGAAATCCCCAGAAACTAGGCAACTTTAATGCATTTAACTAACCTCTGTGACAAGCAGTTGATAAACGTCAACAACATCTGCAGCCAATTGAAAATTAACACTGACAGCTTTTTTACTTTTCCCGCCTACTTTCAAGCCAATCGCCAATCAACTTTTTATTTATCTCCCTATCAGTAGTTCAAGTAGATGTCGCCCACTCCGTGATTTTCGCGAATTAATTAATAATTTGTCATGTTATAAATATACTTAAATTATATACTCATTGGGCTGCTTAAAAATGTAGATTTGAATATTAAGAGCGAAGCTCGGTGACCAGATATTTTATTAATACTTGCATTACAGTTTGTTCGGTATAAGAATGAAACTTAGGATGAGGATGCTGCGTTGTTACGTTTTTTCCTCGCTCTTGTATAGAGTTGAAGCATGGACCCTCAAGAAAAACCACATCGACAAACTACAAGCATTCAAAATGTGGTATTACCGTAGAATGTGGCGTATTCTCTGAACCGATAGAATTACTAATGCCGAAGTGCTAAAACCGGATGCAGAAGGAATGCGAAATCATTAACACAATGAAAAAAAAGGGGGGGGAGGTCATATAATGGGGGGACAGAAATACACACTTCTCCAACTGATAATCCAGAGAAAGATTAGGGGAAAGCAGAACCTGAGGAATTGGTTTAACTGTAGCAGTGTTCAACTGTTCAGCGCTGCAGTCAACAAGGTCACGATTGCTGTGATGATAGCAAACCTCCGATAGGAGATGCACTATAAGAAGAAGGTATAAGGCAATACTAGAACAGCATTATAAACTGATTTTCAATTACTCAATCTTTTCTTTTATTAATCACCACCGTCAACAATGGTGGGCTTCGTATAAGTCTTTGTTAAACTTCAACTTCCAAGATTTATATAAATTAATAAAAATTAAAATAAAATTAGAATGGAAATTCCCTCTAACTGGGACCTGATTGGTTGGATATTGGTTTTTTATATTATGATAATTAAAATGTCTAAAACTTTTGTATTAATCATTTTTTAACATTAAATATTATCAAAAAAAACCTTCATACTGCTAAGAATTTTCATGAATTCTTGTAAAACCTGCTACAAATACGGAACATCAAATAAACAATCGCCTCCTTTAACAATACATACAAATACAAATGGCAAAGGATTGACCTGAATTCACAAAGTTTAATAGTTTCGGTACTTGGGATAGAACGAGGAAAATGAAATATGGCTGGCATCGATTACATCCTGATGACTCTCATAAATTCAACAGATTTATAGGATTGAAAAATTGTCCTTGTATTGAGTCAGCTCCGAGCAGGTCTATTAATGAGTTAAATCATGATAGATTGTATCATAAAGACAAAATTTTATCTATTTTTATTTCCAAAGTTATTGATTTTTATTTTCCCGCTGTTTAGTACCTTTCAAATGGAGAGAATAGACTTTTTTCCTGAAAAAAAATTGTTTAAATAAGAATGTACACTAACTAAGAATGCGAGGTACTGTATCTAGGAAACTATCTTCCGGCAAAAAAGTTATTATTATTAAAAAGGCCAAGAGAAAAACGCGGAAAATATTTTCAAGATTCTAAAATAGCGAAAATAAAAATTTATTTTTTCCGTATAAAATTTTCTTTGGCCTAAATTTTAGGTTAGGAACAAGATATAGAGATGCGGTTTTCGCGAGCTTGTTTAGGCATCATTTAGCTACTTTTTTATGAAAAAAATTTATACCAATGCATTTAATTTTTTTGAAAGAATTAACCATTTCTGTCGGACTGTCGAAAAGATCCCTCTATAGGCGATATGTCAAACTAACAAAACTTCAAATATTATGACATTTGTAGCCCAAGAATAGCTCTTTTCAAGTAGCCCACGTTTGTTAAAATCAGCTCAGCCGTTTCGAATATACAAGGTGTTTTTTACTGAAATCTTCGAATACCCCCACCACTTTATTTTTAGAGATACAGCAAAAATTGTCAAACAAAAAAGGTTCAGATTATCCTCGACTTTAAAGATCAGGTATTTTTTTGTTAGGTTAATATAGCGGAATAACAGAAACATCACTTTTTTAGATTCAAGATTGCAGTTACGCCCCCTAGCGGCCATTTCAGAAACTTGAAAATATTTTCCAGCTTTTTCTCTTGGCCTTTTTAGTACAAACTTTTTTGTTGCAAGACTCTACGATGGATAGTTTTCCAGATACAGTACCTCGCAAGGGCGGATTTAGCTTTTTTTTATGGGAGGGGTACAACTTACCAAGAAGTCTAAAAAAGTTAGTAAATTTTTTTGTAATATCGATCAGAAACTAGTGACTGATCAGATCGCCGAAATATCATGTTATGACAAACTTTTTCAATATTTGACCCGAAAAAATGACATTAATAATAATAATAATAATAATAATAATATACGCCCTGCAATTCACTCCCTTACGAGTAAACCCCAGAAGCTCTGCAGCTTGTGCGGGGGAGGGACGGCTATTATTATTTGCCGTGGCGCTCTGGGTTATAAATGCAAAGATAAAAAAAATGGTAATCATTCGGAAAAACATTTGCTCAGTCTTGTCTCTTTAATTTTTTTTCAAAAATCAATACTTTTCACGGTATTGACCAAAAATTGAATAAAAAACAAAAATTTAGCTCAACAGACCAAAACGTAAAAAATAATTATCTAAAGGGCTAAAAATTACTAGACAATTGTAAAAACATATGTTACGACTTTCTGAAAATGGATTTTTTGTCAAATACCACAGTCTAGAAAAAAATAATTTTGTCCATCAATTTTTCTGCTTATGTCAAACGGATCTGGATGGTCAGGAAAAACTCGGTTTGACTACGCAATTTTCTGAGCCAGGTCAAATCAAAGGGGAACAAATGGAAATTATTCGGAAGAACATTTGCTCAAAGTCTTGCCTGTTTAAATTTTTTTCAAAAATCAATACTTTTCACGGTATTGACCAAAAATTAAATAAAAAACAAAAATTCTGCTCAACTTTAACAGACCAAAACTTAAAAAATAATTTCTCTCTCTTTCCACTGGATTAAAACCACTTAGTTGTTAAAAAAGTTTTTTTATTGACGTTTCGGCTTTCCAGATCGAAAGCCGTTATCAAAATGACATAAAATAAATAAATTTACTAGAAACAGAACACTTGATAATCTTGCAAAAATATGACATCAACATAGTATACATAGAATAAGATTTTGAGATTGAAGATGTCAAAATCTGTTTCAATCATATTTTTGTGACGTTTCTGGGAACGAATTTTTGAAAGGATAGCGCATTTGCATATTATAAGAGAATTTATACTTCGTCATAAATGAAGTTTTCTTATTAATATTATCATAAGAAAAAACCAGATAAAAACTTATGATACTATCCCGATATAGAGGGTATCCTTTTTGCAATTAACTCTTTTTGTAAAATAGGTATCCAAATTTTTGAAATATCAACAATTAGAAACACATTCGTTATTATTTAAGCATATCAATGCTACTTCTTTAACTTTGCGGTTATAATTATTCGGTTCTTTTAATAATCTAGTTGAAAAATTCCATTGTATTTTATGACCAGAATCCCATGCGTGTTCACATATTTTGGATTTTTCGAATTGTTTATTTTTAATGTACGATTGGTGTTCATTAAGTCTAATATGAAAAGGTCTAGATGTTTCTCCTATATAAAATTTATTACATTCGCATGGAATTTTGTAAATACAATTTTTTGTGTTTTGAATTTCATTAAAAGGTTTCGTATTTACTATTAAAGATTTTAATGTATTATTAGTTTGAAAAACTGTTTTTAAATTAAATTTATTGCCAATCCTTCTAATTTTTGTCAAAATTTAGCAAGATTTCTACTTAAAATAATAGATCCGTTATCAGGAAATACTAATTCCTTTATCAAAAATTCAAAACATTTTTTAGAAAAATTATCAAAAATCAAAATTACAAATTCAGATATAATGGTTAGTTTTGATGTAGTCAGTTTATTTCCAAATGTTCCTGTCGATAAAACTCTTAATCTTGTGAGAAAAAAGTTGACAAGTGATAATACATTAATAAATAGAACTAAATTAAGCGTCTCAGCAATTCTAGAATTATTGGAACTATGTATTAAAACTACATATTTTCAATTAAATAGTGATTTTTATCAGCAAAATTTTGGCATGGCAATGGGTTCTCCTTTATCACCAAAATTGTGTGATATTTTCATGGAGAATTTTGAAATGGAAATTGTAAACAAACAAAATTTAAGACCTTCTGTCTGGTTTAGATATGTAGATGATATCTTTGCAATTTGGCAACACGATAGGGAAAATATTGATACATTTTTATATACTATTAATAATTCGGAACCTACTATTAAATTTACAATTGAAATTGAAAATAATAAAAAATTACCGTTTCTTGATGTACTAATACACAATAACAACAATTGTTTTGATACATCAGTTTTTAGAAAAGAAACACATACAAATAGATATCTAAATTTTAATTCAAACCACTCAATTTGTGTTAAACGAGGTATTGTCAAATCTCTTTCCGATAGAGCAAAAACAATTTGTTCAAATGACAATATCTTAAATAATGAATTATCACTTGTTAAATCTGTCTTGATTAAGAACAACTACCCAAGTAAATTTATAAATCGTGAACTTTACCGAGACATCAAAACTAAAGATCAAAATTTAAACCCCCCAATAGTTCTTTCAAATATAGTAAAAATCCCTTATATTCCAAAATTATCCGAAAAAATTAGAAGGATTGGCAATAAATTTAATTTAAAAACAGTTTTTCAAACTAATAATACATTAAAATCTTTAATAGTAAATACAAAACCTTTTAATGAAATTCAAAACACAAAAAATTGTATTTACAAAATTCCATGCGAATGTAATAAATTTTATATAGGAGAAACATCTAGACCTTTTCATATTAGACTTAATGAACACCAATCGTACATTAAAAATAAACAATTCGAAAAATCCAAAATATGTGAACACGCATGGGATTCTGGTCATAAAATACAATGGAATTTTTCAACTAGATTATTAAAAGAACCGAATAATTATAACCGCAAAGTTAAAGAAGCAGCATTGATATGCTTAAATAATAACGAATGTGTTTCTAATTGTTCGGTTGATATTTCAAAAATTTGGATACCTATTTTACAAAAAGAGTTAATTGCAAAAAGGATACCCTCTATATCGGGATAGTATCATAAGTTTTTATCTGGTTTTTTCTTATGATAATATTAATAAGAAAACTTCATTTATGACGAAGTATAAATTCTCTTATAATATGCAAATGCGCTATCCTTTCAAAAATTCGTTCCCAGAAACGTCACAAAAATATGATTGAAACAGATTTTGACATCTTCAATCTCAAAATCTTATTCTATGTATACTATGTTGATGTCATATTTTTGCAAGATTATCAAGTGTTCTGTTTCTAGTAAATTTATTTATTTTATGTCATTTTGATAACGGCTTTCGATCTGGAAAGCCGAAACGTCAATAAAAAAACTTTTTTAACAACTAAGTGGTTTTAATCCAGTGGAAAGAGAGAGAAATTAAAATACAAACCACTATGAGCTTCCGAAATGAATTAAAAAATAATTATCCCACAGGACTAAAAATTACTGGACAATTGTTACGTTTTTCTGCAAAAGGATTTTTTTTTCAAATACCACAGTCTAGATGGTGCTAAAAAAATGGCGTAAAAAAAAAACTTATTTTGTCCATAACTTTTTTTTCTGCTTAAGTTAAATGATTCTGGATGCTCTTAAAATGTTCCCAATGTTGTTCTCTCATTAAGATGTTATATACATTTTTTTGTGGAAATTTTCAAATTTTGTACCACATAAATATAAAACAAAAATATATGTACCACCATAAAAGCATTTCGCCGTTAAAAATCAATGTGTCGCGAAATTGTTCGGTGTTTGGAAAAGTCGCCATTTCAATATTAAAGCTAGAGCCGTTAAAGTCAAAAACTTGAAGAAAAATATATTTGTTTCTGAAAACAAAATGTTAAATATTAAATTGTACCACTAAAACATTGTAATGTAGCACCAGTGGTACATGTACCACAGTTTGAGAACCCCTGCGCTAGAACGATACAGTTTCTTTAAACACCCATTTTTCAATTGCCAGATCTTCCTTCGTATTAATCGTAGAAAAATAAAAAAAATAATTTTAATTGTTAGCTCAAGGCCATAAAATTAGTTCATATCAATTTTTACGTAATAATATCAGATTTTCGGTTATATTTAAAAAACTTTTAGAAATGTACGATTTTTATGGTAAAAATCGTAATTTTCTACGCCCTTCACCCATAGGCGGATCCAGGGGGAGGGCTGTGGGGGCTGCAGCTCCCCCCCCCCCTTTAGGTTACGTTTTTTAATATATTCCATAGCCTTCCGACCCTCCACTCCAACTGATGTGGAAGACAGCCCCCCCTTGAGGGGTTTATTTTCATGAAACACTGTATTTAACGTTAATTCATTAACAAAGGGTAATTTATCGATTGCGCAAGTTTCTTTTCTTCTTTACCTCACTTTTTGATGAAAAAAACGCCACTATCGAAAGTTTTCTACTTCTGAACTAAACACCTTTCCTAACAATTTGCAACAAATTTCAAGTCGATCTGTTTCTGCTCAATGATTTTACTTCATTTTTTGGACTAAAGACAACATGTTTAAAAAAAAACTTTATTAATACTAAATTATAATCACAAAGAGACTAGGAAAGTACTTAGAAATGGTTAAAATAAAAAAAACACTTTTAGACAGCTACTATTAAAAGTCTAGTAAAATAAGGAAACTGCATACATTTTTTTTTATCGCGTTATAAGAAGCACCACTTTCTTTATTATGTAAAACACTTTTGTGTGTATTATGTTTTATAAATTTTTTTTATAAACCATAATCATGAGGGGGGGGGTAATTATATATCTACAGGTTTCTATTAGTACTCCGAATAAGCATTGTTAATATTACTATAATCTACAACTGTATGTTGATCCTAAACTAATTTCCCATCATTTAATAATAAACTGAAATTTTAATGTCGATTTTGCAGTCTTTCGTAATACAGGGTGCGCCAATTATTTCCACTCGATCTCTAGCACCGAAACTAAAAGAGATATCAACAAGATTTTTTGTAGGGGTAGACAGTGTCACTCGGACTACAATTTTAAAATATTTTTATGTATACAGGGTGACTAATTTTTGTGAAATGAAAATTAATTTGGTTTTTTTAAATTGAACACCCTGTATACGATTATGTCTTCTGATTCTACTTAATATTAGATTTACGGTAGTTTTTTGTATTTGTAAATCCGACGCGGCGTTGACAAGTTATTCCTATTTTAAGCAGATTTAATGAAAAAACAGCACTTCAGAAATATTAGCACAAAAACCACATTTTTTAAAAAATTCCTCAAAAAAGCTACTATGGTGTAAATGAAACATGCACCTATCACAATAATCACACAACATCTTCACCTCTTGCACAGGGTGTTTGCCGATGGCGTGCCAATAGTCTAGTTTTCAAATGGCAATAACTTAATTTTTTCAAATGGGACATCCTGTATATTTTTCTTCAGTTAGAAGCTCTCCTTAATACGCATTAAAAAAATATACACATCTAACTTTACTATTTACTTTAATAATTGACGTTAAGTGACAAACAACATATTTTACACAATTTTTAATAAGTACAAAATTTTACAAAGTTTAATCGTAAGAAAACTACAATAGTGAAATTTAAAATTTATAGTAGGTGTTCAAAATGTCTTCCATTTTCATTTATACATTTTCTTGCCCTTTTTTTCATTGATTTACATCTCTTAGCATTGCAGAGGTCACCTGTCTAAATGCTGCAGTAATTCTTTCTTTCATATTTTCTTTTGTAGTAACCTCTTCTTTGTCAACAATATTTTTAATACAACCCCACAAGAAAAAATCGCAAGGTGTAAGGCAAGGCGATCTAGTAGGCCAATTTATAGGTCCTCCCCTTCCTATCCAACGATCCTGAAATTCCCTATTTAACCAATTGCGAACATCTAATAGGTAATGTGGTGTGGCACCATCTAATTGAAACCACATTCCGTTGCGATAATTTTGAGGCACATTTTACAATAAGTTACGAAAATTATGTTCTAAAAAATCTAAAAATATAGCTCCATTTACAGTCCCATCAAAGAAATAGGGACCAATTACATAATCACCTATTATTCCCGCCCACACATTCAAAGACCATCGATACTGTGATGTGGTTCTAAATAAATGTTCATTGTGGTCCGAATAATAATGGAAGTTGTGTCTATTTACACAACCGTTCTTATGAAACGTGGCTTCGTCGGAGAAGAAAACTTTGTTTAAAAAGTTACGCTCTGTATTTATCTTGTTTATTCAGTATTCCACTCTACGCGCGAAATCACGTGGTAACAATTCTTGGTGAAGCTGGATATGATAGGGGTGATATTTATTCTTTTTTATTATGCGTCTAATTGTGGTATTGGAAATATCTAACTGATTGCTTAATTGCCTTGTGCTTATATTGGGATCTTCAACTATACTGATCATTACCTTATATTCGTTGTCAATAGTAACAGCTGTAGTTTCACGTGAATGTTTTTCATACTTGACGGTTCCTATTCTATCAAATCTATTCTTTAAATTCTCAAATGTATCCGTTTGTGGATGACGTCTTTCTGGGTATCTTTGACGATAGACCCTACTAGCAAGAAACGCATTTTTTTGACATTCACCCAGTATCCATATCATACCAATATTTTCTTGAACACTATAATTCTTATTAAAATCCATTTTTTATACACAATACCGATTAAATATAGTAGACCTGATACAATACAAAATTTTATGTTGAAAATTAATGCCATAAAAAAATATACCTACTGTCATTTTCATGGGTAACTTGATTTCTCATTAAAAATTGTGTAAAATATGTTGTTTGTCACTTAACGTCAATTATTAAAGTAAATAGTAAAGTTAGATGTGCAAAACCCTATATTTTTTTAATGCGTATTAAGGAGAGCTTCTAACTGAAGAAAAATATACAGGGTATCCCATTTGAAAAAATTAAGTTATTGCCATTTGAAAACTAGACTATTGGCACGCCATCGGCAAACACCCTGTGCAACAGGCGAAGATGTTGTGTGATTATTCTGATAGGTGCATGTTTCATTTACATCATAGTAGCTTTTTTGAGGAATTTTTTAAAAAATGTGGTTTTTGTGCTAATATTTCTGAAGTGCTGTTTTTTCATTAAATCTGCTTAAAATAGGAATAACTTGTCAACGCCGAGTCGGATTTACAAATACAAAAAACTACCGTAAATCTAATATTAAGTAGAATCAGAAGACATAATCGTATACAGGGTGTTCAATTTAAAAAAACCAAATTAATTTTCATTCCACAAAAATTAGCCACCCTGTATACATCAAAATATTTTAAAATTATAGTCCGAGTGACACTGTCTACCCCTACAAAAAATCTTGTTAATATCTCTTTTAGTTTCGGTGCTAGAGATCGAGTGGAAATAATTGGCGCACCCTGTATAATCAGTAGAGAGAGTCCTAGTTTCTGAATTTGTCGGTACCACTGTCGGTCACTGACAAAAGTACCGTCACAATAAACTATTGCAGCTTTACACAAAAATTCTAAGTTAGATTTACATCCAAAAATAACTCCGTCAATTGGATCACTGCACAATACATAATTTCCAGAATCTCCCAATGTAACTAGGAAAACTTTTGTGCATTTTCTGTTCGAACACCGCTATTTAGTTTCCCCGGTTGCAGTCGCTCTATGTTTTGCAAAAGTGTAGCTTTTATACAGGGTGTATCATGTGGAATGGTCAATATTTTCAGAACCTCCAAATATTAATATTTTACTAAATAACTCTGGGTCAAATGTTATCTACTACTGGGATACAGGGTGTTGAAGATAAAATTTATTTTTATATTTTGCATTTGAGAACTCTGTTTCATTAGAGTACGCTACTTTTTGTGTTATACGGTTGGCAATATGAATCACCAAATGGCATGAATTGACATTTGTCTATTGAAATTAAATTTCAAATCTGTCAAATTTTAAAAATTCTACAACAGTGTTACCAACTCATTTTTTTAAAGCAAACTTCTCTATAATATACAAAGTACAAATTTATTAAAAATTTAATAAAATGGAAAATATAAAAAGTATTTCATATGGCTGTTGTGACACTCGTCCTTTAAAAAACTCATCGCTGCGCGATTCGTTTTTTAAACTTGGACTCGTGTCATAACAGAATGCCATATGAAATGCGTTGCTTAATGTACTATTTTCGTTTTTTTTTGCACTCATTTCTTTATTATTTAATATATTGACTTGAAATTTGGTATGGTTATATTTTTAAGTTAGTAAACGTGTTATCAATTTTGCGATTAGATACACTCTAACTCTATTCCTGACCTATTTTGAATTTTTTTCAGGTCTTTATGATACACCCTGTAAATTTGAACAAAAAAGGTATAATTGTTTTGATAGCATAAATTCAGCTCATTTTCAGATACATTTAAAATATTCTAGTCACAGTATCTCCTTAATTTACTTTAACATATTTCAACATAGTAGGCTTTGAAACTAAAATGAAAATGTACAGCTGTCAAATAAGTCAAATTGTTAGATGGCAGCAGCAAGTCCAGAAAAATTTACAAATCATATCTGTCATTTCTGAATTAGAGAAATAAAAGTATCGTGGCATTTTAATTACCTACTTAGATGGAATTTAGTGAACAAAATTACATCTTATAAATAATTATTTGACAGCTGTACATTTTCAATTTAATTTCAAAGCCTACTATGTTGAAATATGTTAAAGTAAATTAAATAGATGATACTGTGGCTGGAATATTTTAAATGCAATTATCTCGAAATGAGCTGAATTTATGCTATTAAAATAAGTATACCTATTTTGTTCAAATTTACAGGGAGTATCATAAAGACATAAAAAAATTAAAAAAAAGCCAGGAATAAAATTGATACTTATCTTCATCCAGCAGAGTATAATTGGCGCCCTCTTTATCTAATCTCAAAATTGATAACACGCTTATGATTTACTAACTTAAAAATATAACCATACCAAATTTCAAGTCAATATATTAAATAATAAAGAAATTATTGCAAAAAAAACGAAAAATAAATTTTATCTTAAACACCCTGTAGACTGTAGACACTAGACATAGGCGGATCCAGGGGGGATATACAATTATAACAATTTTTTAATATATTCCATAACCTCCCAAATGGATCCGCCCATGGTAGTAGATAACATTTGACACAGTTATTTAGTAAAATATTAATATTTCGAGGTCCTGAAGTATGATTAAAATATTGACCATTCCTTATGTTACACTCTGTATAATAATAAAATTTTGACGACGAAAAATGTTGTTGTTGTCAGTCTATACAGAAAACCTCGAGACTTAATAACAAACCCAATTACTCTGACCCTGTCAGATACACTACCGAACAATTGAATCATTTTATTAACCCCATGTTAATCGCAGATTAGGTTTTTGCCGTTTCGTCCTTATTTCGATTAATAATTCCGTAGTAGTCGCGCAAAAAATTCTGGAAGAATCAACAACTTGGTGCTATTGACATCAAATAACATTCGTTTGTCTGTAAATCTTCTACGATGCGGCTGTAATTAATTTCACTTCTCGACATAAGCGGCGAAAAGGGATTTTATCGTAGGTGTCATTTTACCGGGTCATGTAATTTTGAACATAATAGTTATTTTTGTATTATTAAGTGCGTAAAATGAGTGTTTTTTAATGGAACGAAATATCAACAACATTTTTTGTACAACTGTAAATGTGAATTTACATCGTCTGAAATATATCAAAAATAAATACTTCCAATACATCTCGACGTGGTTTTTTATCTCGATAAGTTATCGCACAATTTCACAGCATCCAGTGGTCTTTCTGTGTCGTTACTATAGAAACGGTTTGTTGGCACGCCGCGTGTTTGACTGTTTGACTGTGTTTGCTCGTAGTTGCTTCAATTTCAAGTTATTTTCAAGAAGATGGATGTTGATTATGATAGTGGTAGTGACAGCCCATCAGATATATCTGAGAAAGCAAATGCAATGGTATCTAATATATTACTGGCCAAATCCAAGTTAGTATATGAGAAAACATATGAGCAATTTTGTGAAAGGTGCGACAAGACACGTGTAAAAAAGGTTTCTGAAAATGTGCTGGAAATCTACCTCCGTAGCAGAAACATATAGTTTGTATAACAAAATTGAGATTTCTAACAAAATATTGAATTGTCCATCTTCTTCCAAACAATTTAAAATATCTGATAAAATTGTGGAATCAACTCTTCAAGAAATATCTAATGTGTCTGATCATATCTTCGGGAATTTATGTTGGAAGTAATTGTTCAAACTTTACTATCAATTATTATTCCAATAATTGAAATTGTTTTATGATGAATAATCAATTAATAATTGACTTTGTTAATAAATCCTTCATAAAGTAATATTTCATGTTTATTTTGTGAATTATTTTGGTAGTAAAAAAAAGTAAATATTTACGCATCAATAGAGATGCAGAAATGTCAAGTTTTTTTGACAGTTGTACAAGAAAGTGATTTTTATACACATATTTTATTACTTCAATATTATATTATTTTTTAAGTATGTATTTTAGGGTAACAATATTATTATATGGCGCAGTCAATAGACCAGGTCAATAGACCAATTAGACCAGAGCCAACCATTTTTGAAACAAGAAAATTCTTATCAGTATCTGGATAGTCGGAAAATTTAGGGTAAATTAAAAAATATCAAGGCGACTGAGTAAAAGTTCCGGTAGGGGGGTAGTTACAAAAATGTAAAAATTTTTTTTAATATTCAAAAGTTCTGATTTAAAGTAAAGGGACGAACATAAAAAATGATTCCGTATATATATTATAGTAAATTAAAAATCCTAATCCTATTTAGGTATTGTATCTAAATATCCAGCAATTTACTGAAAGAAAAAAGAAAATTCACCTGGTACTAGTAGTGTATATAGGGCCATTTTGACCAGTACCTTTGGTAGGAGTAGGAATTATGGTGGTAACACTGGTAAAATGTCATGTCAATGTCATTAGTATCATTCGACCCAGCTCCCAGATTGGCGTTACTTGAATCATTTATAATGTTAGCAATGGGTGATAAAACTTGGACTGTTGTTAAATTTGAAGATAATTCGGTTGAAGCTGTCCCAACAAAGTGGATTCAAGGTGATTTGTCACTGGCTCACCAAAAATTGATTTCATCTATCCGCAAAAGTGAACCCATAAACACATGCTAGCCAACCCATAAAGTACAGGTATTCCGGAATGCCACATTTGGTAAGTGTATGTTTAATAGTATATTGTGCAACAAGTGGGGAAAGGTCAACTTTTCTCACGAGTGTGAAAAGTACTTTCCCCACGTGTTGCACACTATACTTTTTCTACAACTGCACAAATTTAAAGAATACAAGTAATGTAACTTAATATTTATTTTTATGGTTAGCAAAACTAAAATAACATGAAAGTATCCTACCAGTGGCGGTTCTAGAAATTAAGGGCGGGGGGGGGGGGGGCACATACAAGTTTTTTTAATGATCTAATTCTAATCTACTACTAATCTATTAAAAGTGCGTTCAGCAGTTACACTATTAGTGGAGTGAAATTAGAATTTTATATGGGTGTAAGAACTAAGTCAAATTTTTTTAATTTTTTCGATTTTATACATAAAGAGAAGCTTGTAAAAAAGTTTTCAATAAATTTGGGCTGGAGCTTCGCGAGATATGTACCAAAAAACGACATTTTTATTATTTTTCGAGTGGATTGTTTCACTATTTTTTAAATATCTCCGCCATTTTTGAAAAAACAATAGAAGAGAAAAATTTTTTATCTTAAAAAGAAGGATTTTGTGTGTATTTTTGTCTAAGAAAATCCAACATTTTATTTCTTTATTTAAAGTGCCCAATTTAGGAAATAATAAAGAAATTCGATTTTCATTTTTATATTGATTTATATTGATTCGTTTCCTCACAAAAATCTTACTTTAGAACCTGAAATATATTTTTTATTTTTTTAAACATTTTTTGGACTGAAATACAGTTTTTCTAAGAGAATCAAGCATAAATATCGCGATAAAAAAATTGGAAAAAAATGAAAATCGAATTTTTATTTTTTATTAGTCCCCAAATTGGCCGCTTTAAATAAAGAAATAAAATGTTGGATTTTCTTAGACAAAAGTACACACAAAATCCTTCTTTTTAAGATAAAATTTTTTTTTCTACTATTGTTTTTCCAAAAATGACGGCCAATTCAATTTTTTTCGAAAAATGCCGATTTTGGTTGGACAAATAAATTTTTTTAAAAATTTTTACCATGTCTTCCCGTCATAAAAATACATATTTTCTCCATTTTTCATTTTTTGAGGTTAGGATATATTTTTAAAAAACCCTACTATACGGATCGATACTCTACTTAATCACGGTCATTTTAATTTTTTTTTATTTTTCCACTACTCTTAGAGCCGGACATGTTTAAAAAATAGTGAAGCAATCCACTCGAATAATACCAAAAATGCCGTTTTTGGCACATATCTCACGAAGCTCCAGCCCAAATTTATTGACAACTTTTTTAGAAGCTTCTCTTGTATATATTAAAAAAATTTACATCCATTTTCAGAATATTTTCGTCTAATTTCACTTCACTATATGGTACAATTTGGCTAGATTCGGAAATGCATTTTCAAGATCATTTGAAATGATATATGGTAATATTTCTTTAGTTGTTACATTAATTTCATTATCTTTAAGTTCTCTAAATAATAAACTAAAAGCCTGGTATTCGGCAATTACATCACTAGTTATAAAATCGAAGGGGGCGCTAAAAGCGACATTTTGTAAAGGGCGGGGGGGGGGGGCATACTGCCCCCCTTTGCCCCCCGTGGCGCCGCCACTGTATCCTACCATTTAACAGTTAAATAATTTTTTAATTTTATATTTGTATTTCTTCTTGATTCCATAAATTTTTCATATGCCAATTCATACTTTTTTCTTGAAATTACCGGCAACAAATCTAACGTTACTTTCGCGGCTCTTTCCAATATCTCTGGCGGAGTATTATCAAAATCGTCACTACTGTCATTACTCATATTATTTATTATAAATGGGTATGTCTTATTACAATAATATTTAATGAAAATTGCGATTTTTATCAAAGCACGAATGAAAACTACCTTAAGAATTTAAAAAACTTCTATAATCTGACAGTTGTGACAACTATTTAAAGCTGAACAGCAGCCTACTAAGTTTTTGTCGATTTTTGTTGATTCTCCATATAAATGTATGTGGTGTGAGGAAAAGTGCCGCGAGGAAAAATATTCCCGCACGGTATGAGCAATACATGGTTTTGAAATTAAGTAAGCTATGAGAAATTCGCTACTTTTCATAGCAGTTGTAGAAAAAGTTTTTTTCGTGAATAATATTTTATTCTCTGTGATACGTATCAAAACAGTACATTTTTCAACTATCATACAATGGCTGAAATTATCAGAATATACACCTACAATTGTAATTTCAAATGACTACATGAAAGCCTAGGTCAAAAGCAAGACTAGCGAAGGAAACAAGCGACCTAGGGCCGGACTTCGAGCCCGAAACTAAAAGGAAGAGACTGCAAACAGTTATTTCTTCTAGTGAAGAGTCACTATAGAGGACACTTTTCTGCCCTCTCCTCCAAGAACAAGAAAAGTAGGTATATTATTTTAGAGTTACATATACACAATGTTCAATAACATTGATTATTTTGCAGTTAATGAAAGAGTTGACATTAGTGATAAGCAGTTAGACTTTTTTCATTTATTGTATCAAATACTATTAAACGAGCAAGGTTTGTATGTGTGTGTGTGTGTATGTGTGTCCAGAGGATCTCGAAATCCACTCGTCAGAATTCAATGAAACTTTCAGGGTAGACTAATTCCTATCTAAATCGGCGAAAAATGTAGGTCCCATGTCTGTGAAAATTCGATCTTCCGAGATATTTACAAGAAAAGTTAAGCTTTTAGTTTTATTTCCTAGCAACGGCACATAATAATAATTTGTTTCTATAGTAATATATACTATAAAGGATAGATGAGTACAGTCAAAGTGGGGATATAACGTCACATTCCATAGGCGTACTTTGCAAAATAAGTTTCTATAATATAAATAAGGTGACAGCATATCAAATATATATACGCACTTCGTAGATTAAATTCTGAAGTTATATTATTTACAAAAAATAAAAATAAACTTTATGCATCCGACACTTTAACATTGAACGAATTAAATTTAACCAATAAATAACAAGGAGGATTATATGTTGGGATTAAATTAAATCTCTTGGCATTAAAAGTAACGCTTCAGTACTTACCTAAACTCAAAGATTAAAAAAAAGTTAGTTCAAGAACTATCTTTAAAAGTCACTGTCTTCACTAAAACTACTGGCATCACTATAATTGTCTTTTCTGATGTTTATTATTATCGGTTCTATTAAATTATCCATTGATATATCCACTTTCCTAAATGAATTTTCCACATTTTTAAACATGATCAATGCATTTTCCCCAATGTTCTCTATTTACATCTGAAACTGCCTTCAAAAACAAATTTCGCACATCAGGAAATTTAAATGTTTTATTGTTTTGAGAAACATAACCTTTTAATAATTGAGACCAGATCAGTTCAATGGAATTTAACTCTGCGTGGTTCGGAGGAAATCTGAGAATTTTAATTCCTTTTTCTCTGGCCATCTCATCCATAATATATTTTTTGAATTTGTTTTTATGTTGCCTTGCTATTACTAATAATTCTGCCTTCAAGGATTTAGGAGGACTGATAATATTTTTAGAATGAAGCCATTTTGAAATATATATTAATACAAAATTCTGAATCAATTAAAATACATACGATACGGCTATGAATAAATAAAGTCTGACTTATCTGTCAAAAGAACAAATTTATTACAGTAAAAACCATGGAAACAAGAATCTAGACAAAAACTATATTAGGCCGATCAGATGTATTAAAATTTAAATTTTAACTACAAATAAGCATTGAAGGATGAGGTAAAAATAAAATTTCTACCTCTTGAACCTGTACTACGTTCTGCAAATTAAATACTGCACTCCTTTCTTCTGTATAGTATAGTAGTAAAAAGGTTTGACTTTATTTAATTTCTGGCGTTTTAATCAGAAAGAATTCAATTTTAAATTTGTCGCTTTATATAAAAAAGGAAAGGTTCATTTGACGGACATAAATAATTTGCTTGTCAAATGACAGCCATCTTATTAATTCAAAGTTGAAAATACAACGTTGCCAATTCAATTTCAGAAATCATGGGTTTAGGTAAATATTTATAGGAACATTGAGTAACACTGTTAAAATGGACACCTGTCTTCCCTTCCCCGATAATGTGAGACTACCCCTTACGGCTACTATTTTATTATGCGGACAGTTTTAATATTTAAGTTTTCATGATCAGCGAGAGAGAGAGAGAGAGAGAAAGAATTTTTGAAAAAATATGATATCAATATCTGCCACACCTCGAGAGTCTGGTCACAGGTATTTGTGGAGGTTTTTACCCAAGTATGAATATCAGACCTATAATTTTCCTTCACTGCAGATCAAAAAATAATAAAATCAATTGAACATAGAGTTTTTCTTATATAGTGATAAATAGAGTGAGCTGAGCGATCTTCTGTTGACGGGACGTGTGCCCTACACGCTGCTGTTGCACGTCCCGGAAACGGGGCCTGTCCACCGTGACAATTCGCGAAGATCAAGCGTCAGTAGAAGTTGCCCTAAAAGGGTGAAATCCCCAGAAACTAGGCAACTTTAATGCATTTAACTAACCTCTGTGACAAGCAGTTGATAAACGTCAACAACATCTGCAGCCAATTGAAAATTAACACTGACAGCTTTTTTAATTTTCCCGCCTACTTTCAAGCCAATCGCCAATCAACTTTTTATTTATCTCCCTATCAGTAGTTCAAGTAGATGTCGCCCACTCCGTGATTTTCGCGAATTAATTAATAATTTGTCATGTTATAAATATACTTAAATTATATACTCATTGGGCTGCTTAAAAATGTAGATTTGAATATTAAGAGCGAAGCTCGGTGACCAGATATTTATTATTATTAGCAAATAAAAGATTTTGAAATGTTCAATATTTTCACTTATTTCCTAGAGGCTCCTGATTAAGTCCATGGGATGTTCTTAAATGGAAGTCCTTAAAACATCCAGAAATGTTATTATGGACGTCTTATTATTCTCCTTATATATAAATGGATTACTAACCCAAAAAATTGCAGGGACCATATATAGTTTTGCTGATGATACTGCAATATTGTACTCATCTGATTCGTGGCTGAATCTAAAAACAGAAATGGAGTTAGATCTGGCAAAAATCTTCAATTGGTTTAATCACAAGTTACTAACCATAAACTTTGAGAAAACTTTTTACGTACCTTTTGCTAGTTATGAAAACCACTTACCGAATTTTAATACCCTTAGTATAGGTAATGACGCCGTAATACACCAATTAACTCATATAAAATATCTAGGTATTACCATCGACTCTCATTTAAGATGGGATCACCACATCGAATCTATAACTAAAACAATTAGGCTTCTAATTTACAAATTTAAATGTCTAAGTAAAATACTATAGTCTATTTTTATGTATGAGAGAGTATTAAAATAATAAAGCGTTCGTAATCCATAGGCGTACCACTTCTTTTAGTAGACAGTTAAAATATTTTGTGAAGCTATACCATACCTCGAGTATTTTCGTATGAAATAACCTTTGTATAAATATAATAAATATATCGGGTGTACACTTATATTTTCACCTAATTAACCTGCTTATAACTTCTAAGCAGCTGAAGGTAAAAAAGTGCAATTTTTTCTAAAATATTTTATTTTTCCACAAGGTATGTTAAGAACATTGTGTCAAATGGGCTATGTAGGTATAAGGGTTTAAACTTTGACTTTTAAACAACGTTACGTTCATAAATAATAATTTTAATATAAAAACTACTTCTTACCTACAAATCCAAATCAGAATCGAAATCAGAAGATGAACTGTCGCAACCAATATTTACAATGAGTGGCTCGATCATTTCATCAGTAATATTGTCCAACTTCCACATTTTCTCTTCTTCTTTAATCGTATGATTTACTGCCTTTTCCCTCCAAAAACAAAAACATCACTCATTTTAAAAGAATTATTTTTTCCTGAAACTTCTCCCTTTATCTGTGCCCATATCAGTTCAATCGGGTTTACTTCGCAATGATATGGTGGTGATCTAACCACCGTCATCCCACGATTTTTTGCAATTTCATCAATTTCATATTTTTTTAATTTCTCTTTATGAAGGGAACACAAATGATACAGTTCTCTTCTCACAGAACCGGGATGGAACTTAATATTCTTTGAATTTAGCCAATTCTGTAAATCTTTTTTTAACCACTTGGTTGTGGGCATTTTTTCTGTAAGTCTCGAGTGATAACTTGCATTATCCATTACTATTATACAGTTCTGAGGAAGAAGATCTATCATTTGTTCGAACCACTCTTTAAAGACATCAGCATTCATGTCCTCATGGTAGTCACCGGTACGAGTAGATTCAAAAGTCAATAAACCACCTTTAACAAAACCGTTTGAACTACCGATGTGTACTATTATCAGTCTGCGCCCCTTTCCTGATGGTGGATTTAAACCAGTAGATAAATTATTTAAAAAAGCCTGTCTTCGACTTGTAACAGTTTCATCTTGGCAAAATTTATTTGGTGTATGTCCCTCGTTGATCCATGTTTCATCTAAATAAAATATATTTCTTCTTTGGTTTCTCATTTCTTTTATAGTCCTTAGGTAATTTCTTCTCCATACTACAATATCGCTTCTTTCTATTAAAATAGACTTTCTGGAATGCTTTTTCCATAGAAAACCTATTTCTTTTAAAAGTTTCCATAGTGTGCTTCGACTCATTTCAGGGTAATCCTTATCATCTCGAACCGTGGCAAGAACTTTGTCTACTGTCGGAAATTCTTTTCTAAAGAAGAACGCATGCACTTTCCTTCGAAGTCTTTCTTTCAAATGATTTTCTATTTGAAATTTTGGTTTTCCTGGAGCTTTACGTGCTGTTTGAAACTTGCCACATTTCTCTTCTTTAAGAACTCTGTAAATCGTAGATTTCCCAACACCAAGCGTACTACTAACTAATTCCACTGTGTCATCAACACTTTTACATAAATGTTTGTCTGTAAATGATTTAAAACAATTAAATATTAATGTTTTTTCATTAACTGTTAAAGGACCGATTTTTTGTCATTTACGCGGTACTTCCAAATTTTCCATGATCACACTAGAATTCACAATAGACTGCACACTGCACCTTGCATGTTGCAACTAAACGACATTTAGTAAGCTGTCAAGAATACACAACTGGACCTCCTTACTAAATGGAAAACCTACAATCGCATTTTCGGTGAAATTTGTTGGTAAGGGATTTATCTACTTATAATTCGATTACTGTAAGAAATTCTTGGAATTAAAATAAAACAAAATTGGCAAATAGGTACTTATTGAAAATAATCTTAAGATACGGCTATGTTATCTTTAATACACAGGGCTTTTGGCCTGTCCAAACCTTTTTCTATTGTTCTGTACAGCTTATGGTTATAAAAGACCAATAAAAGTCCCAAAACTTGTATTAGCTCAGGTACATTTATGACAATTTTAGGAAATATTTAGATTATTCCTAAAATGACCGTACTAAGTTTTGCATTAGAAATGCTGTTTTATTACTCTCTCATACATAAAAATAGACCATAACACTAAGTCAACTAAAAATTTTGTACCATGCACTAGTAGAATCACGCCTGCAGTATTGCATACTTAGCTGGGGTGCTTGCTCAAATACGTACCTTAATAAACTTCAGGTCCTACAAAAAAGAATTCTAAAAATAATCTATAAGAAACCAATATTATACCCCACAGATTTACTTTTTAAATAAAGTCACGTATTTGATCTAAGAAAACTGTACTTCTACAATCTCCTGATCTATACCTACAAACATAAACAGATATTACAAAACATCGAACACAACTATGACACAAGACAAAAAATAAATAAATTTGTTATTACTAATTATGCCAACAAATTATTAGGCCAAATGTGCTATACTTACCTCTCCCTAAAAATTTATAATAACTTATCAGAATTCTACAAAACTCTTCTATTAACCTTAAACAACTTCAATTTATTTAAAAAATATTTCAAATCCTTCACATTTCAATTAGATAGTTATATAGTCTGCGATTTTATTGAAAACTCTGATATACAAACGCCCTTTTATATTAATTAAATTTGTTTTTATTTTTTCTTTAGAGTATTCTCTTTCTTTAAATTCCTGTTTTACATTTTTATATGAGATAAAATAGCAATTAATACTAGAATACAAACACCCATCCCTATACAACCATAATGGTTTCTAAGGGATAACTGTTTATTTCATTTAAACGTAATATATTATAAAAATAAATGTAATAACTAAAAAATTTTGAAATAAATATATTATTATTATTATTAAAGACATTCTGATTAGTAACAGTGGACGTCCCAAAGACGTCCACGTACGTAAAATGGATGTTTTAAGGATGTCCTGAATGTCCAAGCGGGACGTTTTTAAATAGTCCATAAGACGTATTTGTGCTATCTAGGTGTATACGTTTGAGGGTTGGATATTCTATCGAAAAAAATTTACATACTGCTAAGAATTTTCCGTTAATTCGGCTCTGGTCTAATGGCGCAGTCAGTAGGATTATGTCGAGTTTGTGAATTCTAGATTCCTACAATCATATTCAAGAAGTTTCCTATTATTTTTTTAATTTACTCAGGGGTCGGATCAGGTTAAGAATATTCCGGTTCCGAATATTTCTTAACTCTAAATTTCGATAAACGTCATTTGCTTTGTTCATATTATTATTTATTTTGATCAAATTTGACCGCCCATGGTTTCCATGCTTGAACTGATAATTGGACATCTTTTATTTCATAAAAGAATTCTTTACCGCAATAAATTCCATTCTGTGCGAGCTTCAGCTGCCACGAAATATAATTAATATGGCGCGCCGTGATAACTGCGTATTAAAAAAATGGTTTTTATTTGCTTTTTTTTACGTATTAACAAAACGCTTACTCCAGAAATTGTGGGCATAATAAACATTCTTCAAAAAACTCATATGACTGAAAATTTTATTATTATTCGTTTTCATTCTTTTAGCGATTTAGAATATATCTACTAAAGTTAAAAAGGGAAAGTGAAAAGGGAAAAAAATAAGCACCACTTTTTAATTCCATTTGGCAGACGTATTTACTGAGTGGTCAAATGGAAATTTGTCGGTGACAACATGAAGCTGCCACGAGTTATTCTCGTATAAAGATTTTCCTCCGTGGGATTATGTAATCGGCTTTGGATGCCGGCTAACCACAGTGAAGTGGGGTGTGGATTGATATAAGTTGTTAACTAAAAAGAAAATGGGCGCCAGGAGATTGTTTTACCCTCATCCAAAATACAGTCAATTTAGTCACTCAACCTCCAGAATGGATCTAAATTGAGCCCACTAATAAAAAAAATAAACTACGTCGCAACCAAAAATTTGCTTACCTTCGTTCGGGTCAAGACTATTTGTGACTATTAGTAATTGAAAGGAAAGTAATTAATTACTCAACAACGGTTTAATAATTACATTTACACAAACTGTACAGGTCACAAAAAAAATAAAAAGACAAAGGAATCCAAATGATCCCACTAAAGTTTCGCTATTTAAAAAAAAAATTAAATTATTTAATTAATTAATTAAATGACGAATAATAGGGGTGTTACACCGTCCGCGAGAGCTCTCAAGGTCGTTGGAATTGGGCGTAAAAAAAATACCACTCGCCCCTATAAGTCGCTTACAAAATACCAAAAAAATTAGAGAAAATATATAAAAATACTAATTTATAGACCTGTAAAAATTACTAATTAACAAAAATAATGTCTATGAACAAATATAAAAAAAAGGAAAAACTTGCGGTTGTTCCTAAATTAAATAGCGGCAATTTGCGGCCACTAACTCGTCAGGTCAGGTCAGCTCAACACGAAAATCTGGACGTCAATCAGCCCAACACGAGAATCTGGGTGACAATCCGCCCAATACAAAAATCTGGACGTCAATCCACCCAATACGAAAATCTGGACGTCAATCCGCCCAATACGAAAATCTGGACGTCAATCCGCCCAATACGAAAACCCCTTTTATACAGTGAAGCGGAATTCTCGGCAAACTTTCCTGACAGATGCTTCCGTATAAGGTGAATCCTCGGAGAATCAGATCGTCTAGCGTGGATGATACTACCCCTGACAAAAATGGCGTTGTTACGAACGTGGCGTGGTTCGGCAAAAAATATCAATTCCTCTTCACGAGATTCAGACCAGGGTAAACACACCAAATCAAATAGGCACCCTGCAAGTCTAACAATACGGGAATCGCTCGTCTATCCCAATCAATGGTACGAAATAATCTTCATAAACACCGGGCGACTCCTCAAAATTTTGTCTAAACCACGTTATACTTATCACCCACAAGAAAGAAATCATTCTCGAACGAATCTCACCACGCAAGTCCAGAAAGAGATTCACCTAATAATCGCCACGGGTCACTTAAAACGACTTGACCAATCAAATAACATAACTGGCCAAACTCTGCGATTTGACCAATCAGATAACAGGTGACTGGCTAACACAGCCGTACAGCACCTCAAATTTAACAGAAGAAACGACAGGAACGACAGTTCGAAACATGACATCGATAAGAATAAAGTAAACAATCTATTTTACAACCTATTTTAATGTTCGAAATACTTTATATGAAACTAACTAGCTCGTTCAAATGGATATAAACTGAGTCAAAAAATTGAGGCTATCTTATGTGATATATGGTTCCTAAATAATATAATTCGATCCCTACAGTGGCTCACATATACAAGGTATGAAAAACTAATTAATTTAGTAAGGTCTTAATGCCGAATTTAAACGTTACAAAGCAAAAAGACGATCGATGAAACAAGTGTATTATAAATTGCAGACCATTGGGAAACAAAAGAGGAAGAGGCAGACAACAGATGAGATGTTCAGACGACCTCAAACAAGACGCAGGATCTGAGTGGACAAACTTAACAATGGATAGAAAGGAATAAAGGAAAGCAGGGGAGGCCTACGTCCAAAGATTCTCCGAAACTGGTTAATTAGAGAACCCTTGTAATCCCCGTGGTTTATAACAACTATATTTATCATATTCACAATTTTCGATGAATTACATGGACGTGGAGGATAAATCCTATTTGCCGACGACGCATCTATAGCTATCTCAGCAAATACTAATATTAGTTTCTAACTTTGTGTCTATTTTCTTTTTGTCCTTTCTTATTTAATATTCTGTATACCGGGTGTATCAACGATGCGTGCGTGGAGGATAGCTGCTTCCCTTTTGAAGATAGGAAAAAATGTTTCAAATAAAAGTTGTAGATAGCAATGAAAGCTATGTTCCAAAAATAACTACCAACATACAGGGTGTCCCATAAACGTGTGACTAATCAAAGTTATGTTTTTTTAAATGAAACACCCTATATATTTTTACTCGATTGAATTCCTTCGGAAGAGTGCTTCTCAAAAATATAGGGTTGTATGGGTTTATACCAGGTGGTTCTGAAGTTATGGTGACATTTATGTCCCAAAATGGGTTCATTCAACACCAAATATCTCAAAATCAAAAAACTAGGAATAACAAAAATTTTTCACCAAATATCTTCGAAAATGGTGTATTTTGATTTCTTATTTATAAATTTACCGAATGGCACTTTTCCCATACAGGGGCAACCAAAACTCGGTATCATTTTTTTCTCAGTTTTTTCAAATGGAACACCCTGTATATAGTGTCATACCAGAATAGTCAACACTATGAGCTTCCAGAAAATGTAGCGTTTGCCTACTTGATTTTCACCGGAAATGCATCTAATTCTTAAGGAAAGTATGAAAAATGTAATAAAAGCAATAATGATATTTTTTTATTCAATGATGGACAAACATGGAACAAAATAAACTCAAAAAAATGTAAAAAACCGTCATTTCACAGTAGATGTTCAAACAATCACCCGTTTTAAGCTATGCATAACCGGACACGGTGGTCTAGTTGGTAAGGCGTCTGCCGATTCAGCTTGGTCAGTGTTCGGGGAGTAGGTTCGAATCCTGCCGTATTCAAGTGTAATTAAAGTCAGATAAGACTTTGGGCAAGTGCAAAAAGGTATTTGTGTCATACGCAGTTTCATTCACGCCGGTAAACAGGCCGGATGAGATCGGATATCTCGTGGAACTGATAGGGATTCGTGACACAATTACACAATTGTTAGTCCTGAATTTAAGGTGATTGAGGACCGTGGTTCGGAGCCCACGATAAGCTGTAGATCCCGACCAGTTTAGGCCATTAGGTCAGAAAAGAGACGTTAAAATTAACAAACAAACAAACAAGCTTTGCATAAATTAAGTCTACCTACGACTTCAGTTAAAGCTGATCTTGTAGTAGAGCGAAGAAATCCTCTAATTCTATTTTTCCTTCAGCGTCGTTGGTTTGCCGCTAATTTATTTTTGTGCTCACTTCTTGTGTTTCACATTTTCTGTTTCCACAAACCTCTTCTTCGAAAACTCTCGAGTCGCATACATTCTACTGGCTAAAAGCAGTTTCTCTAACATCTATCCGGAATGTCGATAATTTTATCAATTATATCAAATCACCCTTGGAACATTTGAATGTTACAGGAACTGTCAACAAACATGACATTTTATTATCGAAGTGAATTTATAGTTTAAATCTAATATTTTCTCGTTTCGAAATGAAATTATCCACCGAAGAAATGATAAACATGATCTAAATCAAATATTAGGTCTAAATTATAAATTCACTTCGATAATAAAATGTCATCTTTGTTGACAGTACCTGAAACATTAAAATGTTCCAAGGGTGATTTGATATAATTGATAAAGTGATCTACATTCCGGATAGATGTTACAGAAACTGCTTTTAGCCAGTAGAATGTATGCAGTTCGATATGCGACTCGAGAATTTTCGAAGGAGAGGTTTGTGGAAACAGAAAATGTGAAACACAAGAAGTGAGCAAAAAAATAAATTAGCGGCAAACCAACGACGCTGAAGGAAAAATAGAATTAGAGAATTTCTTCGCTCTACTACAAGATCAACTTTAACTGAAGTCTTAGATAGACTTAATTTATGCATAGCTCAAAACGGGCGATTGTCTGAACATCTACTGTAAAATGACAGTTTTTTACATTTTTTTGAGATTATTTTGTTCCATGTTTGTCCTTCATTGAATAAAAAAATATCATTATTGCTTTTATGACATTTTTCATACTTTCCTTAAGAATTAGATGCGTTTCCGGTGAAAATCAAGTAGGCAAACCCTACATTTTCTGAAAGCTCATAGTGTTGACTATTCTGGTATGGCACTATATACAGGGTGTTCCATTTGAAAAAACTGAGAAAAAAATGATCCCGAGTTTTGGTTGTCCCTGTATGGGAAAAGTGCCATTCGGTAAATTTATGAATATGAAATCAAAATACACCATTTTCGAGGATATTTGGTGAAAAAATTTTGTTATTCCGAATTACTGATTTTGAGATATTTGGTGTTGAATGAACCCATTTTGGAACATAAATGTGACCATAACTTCAGAACCACCTGGTATAAACCCATACAACCCTATATTTTTGAGAAGCACTCTTCCGAAGGAATTCAATCGAGTAAAAATATATAGGGTGTTTCATTTAAAAAAACAACTTTGATAAGTCACACATTTATGGTACACCCTGTATGTTGGTAGTTATTTTTGGAACATAACTTTCATTGCTATTTACAACTTTTATTTGAAATATTTTTTACTATCTTCAAAAGGGAAGCAGCTATCCTCCACGCACGCATCGTTGATACACCCGGTATTGTCTTTATATTGTTTTTATATTTTCAGTATTTTTTTTGACTCTTTCATTTTAAATTATTTTTTTTATGCCTTTTAAAATATGTTTTTTTGTTAGCTACCTATTTTACAGCTTTGTTTATAAGAATGTATTTATTCTTCAACAATAAAGCAATTTTGACTTTGACTTTGACTACTTAGGATGAACTCAAGGTGATTCAGAAAAGTTAATACAAAATTTCTTGAATTGGTGTAACTCAAACAACTTAATAGCTAACATTGATAAAACCAAAAGCATATACTTCACCTCTCAAAATATTCCCAGGAAAGCAACACCAAATTTCTTGGAATACATCTAGATAACTGTTTAAATTGGTCAGACCATGTCGCAGTAGTATGTAAAAAACTCAATCGAGCATATTTTGCATTATCACGTATAAAAAACAGTATGCCATCAAATGTATTATTCAGCGTTTATTATAGTCTAGCTCACAGCCATTTGTGTTATAATGTAGTCCTCTGGGGCAACTCTGTTGACAGAGAAAGAGTATTTATATCGCAAAAGAAAATCATTAGATTAATTTACAACATACCCTGGAGAGAATCATGTAAACAGGTTTTCATTTATATATAATAATAATATAATAATAATATACGCCCTGCAATTCACTCCCTTACGAGTGAACCCCAGAAGCTCTGCAGCTTGTGCGGGGGAGGGACGGCTATTATTATTATTTGCCGTGGCGCTCCGGGGCGACTTACTGATGCTTGATGGCGCATTTGCTTTACAGTTGTGGGAAAACCCAGAAAAACCACACAACACCATCATTCATTTCGAAGCAAATGTTAATATTTCCCTAGATTTTCATTCTTAAGAGGGGCCTTGCCACTGCCGACCTCGTTTTCAGTTGGCAATACTGAATATGCATAAAAATTTGACGATTTTTTGGAGAGTTAATCTCGAGAACGGAATTTTTGTTTGTGGAAATATTTATACCCGTTATAGCTTATACCTTGGAATAGGACATCTCCTTTTTTGAGTCAATTTTAAGGATTAATAAAAAAGATATCAGCCATTTAGTGGAGGTGTGTTTTTGACAGTTTTGACAATTTGTGATCACCAATTTTAACGTGAAAAGGAGATGTCCTAAATGAAGGATACAGAATTAATTTCCGAGAATACCAATTGAAAATTAATTAAATTAATAAAATATAAACTCTATTTTGATGCTAGAAAAAAAATAGTAAACAAAAAAAATGAAATTTCCTAAAAATAAAAAATAAAATTTCTGTTGTGGCTGAAGCAGGTATCGAACTCATGACAAATGGATTATTAGCGCTCTCTGGGACAAGACTAATCGTGAAAGTAAAGAAAATTTATTCTCTCAGATTCCTTAGATATCCCAAATAATATATTATATTTTAATACTAGCAGCGCCACCTAGCATACAGGAGATTCACTGAAGTCTTAAGATATCTATCTCTCTTCATTATTGCAGAAAGACAGTGATAAAAGATAAAGATAAAGATGGGGATTTTTGGTGTTTGTAGTTTGGCATACCTGTCGCGATGCCCCTCTTAACTGTCTTTTATATAAATATTAAAAGCAATGCTTCATTGATTAACCAGAACTCCTTTTATCATAATTATCCAACACGTAATGCTGATTTACTAACAATTCCAAAGCATAATTCGGCTAAATTTGAAAAATCCCCAAAATATATATGGGAATAAAACTTTTCAATCACCTCCCAAACAAAAATAAAATTTTTTTTATTTAAATTGGGGTTAGCCATATGTGAGTAGTAGGTAATGAGGTTAGGAAGAAAACAATGGTCCTTTATCTCTCACAAGTTATAGTTGTGAGAGATAAAGAACCATTGTTTTCTTTCTAAGCTCAAAAATAAAACTGCCTGGAAACTTATTTAAACGGACTGTAAAACAATTATTACTGTAAACGATATTTTTAAAAACTTTTTTATTTTATAAAAAAACGATACAAATATAAATGTACATTATTTTTATTAATTTTAACTATCCAATTAGCTTACAAAAAAGTGGAAAATAATTTTAAAATGCACAGTATTACTTTTTCTTTTATGCTTGTAAGTACTTTCTCTCAATAAGCCCCAAATATAGTCTCTCATCATATTTTCATTGTATTGACCTTGATAACGTCGTTCGAAGTTCATGATATCTTGATGGAAACGTTCTCCTTGCTCTTCGGAGTACGCTCCCATGTTGTTTTTAAATTTATCTAAATGAGCATGCAGCATATGTACTTTTAAAGACATCCTGCAACCCATGGCTTTAAAATTTTTCAACATTTTTTTAACTAGTTTTTCATAGTTTTCAGCTTTGTTAGTTCCTAAAAATCCAGAGACTACTGCTTTGAAAGCTTGGAAATTTTTTATCAGCAAAGATTTGCCGAATTTGTGGACCAACAAAAACTCCAGCTTTATCCTTCGCCTCTGACAATTTCGGGAAAAAAATTTTTAAATATTCAAAAGCTTTCGATTCTTCATCCAGTTTCTTAACAAATTGTTTCACCAACCCTAGCTTAATATGCAAAGGCGGCATTAACACTTTTTCCGCTTCAACAATCGACTCAAATTTTACGTTCTCTTTTCCGACACAAAATTGTGTTCTTACAGACCATGATCGTTTAGTATAATGTTGAGAATCCGCTCTGCTGTCCCATAAACACAAATAACACGGATATTTTGTATATCCACTCTGTAGTCCCATTAAAAATCCTACCATTTTGAAGTCTCCAATCAGCTGCCAGTTATATTCGTGATACTTCACAGATTTTAGTAAGATTTTAACACTTTCATAATTTTCTTTTAAATGTACAGAATGAGCTATTGGAAGAGATGGAAATTCATTCCCGTTGTGTAACAAAACAGCTTTCAGGCTTTTTGTAGAGCTGTCAATAAATAAACGCCATTCACTAGGAACACAAGGAATTCCAATTTCTTCAAACATACCTTTTATGTCATTACAAAAACAAAGCCCATCTTCTTTCGTAAAAAATGATGTTTTCATGCCGAGTTCGCTGGTCCGTGATATTGACATCAATCAGTAAATTCCACTGTTTTAAACGAGAACCCAAAAGCTCTGCTTTACTTTTTGGCAGATTTAAATCTCGTATCAAATCGTTAAAATCTTCTGAAGAAATAAGATGGTGTTTTGGTTGTTCAGGTGTAGGTGAAAATTCTTTATCAGACCCACTTCTATTGGAGCTGTAAGATGAGCTTTTTTGAGGCAATTTCATCGAAGATTCAGGTACTGGAAGTGTCGCGCTATGTACAACTGGAGCAGAAGAAGAATCAAGGTCAGGATATTCAATAGATTTTGCATTTTTGCAACTACGTCTTTTACGTGGATTGATAAATTCTTGGTACTGCGAATTTCATAGACCTCTTCTCACCTCGATACCAATCTAAAATAAATGGAAATAAAAATTAATATGTTTATAGTATTTTGTAATCGCTTGAAAATTACTCACCTTCCAAAGACCTTTTACAAGTACTACATGCGACATGCTTAGCCCATGGCTTGTCTTGGTTCCCAACAGGAAAGTTAAAATATGCTTCGTAGGCTTTACAGAGAACGTTGAAAACCAAGCCAAGCCAGTATCCGCAAAAATCAGGACAATCCAAGCTTCCCTTTTTAAAAAGCTTGACTTTCAAGCCCAAGCCAAGCTTTTATATTTCAAACCAAACTATTTGGCTTGGTGAATCCCTATATGCACTATACTATATGCAACATACGTAAACTTATTATGTATTATTTTAATGTTGCCATTTTATCATAGTAATTTATGTATCAAGGGAATTATAAGGGCCTTAATTCCCGAAGGCAAGGTTTGCGTCCCGAGGAACAGCAATTTCCTGAGGTAATTAAGGCTAATTAATTCCCGTGGTACATAGATTATTTTATTTCTGATCGATTTTAATAACATTTATAACACAAAGCAGCAATGACATTGACTAAAT